>CM060384.1:9670780-10270780 GCA_030545235.1 Helianthus tuberosus | reverse complement strand
CGTTAATTTGGGCTTTTTATATACTTTGTTTTCTCAAAGTATTTATTTTCCTTTTTAATTAATATTAGGTTTATTTATTTAAGTCCTAATATTTCCCGGGTTAAATTTTACCACTAACGGTATTTTACCCGTTCATCACTATTAACGAGGTTTGATTACTAAACCCGTTTTCGGGGTGTTACAGGTCTACCCCCCTTAAAAAGGTTTCGTCCTCGAAACCTTTTCTTACATAATTCATTGAGTTTAAACTCAGTGTATTTAATCCGAGAAATCTTTTAAACATTATTTATACTTTTAACCAATTGTTAGTATTACCAGAAAAGTATGGTAACATCTTTTTGGTTACTTATTGTCTACGTATCTCTTACGACATAATGCAATTTGAAATAACGTAATCTCGTTATTTCCACTAGTTTAGTTAACTTAGCGATATCCATCGCTTTCATATACTATCGAATTCTTTACGAATCCGTTACTTTGTCCCGTTTAAGGGTCTATTTCTTTCCGTTATCATTTAATGCGGGGAATTATAACTAATTCCCTCGCTTAACCCATATGATCCGTAGGTTCTTTCACTTAGCCTCATATGCTATTCCTTTATATTTCCACCTTTTTAAGGTGAGACCCAACAGTTTGTTTCTTTCTATTTATGGCCCAAGGGTCTTCTTGGTCCTGTAGACCTTAACACTATGTCTAATCCCGTAGGTTATGATAATCCCGTAGATCATCTTTTATTCAAGTCTTTATTCAACTGTATATATATATATATATATATATGGTGTCAAGGCACCCCTTTTATGTCCAGAACTATTTACTCTTGCTTTTTGGATTTCATTTGACCTTGATCGTAGTCTAAGGCTACATTATTTCTCTTTCGAATTATCTTTCTGACTTTATGACTTCTAACGTCATTTACACGTCGGTTTGTCCTACACTTACCGTTACCCGGTTCTTACTTATACTTCTTTATGACCCATTACCCGGGTTCTTTATCTTAGTGTTTTTAACATTTTTGTTTCGCTAGTTTGCGTTTTTCCTGTATATATTCCTTTATGACCCATCACGTTGGTTCATTAATGTTTCGCGCTTCCATTATTTAGTTTGCGCTTGCTTGCACTACCAAGTTTTTATACCTTATTTATCTTGTTTGACTTGTTCGTGTGAAATTTCATCACTTGTGAACATCAAACTCCATTCTTTATTCGACCCGTTCAACTTTAAAATAGTTGAGCGTAGTTACTAACATTTTTGTTTGCAAATTCTCATTGTCTTTTAGTCATGACTCATATTCCGAGTCTTTTGACTTTCTATTTCGCGTTCCCGTCTCTCGGTTTACGCGTTCTTTCCAAATCCTACCCATTCATCGGGTATCTTTACCGTAATCATTTTCAAGTAACCATTCTTATATGGTTTTAGACATTATTTTAATTTATTTGGTCGTCTTAGCGAGATCTATCGCTTTTATTCTGATTAATCCTTTATTTTTTATTCAATTCGTTTGACTTGTCCATGTGAATTTCATCACTTGTGACAGTCAAACTTTTATCCCTATGCCTTAGCATTCCTATTGGTCGGTCTGTATTTTTTTTTCTTTTTACTTGATCCTTGTCCCTTCTCTCGGGCTCGTTATCCTTATGTAATACGCTTCAGTCATCCGACTTACGTTTACGTTTACTATCAAATATCTTACTTATTTGATTCATTTGGGTACCATTTAAGTTAGTCCCATTCACCCCACCCTTACTACATCGGACATAAATGTGTCCATCATAAGAAGTTCATGGTACCTCGTGTTCACTACTTACTTGGCCAGAGTAAGCGATCAACACCTGGTATACATGGCATTTTTATAATTTTCACATTACACCCCATGTAAGTAATGCCTCTATTTGTTTCTCTTGGAAACTATATCCCGAATACATTTCTATTCGGGTTTTTCCAAGTTTTTAATCTACATATGCAACTTTCAATTTCTACATATTTGTTGCATATTACTATTTATGCAATTAAATATAAAATGTGCACCTGGTAATGTTTGCCCTAACGGGCTTCTCTTGCCATTAGCCTTGTTCGCGACCGTAACGCGATTTAGGTCCTTGATGAGCATACTCTTTGGACCGTTCCTCTGTCAAATCTGCGATTTGTTAAACTCTCGCTATCCTCCTATGCGAGTGTCCTTCAACTAAAACATATACAACAATTAGTAATTTCAACATTAAAGGATGCCCGTATTATAATACAAGGCTTTTCTACTATACGCATCAACGCGTGTAATTTCGTTGACTATATCTATTCTATATCATTTTTATTGGTGTAACGTGTATTACACGATAACCATATGTGTTGTTCTCAACACTTTAATCATACTAAACCATTGGTATACATGTACTTACCGGATTTGCGATCAAGCCTCGAACCGAACACATTTTTCAACAACATTGAGCTCTGATTACCAACTTGTAACACCCTTATTATTATTATTTAAAGGTTTTCGTATAATTTACGAAAACAAACGAGTAATTATGATTTCAAATACATTGAAAATACGGGTTCATTAAACTTTATTTACAGAATTAAAAACTATACAACATATTATGGGTGAGTTTGTCATTTTACATAACAACGATACAAAGTGTGGAAGCTTATTTCTTGATCGTGTTCGGTTCTTCGTTGTGCTTGATCGTCCTCCGGTGCTAAAATTATACCTGAAACTCATAAAACATGAGTTGGATTAGTCATACGTAACTTAAAACGTATTTAAACGAGTCCGGGAAGCGAAACTGATTAAAATAATTTTTTTTCGCCAAAACAGGGTTTTTCGCGCCACGCGAAGGAACCCAGTTGCTCCCTCGCGCCACGCGAGGGAGACCGTTTTCCAGCAGGTCTGCAGCTCAGTTCAGCTATGCCAGTTTTTACGGAAACGACCATAACTTCTTCGTTATTGATCCGTTTTACCCGATTCTTTTTCCTACGCGTCCGTAATTTAATCCTCCATATTATGGAGTTAAAATCCTACATCCAACATAAGAAATTTTGAGACTTCTAAGCCTTCGACTCGTTACCTTTTTACCGAATTTTAACCCGTTTATGCATTTTATCAAACAAACGTATTTGTTTGATTCCTATATCACATACACTTCTTCAAATTAATGTTACCTACCATATTAGGTTCTAATCATAGGTTTATTACACAATTTAAACCCATTCTCGCTCGTATGCTTATTTTGACCCGTTAAGGGTATTTAAGCACCTTAAAGCTTGAAATCGCTTTCATTCACTTCTAGCATCTTATTTCTACATTTCTTATCAAGTAATCTTCCACTACAACTATAAGTGTGTTGGATCTAATGTGGATATCTATATGTTCCGAGTTTTACCCCTCGGATTATTATTTTACGGCAAGACTCAAATAGAGCCATTTGACTAACGTATTGCATCTTTCAACTTCTACACTTATTCTAAGTATTTATCTAATCATGAAACTCGTTTCCAAACAACCTTTAAGGGTTGTTTGTTCAATTTAGCCTACAAGGGCGTTTTGGTCAATTTTGATCCTTCTTTTACGACAAAGGACTTTCAGATACCTGTTTGACCCAAAATTTCCGGTCTTTTAACTATGACCTTGTTTAGAAACCATTATGTTTCTAAAACACTACATTTATGACTTGAATTATTCGGCTTATCTTTAAGATAACCAAATATCTAATTTGACCTTGTTTAACTCTTAGAAAACCTCAAATTCTACATGATGAGTTGAATCATTACACAAACCTGGCTCGGATCAATGTATTGACCCGTTACGATACCTTGCCTTAGTGGCGCTAAGTAATAGCATTGTCACCATTCAATCAATATTTATTCCTGTAATCAAGCAACTCGACAATACATTAGCCGATATTGTCAAAGGGTGATATTTTCACCTTTTGACCCGTTTGGTCTTATATGACCGTTTACTTTTACGAGATGGATTTATTATCATCTCGTCTACATGACTTGTACCGGTTTACACCGTACGGTCAATTTACTTATAAATCTATTTCTTGATTATTTTGACCCCTTTATATGTTACGCCGTAAAGTGTCCTACAAAACTAACGGTTATCGTCAACGAGTGACTACATTGTCGTTTTACCCTTATTAATTGTATTGATTTACCTTATAAGGTAAATCATTCAAAACTCGTTATTTATTAGTCATCACATGACTAAATGACCTTATTAGCTCTTTTTAACCATTCAACATGGTTTATCATTATTGTCTTTTGTTCCGAACCTCGCATGTCGGGTCGAAACATCATAAGTCAAATGTGACTCTTGATTATTCAAAATTTATAAAACCCATACATATCAAATAAAAGGTGTAAGTTTTAACTTACCTCACATCCAAATTACGCTTTTCTTTTCTCACTTGCTTCGATCGACCCGCTTGCTCCCCAAGCTTCACCTAGCTTGTTAAGCGCCAACTATCATTCATTATTCACAAGGTTGTTAGATTAGTCATTCTAAATCATGACTTTCACACCTTATGAATCTTTGACTACTTTTCTTATTGAACTAAATCATAAATCATGAGTTTAAATTCTTGTGTCAAGACCCACTTAACACCTAAATGGGTGATTCTCAATTTCACATGCATGAACATTAATGCATCAAATTATTGATTAGGGTTCATTCCTAACCCTGAATTTATCATAATTTCATTCAAACATCAATCAACCAAGTTCAGATTTCGATTTCACAAGTTTATCAAGAATTTGAGATGAAACCAAATTGTGAATTTTGACATACCTTATGATCCCTTCACTGAGGTGATCACTAATTTGTGCTTGAATTTCGATTTGGGTTTGATTTGCCCTTCCAATTTCTTGATTTTGTGCTTGTTAGGGTTTTTGAGCTCAAGAGTTCTTGGCTCCTGTGAATATCTCGACCAGAACACACACTTAAAGTGTGTGTTTTGGTGTTTAACTTTTGTTTTAATAAAACAAGTTTCCCACTTGGCAATATTAGTCCCTCATGTTTTATTTTGATAAAATGAAGCTATAACTCACCATTGGTTACTTAATCACATGCTACTAACTAGGTTAATTATTCCTAGTTACTTTGGGTTCGGGAAATTATATCCCGTTATGTTTTATGTCCCGTTAATTTAGGCTTTTTATATACTTTGTTTTCTCAAAGTATTTATTTTCCTTTTTAATTAATATTAGGTTTATTTATTTAAGTCCTAATATTTCCCGGGTTAAATTTTACCACTAACGGTATTTTACCCGTTCATCACTATTAACGAGGTTTGATTACTAAACCCGTTTTCGGGGTGTTACAGGCTGAGTCATCGAGTAGTCTTGACACGTGTCCATCAACGTGTCCGGATAGAGACAAGTCTTTCGCGCCCCGCGAAGACCTCTTCTAAATCTGTCGCGGCCCGCGACAGATGAAAATTATTGTTTTTCTTGGATTTTTATGAAAAGTAAGGTTTTACGGGTTCGGGTTTTTACTTACGGGGTGTTTTAGGACATTTTTGTGTGAGTCGTTACACTATGTACCTCTTAAACAATGTAAATTTATGTCGAAAATGTTAGTTTGTTTGGATCCACCAAAAAAATACAGTTTGTATTAATGTTTGCAGTGTTAAAACACACCAGATATACATTATGAAATAATGTGATCTGGATACCAACCTATCTTTTACATGAAATCTCAAAACTGTAAACAAATTTAAAAAACATTTTAAATGGCTTTAAAGGGTAAACTGTATAACAAACCTAACTAGTACAATGGATATGTAAAATATGTAGTATACATTACGACACAACACGATTCATGATGAGTGTAATACCAAATGTACATGGAATGACAATTACATAAACCACGAACAATGCATGCATCAGATATAACACACTACCACATCCTTCACCCCAACAAACCACAAACAATGCATGCATCAGATATAACATATGAGGCTCTTTAAAAAAACAAAGTTAACACTAAAACACAAAAGTACCAATAACATAAATGTCTAACCCACCAAACTTTAAAATCAACAAACAAAAATCCAAAACCAACACACGAGAAAATTAAAACAGAAAAATGAAAAGTTCAGAAAAACACTTAATTTTTTGATAAAAAGGTCCTATTCAGCCATGTCTTCATCATCCATATCTGCATCATTTCCAGATGTGTAAAACACATCATCAGCATCGTTTGATCCAGGACCATGACCTTCAACAACTGTAGCATCGTCACCTTCACCAATTGTAGCGTCATTACCTTCAACATTCCGCGAAGCACCTGCCTCAGGAACAACCACGGTGTATTTCCAACACGTTACTCTGTTATGACCATATTTTTTACATAATGAACATTGACGACGTTTACTTCCAGACTGACTTATGGCTCGCTCCTTTTGAAATTTAAGGCATTTATGAGAACCACAACCCTTGAACCTGGTACCAACTGGAACACGGATAGGTCGTGCTCTCTGGAGCAACTCCCAGCAGTTCAGCAAATCGATTAAGTCGTGTCTTAGGAGGTGCATTTATCTGAGCTTCATCAGCGACTGACATAAACTGCTTGATATGATCACGAAAATTACACAACTGATCAAACTTTGAAATCAACTTGTTCACAACATACTCAGTTGCGTGACTAATCTCACGAACACAACGGTTAACCTCCTCACTACGATCTGGATCTCCACCATCCGTAAGAATGGACCCGGGGGAACTATTTGGAACAGCTTCACGCGTCCAACGCCTCAATATATATTGTTTTGAAAACTCCCTTACATCAAGAATCCGTAACACACAAAAAATGTGACTGCACAACAATCCAAACTGCTCAAACCTGTTGCAGTTACACTTAACAGTAACATCCTCCTCGCGTATCATAACCTGTAACATTGAATATCCATAAAACACAATGCATAGATCAGATGGATACTTAAAAAAACACAAAATAATGTATAAATAACCTAAAACACAATATCACCTCGAAGAACGAAGAACATGGCTGATCGAGATCCTTTATAAAAAACTTAATGAAATCACCGACATGATCTAATCTGACACTAGTACAACGATGAATAGCATGTTGAATCTCAAGTTGAACATCAAAAAATATAGTTCTGGTATATATCTGAACTGCTTGCTTCTCGAGAACAAAATCACTCCACTCTCCAGGGTTGGTGTATCGAGTGTCATGATCGTTTTTTCAATGCTCGTGTCTTTGCGCTTCAATAGCTGTATCCAAGTGGCTAAGAAATTCAACCAACGTGCACTTTGGATTGCTAATCTTGGCAAAAAAGTGATTCTCGCTTTCGGACCTAGATGATGTCCGCATAAGACCAGACATTTCTTCTTCGCGATAGTAAGCTGGAATCCATGATTCACGGGGCCCGTATATATACGTCAGCCATTCATGGTCGGTTAAACCGAAATCATTTAAAATAGCTGCCCATTCAGTCTCAAACGCTTCGGGCAATAGAGAATCAGTCCAAACAACTCCAGACAATCTTTTCCTGAAATCGGTATTTGAACACAGGGCAGCCCCGACCTAAAGGAACATTTTAGCATGTATGTTAAAAAACAAAAATTAAAACACAGTAAAAATACACATGTAAAAAAAAACCCTGTCATAGAAAAAACAGACCTTTGTAGTGAGTTTATCCATGATGTGCCACATACATAACCGATGCCTCGACTCGGGCCAAACATCTACTATAGCCCTTTTCATCGCAGGGTCTTGGTCAGTAACGATTACGGGAGGACCGTACCCATATGCGTCCTTGATCGCCTTAAGTAACCAGCTATACGTCTCTGCCGTTTCAGAACCGAGAATTGCAGCACCAAGTGTGACGTTCCTATTGTGATTATCAATCCCAGTGAAAGGGACAAACATCATGTTATACCTGCAAACAAACAATCAGCGAATGAAAAAAATATCATAATGTATTTATAACACAGTAAGGTGTAAAACACAATAAATATATACAAAATTAATCTCGTCGTTACTTGTTCTGCTTGTAGATAGCATCAAATGATATAACGTCTCCAAACATATAATAATTCCTCTTCATATCCTCGTCGGCCCAAAAAATGCACTTCAACACACCTTCGCCCGTCGTTTCATATTCGCAAGAAAAAATCGGTAAAAACTCCTTTTTCCTCATTAGTCGCTTGACAAACATTTCAGCATCAAACTCTCTGATGAACAGATTTAATTCTTTCTTGAAATTTTTTAAATCAACTTTGGTCGCACCGACTTTGTCGAATCCACCATACACTTCCTTCATAATGTTAAATGCACGAACATGACCAATGTTAAGATTTGACATCTTATTTATCATATATTCGTGCGCACGATTAAGACCCCTGTTTTCCTTGAGAAGATGTAAATCTTCTTCGTGCACAAAATCATGGTTGTGCGCCTCCGTGAAATGATATAGCTCATACTTCTTGGCATCGTTCAGCTTTATTCTGATCATCGCTTGGCATCCGGTCCTTTTGGATGGTACCCTACGTACCCACCTATCAGACGGCTGTTCGGCTAAAGTATCGACCGGTCGAAACTCTTTGTGACCCTCTTTTGAACAAAAAAAAATACTTATTTACCACAATACCGCAATTTTCATGTTGTGTGCCCTTCCTGACTGTCCAACCTCCCGCTTCTGCATAAGCTTTGTAAAAGTTATACGCAACATCAACTGTGTCAAATAACATGCCAACTGCTGGGGTCAACGAAGATGATGAATCTGGAATATATCTCTTTGTTCCGGAGTTAGGAGAAACTTGTTTAATGCCACGTAATTGGTAATTTGGAGCATCTACAAAACATGACAAAAAATGCATACACCTCATTAAAAAATACATTTGAGTTACCGAGATAGAAAACCCACAACTATTTTAATGAGCATAAAACACCCTTACTAAACAACTGATGTAACGAGCATAAAACACATTTATAAAACACACTTTAATAGAAACAAAACAAAAACCAACACAAATAAATTTTAAGTTGTAAAAAAAACAAGCAAAATTAAAAAAACATACAGATCATGCTACGAAAATAATGAACTTATAAAACACACCATAGCACAAAAATTCTACCCTAAAATACTAAAAAAATAATAACTAGTCAACCTTGGAAAAAACAACATAATGCAAGTTAAAACAGAACATTCAATTCCCAAAAAAAGAGTAATCTGAATATTACAAAACATCGTTCATATTTTGTAAACACATTAAACAACTATGGAAGTTAAAACACATTACCAAAGAAATCAGCCTGATGGTTTTCCAGAAAACGTTTAATAAACAACAGACAAAAAAACAACTATGGAAGTTAAAACACACCAAGAACAATCTAAAAAAAGGAGTGATCTTCATATTACAAACCATCAGTCACTTTATGGAATCAAATAAACACATAGACTTCAATCTCTCTGAAAGTTAAAATACATCATCAAGAACATGCCATGAAAAACTTTTAATCATCTACACGCAATACTACAAAAGTAAAGAAAAAAATAACTGCAATTACCCTCTCCACAATCAACAAGTGTGTTTGAAGCCATGATTTTTGTCTCTACAAAAAAATAGTGAATACGATTGATGCTGTTGAAACGACTGAAAGATTTATATTTACATATGATTTGAAGAGATTTGTATTCGATATGAACCATAATTCCGAAAATCTGGGACAGGATCAGTTACAAATCGTGAACATGCAAATGTTAGTTAATGAAGATAAATTCCAAATATAAAAATAAAATGTGAAATTACATAATTGACATTCTACTTAAAATCCCTAAATGCCACATGTCCAATTGTAATTGCTTCCTAGACTTTCTAGGAAAAATCAACTTTCTACACAACTCCCACTCCATAAAAGTAAATCTGCGTTTCGAGATTGCGATACGATGGCGATGTGATAGCGTTTATTATAAACATGCAATGTGAGATGCGATAAAATGCGTTAAATAGTATGCGTTGTAAACCGAGTTAAATGCGATATTTGCATTTTGAAAATAAGAACTGTGAATGCGTTGTAAACTATAGTTTAAAAATATCGTTTAAAATAGTCAACCCATGGCGATAATCGGAATCTCGAGAGTACAAGTCAATTAAGCAATAAATGACAGATCTAAGTAAGAACACGACTTGACCTTCCGGGAAGTCGGGTTGTTACAGGAACACCCCCGGTTGAGTATCCGGTAAGCTCGAGGATTCAACCTCGTCTGCCCCAGTCAACGTTTCTTTATTAATATAATTGAAAGGGATGGATGAGAAAAACATTTCTTTTTTACAGGGAAGAGGAAGAAAAAGGTCGGGAAAGGAGACCATACCCCTCAATCTTAAACGACACTTGTGCATGGTTACTATGAGTCAAACTTCACAAAACCGAGGTCTATTAAATTACATGTATATGCATATTTATAAACCAAAAACTTTATTGCCAACAATCCTAAAACCCAATTAACTTACATCGTCATCTATTTTCTATGATTTGGGGGCCCACAGTTCAACGCCCTTGCTTCATTTCACTCTCCCTTAGATTATGGGGGTGTGGCGGGGTTTGAATTGGGGACATTGCTCGACACGTGGCATGTGTGGGCTTCACCAGTCCACACCCAAAAAAGTGGGGTGTGGAAGAGGTGTGACCAGGCCGGCGTTGGGGTGCCATGTGGCACCTAGTTTTCTTTTTTTATATTAATTATAGAATTTAGTAAAGTAATTTGAAAAACACATTTTATTTATATTAAATAACTACAATAAAAAATACATTACATTACCAAAAAAAATTAATCATTTTCATCTTCATCTTCATTGGAGCCGAATCTAAGAAGTGTTGAAACATATGCTGCCAAATCAACACGAAGGTTTGAATGTATTTATCTTGACTCGATTAGATATTGGTTTTGCGTTCTCTCTTCGCCACTAATGTCTTCGTTATTTTATTCGGGCTCCTCGCCATAATATTCAACGATTGCACGCCCTTCATCCTCTAAAATCATGTTGTGTTGAATGATGCGCGCGTACATCACGTTTCTTATTTGATTTTTTTTCATACAATCGACAAGGCATGCTCAAAATGCGTCACCTTTTCTTCAAAACACCAAATGCTTGCTCGATGTCTTTGTGTGCCGCCATCTGAACTATTCTTTTAAATCTAGGGTTCCATATCTGGAAAATGATCACAAAAACAACATAATTATGGCAGATTTCATCAACAAGATAGTACCCATACTTGTATTCAACCCCATTTACAAAAAAAAAATGTTGCTTTTGGTCCAATACCATTTATTCGATCATTGAAAATGGGCGAGTGGTATAATGTTTATATCGTTATGTGAACCGGGCATACCAAAGAATGCATTCCAGATCCAAAGATCTTGTGATGCAACCGCTACAAGCATCATAGCCGGCATTCCATGATATTCACTTGTGTGAGAGCCTTGCCATGCAGTTGGACAAAGTCCCACTCCTATTTTATACAATCTAAACTACTGATCATCCCCGGGAAACCATGATATTTAGCATGATGTTCCAAAATTTGTTGCATATTACTAAACGTCGGTTTCTCAAATATCTTTTCATATATAGTTCAATGATATACGCACAAAATTGTGAAGACTTTCCCTAGCCAGTCGTGCCGACATTTTTAAATAATCATCCATTATGTTGGAACTATTGTCGTAAGCCAATTGTCTTAGGGCGCCCGTGACCTTTTGCCAGATGGTAAATCATGAAATTACCACGCTCATCGGATCTTTGTCGGAAAAAATCATAATTATCCTCTAAATCCTTTGATATTCTTAAAAATAAAATTTTACTCATACGAAAACGACGCCTAAACTCTTTCATCATACGTTGGTTCGGGTGAAAAATAAACGCTTACCAGCAAATCGTTTGCGGTTTTGCGTTCACAAACAATATACTTCCTCCATTTGGGTTGGGGAGTCCCTTCATTTGTATCGTCAACAATAACTTTCACCACCATCGACACTGCTAATAATAATAATTCCGCCCCATCGTCCGACGAGGATGGCAAAACAAATTTCTCATACGAATCGCTTGAACTTGAAGAAGCCATTATATATATATATATATTTAGTTTGATAGTGACTTTTCAATTTTTGGATGGTAAAAAAGAGTAAGAAATGAAAGGTTTATATAGATTTTTTTTTCAATAGTGGTTGGCCAACGGCTAGCCAAACGGTGATCAACACCCAGCCATACATTGTCAGTCACGTCACCCCATGCCAGCGCCCCATGCCAAGCGCGTAACGCTGACCAAAACGCCAACCCAGAGTGGAGCAGCCGACGTTAAAGGGCCAAAACGCCAAGCGGGCCACGCCCACACCCACCGGTCTTAGTCCTTAAGTCACCCTACCACAACCCTAAATCAGGTTAAACTAAACTAAACCACTTATTTAAATAACCCATCCTATGCCATCCAACAATTTTTTGTTGGAGTTAACTTTTTTAGGTTGACACAAAATATAAGATGCTTGAAACCATAAGAATTTAAAAATTAAAAAGATAATTTATAGATAATCAACACGAATAATTATTTCGTCACACATCATACCTCTAATAAACAATTTTAACTAATGTCACGTGACAACACGTTCTTCTACCTCAAACATTATATTCTTTATTTTTAACAGATTTCATATAGATACTCGGTTGTCGAGCCTGCATCAGGAATTTTGTGTGCTTTAGTCAATCTCCATTCATATGGGGATTGTTGGAAAAATATTAGTGAAAATGATTTTTCACTAATTTTGGACAATACACGTTCTTCTACCTCAAACATTATATTCTTTATTTTTAACAGATTTCATATAGATACTCGGTTGTCGAGCCTGCATCAGGAATTTTGTGTGCTTTAGTCAATCTCCATTCATATGGGGATTGTTGGAAAAATATTAGTGAAAATGATTTTTCACTAATTTTGGACAATAAATAATTGTATTTATTTACGAGTTACATAGTTAATAATTTATGAGTCTATGTTGTATGATGTGAGAATTTCACAAACAAACTAAATCAAACCACCTCCAAATAGCATCTAAAATAAATGAGATATCGATGTTCAAAGTTGAGTGATTGAATTAAATATTTCTATACATAATAGAACTTAAATATGGAGTTTTGGTCTGAATATAAAATGAACCTTATGATTCATTGACAAGGGAAAAAAAGAGTGTAGAGATGAGAAAAGATAAATAGTGATAAATTATTTTGTCAAAAAGTTTCGTAGGATTTAGAGAGGCATACTCTTCAATTCTTCCACCATCATCAACTTTATCTTTTTATTTTTTTTCCACATAATTCGTAAACACTAAATAGCCTAGTGCTATCTCAGGCTTGAGAGCCATCTCCGGCAGTACACAATTGTTCCGGTTACTGTATCCTCAATAAAAAACCGCCAATTCTTTAGGCGCGAAATTTGTTTTAATGGACCCGTGTCTGACACAATCCTCAATCAAAAAATCGTCAATTCTTTATTATGTTAAGTGTTGCGGTCAATAAACAAGGTTGACGACTCAACATGACAGACTCGTATCAAGGATACTACAACAATGCTTGTTGAAGTACCCATTGAAGACAAGGCTGAATCAAGCTTGGTAAATAAATTGTATTATATATATATTTTTTTCTTTCGTGTTTCTATACGGTATTGTACTATTATATATCCTACGAATAATGAGAGTATCGTTATTACATTTTTCATTATATATTTTAATATAAAGTGAACCCACTTTCTATAATTTATTAGTGGCATATTAAAGGCTAAACTATAGGAAAACAACAATATATGTATTGCAATGAACAAAAAAAAAAAAAAGAATGGAGTCGACGTATCACATTGATTATATATTTCCCCAGGGCAGCTAAACGTACCTCTCTGTGATAGGGATATTATTTTATAAAAGAGATCACCCACCGAGTGTACGAGAGTGGATGGGGAATGTTTAGCAGCAAAATAGTTGTACTTTAAGGGGAGTGGGGGTGCCCGTGATGGAGCGTTGTGTGTGGGTGACCATGCGTGGAACACTGCCGCCGGTCCTTGTGACCACGCGCGTTGGTTACCACGCGTTGTTGAGATGGGTTACCGTTGGGGATGTTTCAAGTTTAAACAGGATAACAAATGTTAACAATAATGATGGACACATCCACTAAAATCCATCACTAGTGATGGAACCAAGTTTGATGACGTGACGGAACATGATTGGGTGTGGTGAGTGATGGAAAGTGGAGCACTCCCACCCCCTAAGGCCATCCGTAGTCATAAAGCCCCTTGTGGGGCGTTATGCGACACGTGTCGTGCCACGTCACACGGGGGCTTTATGGGGCGTTATATCACTGGAGCCCGTAGTCATAAAGCCCCTACCCATCATTACCTAATTCTTAATTTTCAATTTCATTAGAATATTAAAAAAACCCTTAATAATTTTTGATTGGTCAACACTTCAAAAGCAAATCCCATACCGCCGTTAAAATTATCGCGCCACACCCCCAATTTTCATTTATAGCGCCCTGCGTCTCGGTGTTCTTGGGCGTTTTCCGGCGCCATCTCCGGGCATACCGCCCCACTACGTATTACCTAAGAAGTTGTTACACTTTTAGTACGAGTGTTGCTAGACGAGTTGTTATTGACCGACTTAAGATGGTCAATCTCCTAAATAAATACACGAAGAACAAGACAATAACCTGAGACTATTATTCTACGTGTTTTTTTTTTGTCATTATGCAAACTGCATATAAAAGAAAAACGAAGAAGTAATGCTCTCTTATGAATAGGGACCTGCTGCAACATGGGGGAAAATGCAAGAGTAAACTAATCTAAGAGCATTCACAATCCGTCCCCAAATTCTGTGACGAAGGTTTTTATATTATGAAAAGTGATTATAGGTGCTTGAAAGTGGTTGTGAGTAGAGAAAAGAGAAAAAATAATGATAAAAGTAAAAAAAAATATTTAATTGAAAAGAGAGAGAGAAAATGCGGTTGTTTTTAATGAAATCATAGGGTAAAATTTAAAAATGAGGGAAGGGATGTGAATGCTCCTGCCTTCATGCATGCAGTAGTGTGCACTCCCATTGAACCAGTTTCTAATCCGGTAGACGTGCGAGTACCCTTTTAGACCTCATGGGTCGGGCGGTGGTACGTATCACGATTTATTTATTGAAAAAAAATATGGAGCGTGGCCTCTGGCTCTCGAGGCGTGAACTGATTGTGATTCGGAGGGCGCTCAATCTCAATGTCCGTTGTCTCACTATATGAAGACTAGACCACAACCCATAAACACACAGACAGAACAGGGAATTGACAAGAAACCTGATAGTCACCTTGGAGCACTGAACAATGAAACTTAGCGAAAAGGAATTCGAGATGTAGAAATGTCCTACTTCTCTAGTTCGAGTGGGCACGCTAGATATTTGTTTATGAAATTCAAACTAGTTCAAAAAACTTCTTAAGGTCTACATACAATATTATTTGACTTCTTGTGCAGCACCGTTAAGTTGTTATTATCTAATTACTTGTTCAGCTGGTGATTGTTCTTTACTAAATACTTGTTGGGAGTTCTGCTAATTTTCTAAATATACATAGAAAGACTTGAAATTGTTATGTTCAGTTGTTCTTCGTCTATACAACATAGTTAAATTGTATCATAAATCGAATTTTGATTCCTATAGTATCTACAACTTCACACTCTGTAGTTCATACTTATCATGGTTTGATGCTTATTGTGTTCTACGTACTTTCCTTCAAAAGTTTCTCAAATATCTTCAAAACTTTTCATGGCCATAAGAAATTGTCAAATCAACATATAACTGGACCTGGAACAATGAGTTCAGTTCATTTGAGAGACGAATGAGATCATCAATAGAACATGTAATGCCAATGACTACGAAAAACACTTCAATAAAGCAACATACTATTTAATAATCAGGGTGAAATAAGAATTGAGCTAATGTATTTCATCCACAAAACGATGAACCAAACTGAATTAACAATGTACGCAAAATTCATCAACGATAAAGAACAGATACCAACCTAGAGTTTGTAAAATCTCTGAAAGACTCGAATCCTGCTACAGTAATTGAACCCTAAGGCAATGCAATGCAACATCTTACACATCATAATCAATGCGCAAAAACTGTATCGTTTCGTCTCGGTGGTCTATCAGGAATCGAACCAGGTTTGAACTTAGAAGCCTCATGCCTCGCAAGTTCAGGTGGAACCGGACTATTGCTCTGGGTAAGCATCTGCTTAAGATCATAGAAAACATCAGTATCATGTAAAGTCAAGAACGTAGTAGCGGTACCTGTCTTCCCTGCACGCCCTGTACGTCCTATACGATGCGTATACATTTCAATATTTCCAGGCATATCATAGTTTATAACATGAGCCACATCTGGTATATCAATCCCACGCCCCGCAACATCAGTAGCAACCAAAACATTAAACCTTTTCGTCCTGAAACCTTCAAGACTGATTTCTCTCTGTTCCTGTGACTTGCCACCATGTAAAGTTGTCACCCGGTAACCTGCTTTTTCCAACGTTTTCGACACAAAATCAGCAGACTTTTTAGTGTTTATGAACACAATCGCAGTCTTGTCTACCAGATCATCCAACAGCTTCTGTAACCTAGGCATTTTTTCAGATTCTTTAACCATTATAACGTGTTGCGTAATGAGATCAGTCGCTTTACCCGCAGTTCCGATAGTCACAACAACAGGGTTTCTCAAGTATTTTCTAGCGAGCCTCTCAACAGCAGGAGGCATAGTTGCACTAAACATATAAGTCGTTCTATATATCCTCTTCTCGTCAAGCTCCTCATCTTCATTTTCGGGTTTAAAGTTGCTCGATGGCATGGCATCAAGAACACCCACAACTTGTGGTTCAAAACCCATATCAATCATACGATCCGCTTCATCAAGAACAACATAGTTACACTGGTTTAAAACCGCATAACGTCTTTCTAAACAATCGATCAGACGTCCAGGCGTCGCAATAACAACCTCACACCCTTGTCTAATCTTAAACCCCTGCTCTTCAATCGACTGCCCACCAACAATCGAAACAACTTTGATACCCAAATAATGCGCAAACTTAACTGTTTCTTCCTCAATCTGCTGTGCAAGTTCTCGAGTAGGCGCCATAACAACCGCATAAGGCCCCTCCGCCTCATTTTCCTCACTAATAGGAGGAAGTCTAGTTATGTAAGTCAACATAGGAAGTACAAAAGCAGCAGTTTTACCTGACCCCGTTTCCGCAACACCAATCACATCTCGCTGTTGGAGACCAAGCGGGATCGCAGCCATTTGAATCGGCGATGGCGTCTTGTAGCCCGCTCTATCCACCGCTTTCAAAAGTTCCGAGCTCAATTTACTCTCGATCCAACTCCTCATCGGCCTGGGAATTCTCGAACCCTTATACGATATATTAAAATCCTCTCGAAATATCCTCCAATCTCTCTCAGTCATTTCTTCAAGTTTCTTCTCCGACCAATGCCGATCAACTCTCATATCAAACGTATCGTACATTTCGGCCGCCTCATCCTTCAACCGCTGCGCCGCAGCCTCCTCGGGGCGCTCCTCGATCCCATCCTTCTTCCTAATTTCATCCCTCAACTCCTTCTCATTCTTCGCAGCCAGCTTCTTCTGCTCCCTACGGTCCATACCGGCCCGAAAACCTCTCCCGAATAACAGCCTCGCCTCGTGCGGGTTCTGGTACAGAATATTCATATCCCTAGACGTGTCCTCCGTGTTCTCCCAATCGAACGAAAACCGAAACTTCTCGCTGGGTTTAATCACTCGTTTCTTCGGCTTCTTCGATCCTAAATACTGCTCTTTAATCGCTTCGAGTTCCTTTTCACGTTCTCGCTCTGCAAGCTTCTCTAATCTCGCTTTTTCTCTCGCTTTGTGCTCTTCTTCGCGTTCTCTGTCGCGATTTCGTCGTTCAGATTCTCGTTCTCTGTCACGTTCTCTGTCTCTATCACGGCGGTCACGGTCGGAGCGGTGGTGGCGGGAGGAGTCGTCGGCGGAGGGTGGGGGGTTGGAGGATGAGGGGTTAGGGTTTGATTGTTCGGATCGGCGCTTTTGTTGTTCGAATTCTTCTTGGCGACGTTTGAGGGCGAGTTGTTCTCGCTCTGCTTTGCTGAGGAAGACGGGCTTCTTCTTCTCGCCGAATTCGTCGCGATTCATGGTGTGGGGGTTTGGGTTCGCTTGGTTGGTTGCAGGGCAGGAGGGGAAGGGGATCGATGAAGCTAGGGTTTGTGAGTACGATTTGATTGGGTATTATTTGGTGTATTATTATTATTTTAGCGAGTTATGCTGGTTGGGTCGGTTTACTATTTAACTTTACAAAATTACAACTATAATCTTTAAATTTAATTTTATTCCCGGATAGTCTCTGGCGTGGATGGAGGTTAGTTTTTGATTTTAAGTGTGTGTGAAATGATGAAATTTCCCTTACTACCAATAAAAATAATTAAAACTCTCAACCAATTATAATAGTAAAAAAATAGTGGACCCACCTTATCCTATCACCGCACCCACACACACCCCCTCTTTACCTTTCTCATTTTTTTGTGTTCAACACCAAATAAACCACCACTACCACCACCACAACCATAAAACCCCATAAGTTCAAACAAAAATTCACCAAGATTCAAAGTCCAAATCAGATGATCGGCCCATGGTTCTTTGTCTACAACACCTCAACTTCAACCAAAAATTCAAAGTCTAAGTCAAAAATTATGGGCGGAATTCGATGGTGGAAGTGAGTGATCTGGTGATATGTTTGGTGTTTGTCGATGGCGGTGTGAGGCAGAAATTGAAGGATTTGCTTGTGGCTTCAGCGAAGCGTGGATTGTTTGAAGACGGTGGAGATGAGTTGAAGCGATGGAGTGCTGGTGGCAGTTTGTTTGCACGGTGTGGTGGAGGCGGGAGATGGACGAGGCCGGTGTTGTCAGGGACATTATTGTTAGCAGTGTTGTAGTAATCGTTAGTCGTTAGTCGGGCGGCGAGGTGGGGACTAGCGATTAATCGGGGATTAATCGGAATTTATGGGGATTAATCGGGATTAATTTGATTAACCGGTGACTAATCGGGTATTAATTGGGGATTAATCGGCACCTAGTCGGGATTTTTACAACCATGATTGTTAGTACCTATGGTTTCCGTTTCAGTTTCACCTCCGTTACCATTACCTAGGGCTTGAGACGCTTGACATCGAGAGTAATCTCTTCATCGACGGCGACGCACAGCGGCTGCCAAAACTTCTCGAGTTTGTCAACGGCTGCAACGACTTATTATTTGTTGGCTGAAATCGATTCAAGCAAGTTCGAAATCGTGAAAAAATCTAGCTTGAAGTCGTAATTGTCTGATTGGTGTGAATCACATAATTGCAGGTTCAATTCTTTATTGGTGGTGAAAGGTGGATGGTGGTGGTGGTGGTGGCGAGGAGGAGTTGGGAAAATGAAGTGGGTGGGTTGGGGTGGGTCCCACATAAATTCTAAATTATTAATTATATTTCTTCTAACTTTTTAGTTATTAATTTGACACTAAAGGCAATATCGTTATTTCACATCCACTTAACTCCAAAAACTAACCACGATCCACGCTTGTGAATATCCACGAACGAAAGTGCAAAATTTGAGGACTATAGCTGTAATTTTATAAAGTTAAGGACTAAAGGTAAAAATGAAGCAAACCACAGGGAATATCTAGACATTTTTCTCTAAAGTAAAAAATATCAATAAAATTCATATATATATATTAATTCAACACATAACCGAGGAACAGTACACTAACGGTCACAGCGTTTGTTGTTTCATTTATTTGTTCTGCATATTTTGACCTAACCTTCTCCTTTTTACTCGACGACGAACATCAAAACCACCACTATATACCTCCGATTTTCACCATCACTCACATATATACCTCCGATTTTCACCATCACTCACATAAATCACTTGAAAATCATCAAATATTATCACCTCCATCTTCAATCGCCCCCCAAAAGTCCATTTTTTCATACAGTTCACACAAGATTCGAAGTGGTTTTCTGAGGGTTAGCCGATTCTCATAGTATTCTGCATATAATTCTACAATAAGGTATGTCTTCTTGCAATTCTCGCGTATTTTGAGTCTCGTGTTCCAGTTTTAGCAGTTTTTATTCCGTATTTAGGTGTTGGGTCAAGTGTCAGTACTGTTTTAGGTTATTTTTAGGATGTTCACAGGTTGCGGGAGGTTGGGTTGGGTTGGGTTGGGTTGATATTTGCTTAGAGGTTGCGGACGGCTGGGTTGGTATCAAAAGGTCATATGTTTTCCGATGGTACGGGTTGGTTGTGTTTTGTTGCTTCGGACAGAAATAAGTGTGGGGATAAGGTGGTTTGGGTGATGTTAAAAATCTGTTCTTGAAAGTAAATTGAGCTTCCGTTGAAATTGTTTGAATTAATGAAGAAGTTTTTTTTAGAGTTGCGCTAAACTTTTGACGCCTAAACTTTTCTATTATGAGCTTGGACTCAATATATGTTTGGTTGTGAAGTTGCATACAGGTTATGAAGGGCTGTTTGGGTCTGATTGTTTATGTTCTGCGGCTGGCTCGGTTTGGGTATAGTTCAACATTAAGTGTGGGGATACGGGTTGATAGTTTTTGCTATAAAAATGAGATTTTTAACTAACCTTTGACCCATTTCCATTGCTTCCACACTAAAGTTTTGAACATTGTTCGGTTTAGGACTCAATTAGGTTGTTCGGCACTTGGGTATTAATTGACGGCAATTAAAGTGCCGGGAGGAGGTAGTGTTATTGAGTCTAGTATATGTATTAATTCATAACATGCTAATGAACAGTGGTGAATAGTTTTTTGTCTTTTTTGTTTTATTTTGTGGCTGCTACAGTAACTTTCTGGTTTTTTTTCTAATGCTTATATTTTTGTTTTCATTCTTTCCTTTTAACATAATGGTAATTATTTTGAGTAGATCTTTGCTTCTTCTTTTTTTTTTTGTTTAACTTTCAACATTAACACTTATCTAGAACTTTTGTAAAATATCATTTTTACTTCCTCGAGTTTTACGTGCTTATTTTTACGTTACATGAGTCACTAAGTGTACAAAGTTCGTTTTTTTGTTTTACGTTTTTTCCATGGTTTTGGTCGTCATTCAGTTACTACTTAGCACAGTTTACGCCCCCCTCCCCGCAACGCGGGGGGCTTAACACTAGTTCATATTAAATCAAAAGTAAAAATATCTCATAACAACACATGGTGGTATAATATAAAAAAAAGGAAATATATAAAATATAAAAACTTAAAAACAGCAAAGAAAAACAAACGATATATGTCGAATGGTGTGTGTCTATAAAATATAGAAAAAATTGCATAAATCAACTTTATTGTCGCAACCCCGGCCCCTATCTCATGTGAACGGGCGGCTGCGGGCTCAGATTCATTGGTATCAGTGGTTTTGTCATTTATATAGCGGAATTTACATCAGGATTGTAGTTAGGAAATATTTTATCAGAGTAAAATACCACATTTTTACAATAATAAACAAATGGGTAAAACCCAAGTTTCCATTACAAACATGTTTATAGGGATAACCCTATTTTATTTAAACAAAACATCTTCTTTATTTAGGTAACTTTTTATAGCCACATTTTCCAAGTATTCAGTGCTGTCCAGCTGCCTTCTATTTGGCTTTCGTATTTTGTTACCTGAAACGCGTTTTAAAAACATTTGTCAGTGGGAAATACTGGTGAGTGAATTCCAATTTAATCAAAACATGTTTTATCATTGTACATTATTGAGGGCGATCTACAATTATATTTGTTTCCAATTCTTACTTTAATTACCACCCACGGTACTGTCAACCCGACTTGTGGTCGTGTTACTACTCACGATGTAGTAACAAATTTTGTATACAAAACCCAAACATACCGACGATAATTGTAGAATTACAAATACTCAATCGCTGCTGATTATAATGTAAAACATTTGAGGCTTTGTAAAAACAGTTTGCAAAAAGGTTTACACAAAAAGGAGATTACTCATATTGTTATTTTAGGTTTTTCCTTTGTGACTTCCTGGTTATAATCTATTAATTAAACAATGCACACGCGTTAGTATAATAAGCCAATTTACATTAGTTATACCCTCCCCGAGACATAACTCCAACGACTACGTCGGGCAGAGCCTCGACAGCCGTTACGGAGCACTAGATCAATCGGGCAACTTATCTAATACGTAACCAGGGGTTAAAATACTTACAACGAGGCAGTGCTTCGCTAATTAGGGGGTATTATGCCCGGTATAATTCTAATACTACAGAAATTGAGAGAGAGTTTTCGTAAATGAACGAGTAGCAACTGAAGGCCGATGCCTTCTATTTATAGTGTCTGATCGACACTTTGTCGCGCCCCGCGAAGGAATCAACAAAGGGCTTAGCGGCCCGCGAGGACTTGTAGACTAGGTCCTAGCTTTGCTGAGTTAACCCGTAGCTTCCACACGCGTCACGACACGTGGCACCTTAGGGTGTGGCCTGGTGGTTTAGTTGCCGCGCCCTCGTAAGCCGAAAACAAGGTCTTCGCGGCCCACGAGCGCCACAAGGATTTTGTTTTTATTTTATTTTTATGAAATTAAAGGTGTATAGGGTCAAATCTCATATACGAGTGTATTTTAGGACGTATAGGGACGTTCCAAATATTTTAAGAGTGTCGAAAATATTTTAGGAGGGTTGTTATATCCTCATCACCTTGTTTTAGAACTCGTCCTCGAGGTCTACTGGAACAAGTGTGGGTATTTCCTCTACATCTCTGATTCAAGCTCCCAAGTGTATTCTGGTCCTCTTTTGGAATCTCATTTCACTTTGACTATAACTAATCTCTTGTGTTTGAGATTTTTGACTTTCCTGTTTTCAATCTGTAGAGGCTTCTCTACAAAACTTAAGTTTTTCATTTACCTCTATGTCCTTAAGAGGTGCAGCTAATGATTCATTGGCTAAGCACTTTTTGAGGTTACATACATGAAATACATCATGTATTGATGTGTGGTAAGTGTCGTATATTTTAGGTATATATTTTAAGCCCTTTTAACACTTATTTTAGCAAGTTTTAAATTTATAAAACACGATATTTCACTTACACTAAACACACATATGGGCAAGTGCACCCATCGTTGAGTGTAGTATAGTGTTGGTAAGATACCGAGGTCGTCCAAGGACACAAGAGCTTTTAGTACCGGTTTATCCTCAACGTCTAACCAAAATAAAAGTTTAGAAAAATGTTTTAAACTAAGAAAAATAAAACTAACTAAAATGCTGAAAATAAAAATAAAAATAAAAACAGATAGACAAGATGAATCACTTGGTTCCGACTCGTATCTAGTATAACCTTTGATTATTTCCGCACTTTTGCACACAATTAAGAGATTATCTTAGTTATTGTAGTAGGCCCCTCTTTTGAAGGTGACGTTACCCTCACCCCAGTAGTTTGAGTCGGCAGGGATACAATCCTAAAGGGGTGGATTATTGGAAGATAATGAATTAAGTTATTAATGCAGTATTGTGGTAGGCCCCGCTTTTGGCGGTGACGTTACCCTCGGCTAAGTAGTCTGAGTCAGCAGGGATACAGTCCTAAATAGCCGGGTTATAGTATTAATAGTAGTTAACTTATGAGGGGATCAAAGAGTTTGGACCCCCGCCATCCAATACCGTGAAGTATTGAAGGAGGTCCTACTAAATTTGACCCAGGTCCATTGCAGGACCTCTAAACGCTGAACAATGGCAAGACCTTTACCAAACCGTTCCCTTAACCCCCTACCAGGTAGCCAACATACCTCCATATAGACCGTGGAGATATGAATGGTGAAAATCCTTTATTTTATATAGACAGTAAAATAATGCCAAGACACCACGGACAAACGATAAGGAAAGATCACCTTCAACATAAGTAACTAGTTATTAAAGTCATTAATACAAAACCAAATAAAAAATGCAAAAGATTAGAAATAAAAAGTATTATACTAGACACTTTGTCTTCACCAAGTGATGTAAGAGACTTAGGCAAACATGGCCTGGATTGTCAAGAACTCTTATGATCAATCTTGGATCCCGAGACGACTCACACACTCTACGATGGACAATGGATGATGGTGGTGGATGATGGTGTTGTGATGGTGGTGGGTGGTGGATGAAGTGTGAGAGAGGTGGTGTGCCAAGGGATGAGATGAAATGAATCCAAGCACTCCTATTTATAGGCTGAACAGAGAGCTGGACACGGCCCCGTGTCCGCTGGGCACGGCCCCGTGTCCGTCTGACACTCTCTCTCCTCATTAATTGTAATTCGCAATTACAATAAATGCGCCTGCTGTACTTTCGACACGCCCCCGTGTCCGCTGAGCACGGCCCCGTGATGGGCAATAGAAGCTTCTATAGATTTGTCTTTTCTGCTGCTTCTTGGGCACGGCCCCGTGCTGGCTGAGCACGGGGCGTGTTCAGCCTTCTGTCTTCTCTTTTTTGCTTTGGAAGGTGCCGTTGAGGGTTCAGGCAGTCCACTAATGTTCCTTTTCTTGTATTTATGTTGGATTTAGCTGTCTTTTGGCTTCTTTTGCGTTTTTGAGCTCATTTAATCCTGAAAATACAAAGGGAAGACAAAAACACTCTTTTTCCAATATTAGCACTAAAAAAGGGTTAGTTTTATGCCTCAATTGATGTAATTTATATGTTGCATTTTACACACATCAAATACCCCCACACTTGAACTTTTGCTTGTCCTCAAGCAAAACTCTTTAGTATGTGGCCTACACTCCCAAATGGAATAGGTAGAAGAGAAGGTTTTGGGCTTGTCGTAGAGTGTCGGGATTTCCAAGATCTTTTTGGGTTTTATTTTTATTTATTTACACTCCTATTCGTAATGATTTATTTAGAACTGTTCATAAAAGAAATTACTTATTTGGGCATAACATGCCTTTTTTTAAAATTATATTTATATACAAGTTCACATACCTCGCGGGGAAATCACTCACACTCGGCCGAAGGTGTATTTTTAGTGAATCACTCGAGAGCGGTATGGAACTTATTCCTACCATAGGCTTGCCAAGAAATCAATCCTCATCCTTTTTAACTTTTATACCTTTGTAGATATCAAGAGGACTTTGTGGGTTAAGGGTTGGCTAGGGTTAAAGGTAGGTGGTTGGGTTAATGGTTAGTAGAAAAAGGGCTAAAGGCGTAACAAGTGTCGGTTTTCGTATTTTTGCAACCTTTTTATTTTGATGAAGCTTTTATTCAAACTAAGTTATTTTTGATTAACTTGTTTGTTTATTTTCTTTTTGCTTCATCATTATCACAAAGTTTTTTTTTTTTTTTTTTTTTTTACGAAGAACCGAACTTGTTACTAAAATAAAGGGTTAAAAATGAAAAAGGTTTTGGTGGGTAAAAAGGGTTTTTGTTTGGGTGATGAAACGAAAAGGTTTAGGCTCAAAGGGGCTAACTAAGGGGATTTTTGGGTAAGTGGTAAAAGAAAAAGAAAAATAATGGTGTAGAAAATAAAAAGGGTTAGTCCTAATGCCTCCATCATTTACTTACTCGGGTTTAAGTTGATAAGGACCGGGAATGTATTGTCATGGCAAGTTCTAGAGTCGTAAGAACCAAGCGGCTATTCACACAAGAAACGAAAAATGAGCATTTAGTCAAAAGATATGTAATTGTGTGCTCAATAAAGGCTCAAAACTCACTTTTGTGGGAATGGGTTTTTATGTGATCAAGTATATATAATCAAATTTTAAATAAGTTTGTCATGCCTTTTCATAATTTTCTTATGTTGGTTCTTTTTATCACTACGCTATCGGTTGTAAATTTGTAAAAATATAACCTTTTTTTTGAGAACTTGAATTTCCCGAGTTAAACCTAGACAAGTAAAAAAAATGAAATTTTTGAAAAAATTTGGGGTGATTAGCGGTTCCAATAGAGTTTTGTGTAAGGCTTGTATTTAGGACTTGCAAAATTCAAGGTTTTCGCATCCCCCCCACACTTAAATTACACATTGTCCTCAATGTGTCCCAAAAATAAATTTTTAGGTTGATTAGATGTGTAAAATAATGTTTAAAAGCAAAAA
This sequence comes from Helianthus tuberosus, assembly GCA_030545235.1. Lineage (NCBI taxonomy): Eukaryota > Viridiplantae > Streptophyta > Magnoliopsida > Asterales > Asteraceae > Helianthus > Helianthus tuberosus. The sequence goes on along the minus strand of CM060384.1, from coordinate 10,244,657 downwards.
TTTGTGTTACTGGGCACCGAACACGGCCCCGTGTTGAGTGGGCACGACCCCGTGTTCAGGTGTCAGTAACAAGAACTTACAGAAGGTAGACACGGCCCCGTGTTTATTGGACACGGCCACGTGTCTGACAAAATTCTGCTAAACAGAAGCCAAACAGCAGGTCTGGGAGGTGAGCACGGGGGCGTGTTGGCTGGACACGTCCCCGTGTGGACAGTCTGAAAGCCTGAAAAACAGGTTTCTTTCTCCGGTTTTTCCATCCTGGCCTTATAAGTGCTGAGGCTTAGCACCCCAAGCCTTGGTTTGTACCTGTTTCAACACTTAATACCACACCAAGCAATACAAACATCCTACATTACCACAGTTAATTGTTCCAAGCATAAAGAAAAGAGAAAAATAAAACGGAAAATAAAAGTGTTTAAGGGAAAGTAAATTGTTCAACTTCTGGCACGCAGGCCACCAATCGTTCGATAGATAAAAGGGACTTAAACCTGTGGGCTCGCCATCAACCCGCTCTTGCTCCTCCAAACCCTCTAATCCATATCTTCATCGCTATCATCACCTCCATCCCCATGCCCCGCCATGTACTCCTGGATGTTGCCGATATCGTCTCGTATATCGTTGATGTTGCGTTCAATAGCTCCGACCCGTTGGTATGTGTTGTTGGCGAGGTTGTAGGCGTTCCTGGTACACATGAGGTTTTCCTGCATAAGATCATGTAAGCTTTGAAAATTAGGAAAACCGCCTCCTTGTGAGGAGGATTGACCCGGATCACCATGGGGTGGATACTGGTGGTGGGGAGGTGGTGCGTGAAGAACTAGGGCCTCCTGTGGGTTCCATGCATAGCCTTGCGTTCTTTGGAAACTCACTGTTCCGTCTTCCGCCTCATAGAGTAAGTTCATGGCTCGGCAAATGTGGTAGTCAACTCGTCCCGACCATGGGCTTCTTTCAAAGGCTCTTGGAATTCGCGTGTAATGCTTAAAAAATACGGTACACCCATCCTCCGTAGAAGATAGGCGTTGGAGCTCGAGCAAGGCGGTTGAGATGCATGTTTTTCAACAGGAGATACGGAACATCAAGAGGCTTTTGGTTGTGGATACAGTGGAGGACAACCAAATCTTTCAACCCTACAACACCACTACTGTCGTGTCGTTGGTTTAGAGAGTAGGTGAGGATCCTGTGAATGTAGCGATAGAGCGGATCCCTTAGCTTTGTACTCTTGGTGCTACGAGGGTCATAGATTCCTTCACCGATTTGAGCCCATGCGGCTTGTCTTTCATTCACCTCCAAGTCTCGTAATCCCCCGGTATTTTCTTCGTTTCCCGATTCCTCTTCTTGATATAGACCTATTATGGCTCCAAACTGTGCCATGGAGATCGAGTACATTGTTCCTCCACACCGAAATACAACCCCAGTATCGTCAAATGGGTCACACCTTGAATCGAAGTTGAAGGTACTGTAGAACTCCATGGTACATTGATGTACTGATTGAAGCCTAGTGTTTAATGCAACAGCTAGTGGTCCCGTAACGATGTTGTTGAATCGGTTCAGCTGGTTTACCAAGGTTAACAGTTCCGTGCAAGCTCTCCTGGGGTACTCTTCGGGTCTTGTTTGAAGAACCTCATACCTTGCCCTTGCATCAAGCTCACTTGCATTGAACCTTGTGAATTTTGCCATATGAAAGAATACACCAAAAATTAGTACGAAACAGAAGTGTTTTCGGATAAAACTGCAAACAGCGGACTGGACACGACCCCGTGTCCAGCGGACACGGCCCCGTGTCCAGAGGTCTGTTACTCAAAAACCTCATTTTTCGACCCGGTTTCGAAAACTTGAAAATTTTTGGTCCAATAGGTGCGGTTTCCCCCGAAAATGAAACCCTAAACACCGTTTTTCCCAAAATATCCCGTTTACCTTTTCAATTTTGTCTTTTTTCGGTTCAAGAACAAGGGTTTGGGGTTTTTGTAAGAAATCGGGTGAATCTATGAACAATCTAAGTGTATTTACTTCCCTTAACACTAATCTAACTAAATGCAAACAGATTTAGGCAAAAATTTTAGGTTCGATCCGGATGAACATCAAGAACCCTAGATTTTCCCCAAATTTGTGGTGTTTTAACTACATGCAAGTAACTAATCTAACTATTAAGAGTGATAGAATCATACCTTGACGTTGTTAGATCGGTAAGAGACGTCGAAATTTTGCGAAAAATCGCCTGGAACCAGAGCTTTTGTGGGGAAACGGGGCGTGTGGAATGAAGAAACTGTTTTGAAAAAGGGGTTTTATCCCGTCTGCAGCGCGAACACGGCCCCGTGTCCAGCGGACACGGCCTCGTGCCGAGCAGTTTTTTTTTTTTTTTTTTTTTTTTTTTTTTTTTTTGTGCGCGTGTGAGTGCCCCTTTTTCCATAAGCTATGGTTTAGAAAACTTACCGCTTTATTTTGTCATCTCAATTGTTCGTAACTTACCAGGTATGATGTTTTTATTCTTCCACGGTTTAAAGCGAGATCTCTTCTTCCTCATCCTCAATAAATCCTTGATAGAGTTTCAGCCGTTGGCCATTGACTTTAAATGGTGGCCCATTTCGAGGTTTAATTTCTACTGCACCGTGTGGAAAAATGTGGGTGACTGAAAAAGGTCCTGACCACCTAGACTTTAATTTACCAGGAAACAATCGAAGTCGTGAATTAAACAAAAGAACTAAATCTCCTACCCGAAATTCATTAGGTTTAATATGTTTGTCATGCCAATTTTTCATTCTTTCCTTATAAATCTCGGAGTTAGAGTATGCATAATTCCTAAGCTCGTCTAATTCATTTATTTGACAAAATCGATTTTTACCAGCAAATTCTAGATCTAAGTTTACATTTTTGATTGCCCAGTAGGCTTTGTGTGCAATTTCTACTGGCAAGTGACAACTTTTTCCATAGACTAGCTTATATGGGGTCGTTCCTATCGTTGTTTTATAAGCAGTTCGAAAAGCCCATAAAGCATCATCTAATTTATCAGCCCATTCCTTTCTATTTAATCCTACGGTTTTTTCGAGTATTCGTTTTAACCCTCTATTGGTCACTTCGGCTTGTCCGTTTGTTTGAGGGTGATAAGCTGTCGAAACCCGGTGATAGACCCCATATCTTGTTAAAAATTTTTCAAGTTGATGGTTACAAAAATGGGTACCTCTATCACTTATTAAAGCTTTAGGTGTGCCAAAACGAGAGAATAATTTTTTCAGAAATCTTACCACTACTCTTCCATCATTTGTTGGAAGTGCCTCGGCCTCGGCCCATTTAGACAAGTAATCTACTGCCACAAGTATGTATTTGTTTCCTTTTCGACGGTGGGAAAGGTCCCATAAAGTCGAGTCCCCATACATCAAAAATTTCACAAACAAGAATGCCATTTTGTGGCATTTCGTTTTTGGAAGAAATATTACCTGTTCTTTGGCAAGCATCACATGTCTTTACAAGATTTTGAGCATCTTTGTAAATGGTTGGCCAATAAAATCCTGAATCAAATACCTTTCGGGCGGTACTGGCAGCACCATGATGTCCTCCGTATGGACCTTCATGACAATGGCGGAGAATTCTTCGTGCTTCACTACCATGTACGCATCGTCTGACGAGTTGGTCGGCACACATTTTGAAAAGATATGGATCTTCCCAAAAGTAGTGTTTCACGTTGGCAAAGGATTTTTTTCTTTGATGATGTGGCCATCCTTTAGCGACTATACCGCTAGCTAGGTAGTTAGCAAAGTCGGCGTACCATGGTTCTTCCTTATATTCCACCATTTCCAGGGACTCAGTTGGAAATTTTTCGTTGATTTGCTCGTCCCTGGTTGCCTCCAAAGCTGGGTCTTCTAAGCGTGAAAGATGATCTGCTGCGGTATTTTCTGCTCCTCTTTTGTCCTTGATTTCAATGTCAAATTCTTGGAGGAGTAGAATCCACCTAATCAAACGTGGTTTTGCGTCTTGCTTCTTAAAGAGATATCGAATGGCTGCATGGTCTGTATAGACTATAGTTTTAGAAAGAACAAGATAAGAACGAAATTTATCAAAAGCAAATACCACAGCTAGTAACTCTTTTTCAATTGTTGTGTAATTTTCTTGTGCATCGTTAAGTGTTTTACTAGCATAATATATTGGGTGGAAATGCTTTTCTTTTCTCTGTCCCAAGACAGCTCCAACTGCAAAGTCACTAGCATCACACATGATTTCGAAAGGATATTTCCAATCAGGTGCTATCATGATAGGTGCATTGACTAGCATTTCCTTTAGGGTTAGAAATGCTTGATTGCAATCCTTGTCAAAGATGAAAGGAGCATCTTTTTCAAGTAATTTTGTTAGAGGTCTTGAGATTTTCGAAAAGTCTTTGATAAACCGCCTATAAAATCCGGCATGCCCTAGGAAACTTCTAATAGCTCTTACGGAGGATGGAGGAGGTAATCTAGAAATGGTATCTATTTTGGCTCGATCTACCTCCATTCCTTCGCTTGAGATTTTGTGACCGAGTACTATTCCCTCCGTTACCATGAAATGGCATTTTTCCCAATTAAGGGCGAGGTTAGTTTCCTCACATCGGGATAGCATTCGTTCAAGGTTATCGAGGCATTGGTCGTATGAATCCCCAAAGATAGAAAAATCGTCCATGAAGACTTCCATTGTCTTTTCTATCATGTCATGGAAAATGGCTACCATGCAACGTTGGAATGTTGCGGGGGCATTACATAGACCGAACGGCATGCGTCGATAAGCAAAAGTTCCATAGGGACATGTGAAAGTTGTCTTTTCTTGGTCTTCGGGTGCTATCGGGATTTGAAAGTAACCTGAAAAACCATCCAAGAAACAGTAAAATTTATGACCGGATAATCTTTCTAACATTTGATCAATGAAGGGTAAAGGAAAATGATCCTTTCTTGTTGCTTCATTTAATCGTCTATAATCTATACATACTCTCCATCCTGTGACGGTTCTTGTTGGTATTAATTCATTCTTTTCGTTAGTAATTACCGTCATACCTCCTTTCTTTGGAACTACTTGGACGGGACTTACCCAAGGACTATCGGAAATAGGATAGATAAGTCCGGCGTCAAGTAATTTGATGACTTCGTTTTTAACCACTTCTTGAACATTTGGATTCACTCGACGTTGTGGTTGTATGACCGATTTGTAGTCATCATTCATCAAAATTTTGTGTGTGCACATAGAAGGACTAATTCCTTTTATGTCAACAAGTTTCCAAGCTATTGCATTTTTGTGTTTTTTCAAAAGATTAATTAGTTTTTCTTTTTCTAAGTTATCTAATTTAGACGAAATAATTACAGGTAACTTACCATCTTTGTCTAGAAAAGCATATTCCAAACCTTTTGGAAGTTCTTTGAGCTCAAGTGGTGGGTCTTTAGGAGACTCCTTATTTGGTTGCTCGTTTCGATCAGGAACTTTAAAAGTTTGTTCTATGGCGACCTCTTCTTCAACAAAGTGGTCAATCTCTTCACTTGTATCGGGTGGTTCATCTTCATCTTCAATTAGGGGGTCATTATTGCCGAATGGATATTTCATTGATCGTTCGAGATCGACACTTCTTTTAAATGCCCCTAATTGAAGAGGTAAATTGTTGAACTTCCGGTTTTTCAAAGCTTCGTGAGTTTTTACAAATGGTCGTCCCAACACTAGAGGAGCGTCATCGAGGATGACAAAGTCGGTTGGGATTACCATTTGATTTGTTTGAACCAAGACATCTTCAACTATACCGATTGATTTTATTACTTTCCGATTGGATAGAAAAATGGGTATTTGAAGTGGAGAAAAATCACTAATACTTAATTTTTCGAAAATATAGTTAGGCATTATGTTAACACAAAGATCTTTATCGATTGTGACGTTACTAATAAATGAATTTTGAAAGAAACATGGAACCGGTGTGATGTTAATTTCAAATGGGTCTTATTTTATTAGCGAAGTTTGATCAATAGTTAACTTAACACTTACCGTTTCGTCAATTTTAGTGTTAGTGTTTAACTCTTTTAAAAACTTAGCATGAGTGGGTACTAAACAATGATTTTCGAAAGAAGGTGTCAAGAGATTAATTTTTTTAAAATTAGACTCTTCTTGGATTTTAACGTTATCGGACTCACCTTTTTCGTTGTTTAACTCATGTGTCGGTTTTTCACTTATTTGTTCTTCCATTTTTTCATTTTTAGTTATCTCTTCCCTTTTTAATTCTTCTTTTGCGCGGGACTCCTCTTCCCTTACGCGAGCTTCTTTTATACATCGATCGCTAACTCTAATGTGTTCTAATATCCTATCGGTCACTTCGGTTATAGAAAAAGAATCATTATTTTCTAAGCTTGAATCCGGTTGTTCGACCCTTTGTTCCTCATAATACCCATATGAAGTTGATGGTTCACACCATTGTCCTTCATTATAAGCATATGATGGATAAGGTTCGTAATTTTGTTCTTCATAATACTCATATGAGGTGGGTTGTTCACGCCAAGGTTCCTCATAATAAGCATATGAAGGTGGTGGCTCATACCTTGGTTCCTCAAAGTATGAGTAAGAGGGCTCATACCTTGTTTCATCAAAATATGAGTATGAGGGAGGAGGTTCATACCTTTGGTCTTCATAGGATGTGTATGAAGTTGATGGCTCGTACCTGGGCTCCTCATAGTAAGTGTATGAATTGGATGGTTGATACGAGTGATTATTTTGAATCGAACGTGTATTACGACAATTTGTGCAATAATTACCCCTATAATCATCCTCATCATAGGTGTAGTTGTAACCTCCTGAGTATTGATCCATAAGAATCACTCAGCAGACCACAACTGAGTCTCGGGACCAGAAAACGAAAACAAAGACTGAAACAGAAGGCTGGACACGGCCCCGTGTCTGGTGAACACGGCCCCGTGTACAGGGTCTGTATCTGGGCGTTTTAATTAAAGTTACTGGTCACGTTGAGCACGGGGGCGTGTTCAGTGAGCACCTCAGGGTGTGGCCTGGTGGTTTAGTTGCCGCGCCCTCGTAAGCCGAAAACAAGGTCTTCGCGGCCCACGAGCGCCACAAGGATTTTGTTTTTATTTTATTTTTATGAAATTAAAGGTGTATAGGGTCAAATCTCATATACGAGTGTATTTTAGGACGTATAGGGACGTTCCAAATATTTTAAGAGTGTCAAAAATATTTTAGGAGGGTTGTTATATCCTCATTACCTTGTTTTAGAACTCGTCCTCGAGGTCTACTGGAACAAGTGTGGGTATTTCCTCTACATCTCTGATTCAAGCTCCCAAGTGTATTCTGGTCCTCTTTTGGAATCTCATTTCACTTTGACTATAACTAATCTCTTGTGTTTGAGATTTTTGACTTTCCTGTTTTCAATCTGTAGAGGCTTCTCTACAAAACTTAAGTTTTTCATTTACCTCTATGTCCTTAAGAGGTGCAGCTAATGATTCATTGGCTAAGCACTTTTTGAGGTTACATACATGAAATACATCATGTATTGATGTGCGGTAAGTGTCGTATATTTTAGGTATATATTTTAAGCCCTTTTTAACACTTATTTTAGCAAGTTTTAAATTTATAAAACACGATATTTCACTGACACTAAACACACATATGGGCAAGTGCACCCATCGTTGAGTGTAGTATAGTGTTGGTAAGATACCGAGGTCGTCCAAGGACACAAGAGCTTTTAGTACCGGTTTATCCTCAACGTCTAACCAAAATAAAAGTTTAGAAAAATGTTTTAAACTAAGAAAAATAAAACTAACTAAAATGCTGAAAATAAAAATAAAAATAAAAACAGATAGACAAGATGAATCACTTGGTTCCGACTCGTATCTAGTATAACCTTTGATTATTTCCGCACTTTTGCACACAATTAAGAGATTATCTTAGTTATTGTAGTAGGCCCCTCTTTTGAAGGTGACGTTACCCTCACCCCAGTAGTTTGAGTCAGCAGGGATACAATCCTAAAGGGGTGGATTATTGGAAGATAATGAATTAAGTTATTAATGCAGTATTGTGGTAGGCCCCGCTTTTGGCGGTGACGTTACCCTCGGCTAAGTAGTCTGAGTCAGCAGGGATACAGTCCTAAATAGCCAGGTTATAGTATTAATAGTAGTTAACTTATGAGGGGATCAAAGAGTTTGGACCCCCGCCATCCAATACCGTGAAGTATTGAAGGAGGTCCTACTAAATTTGACCCAGGTCCATTGCAGGACCACTAAACGCTGAACAATGGCAAGACCTTTACCAAACCGTTCCCTTAACCCCCTACCAGGTAGCCAACATACCTCCATATAGACCGTGGAGATATGAATGGTGAAAATCCTTTATTTTATATAGACAGTAAAATAATGCCAAGACACCACGGACAAACGATAAGGAAAGATCACCTTCAACATAAGTAACTAGTTATTAAAGTCATTAATACAAAACCAAATAAAAAGTGCAAAAGATTAGAAATAAAAAGTATTATACTAGACACTTTGTCTTCACCAAGTGATGTAAGAGACTTAGGCAAACATGGTCTGGATTGTCAAGAACTCTTACGATCAATCTTGGATCCCGAGACGACTCACACACTCTACGATGGACAATGGATGATGGTGGTGGATGATGGTGTTGTGATGGTGGTGGGTGGTGGATGAAGTGTGAGAGAGGTGGTGTGCCAAGGGATGAGATGAAATGAATCCAAGCACTCCTATTTATAGGCTGAACAGAGAGCTGGACACGGCCCCGTGTCCGCTGGGCACGGCCCCGTGTCCGTCTGACACTCTCTCTCCTCATTAATTGTAATTCGCAATTACAATAAATGCGCCTGCTGTACTTTCGACACGCCCCCGTGTCCGCTGAGCACGGCCCCGTGATGGGCAATAGAAGCTTCTATAGATTTGTCTTTTCTGCTGCTTCTTGGGCACGGCCCCGTGCTGGCTGAGCACAGGGCGTGTTCAGCCTTCTGTCTTCTCTTTTTTGCTTTGGAAGGTGCCGTTGAGGGTTCAGGCAGTCCACTAATGTTCCTTTTCTTGTATTTATGTTGGATTTAGCTGTCTTTTCGCTTCTTTTGCGTTTTTGAGCTCATTTAATCCTGAAAATACAAAAGGAAGACAAAAACACTCTTTTTCCAATATTAGCACTAAAAAGGGTTAGTTTTATGCCTCAATTGATGTAATTTATATGTTGCATTTTACACACATCATGTATTCCTGCCATTTCCTCTGACAATTGTAGCTGATAAGCTACTGGTCCTATTCTTCTAATAATCTCAAAAGGTCCAGCATACCTGGGACTTAGCTTTCCCCTCTTGATGAATCATACCACTTCTTTCCAAGGAGAAACTTTTAATAAAACCTGATCTCCTACTTGAAACTCCAATGGCTTTCGCCTGTTATCAGCATAACTCTTTTGTCGATCGCGTGTTGTTTTTAGTCGTTCCTTGACTTGAATAATTTTGTCCGTAGTTTCTTGTACTATCTCTGGTCTAGATAATTGCTTTTCTCCAATCTCTACCCAGCAGACTGGAGTTCGGCACTTTCGTTCATAAAGTGCTTCAAAAGGTGCAGCATTAATACTGGTATGATAGCTTTTATTATAAGAAAATTCTATCAATGGTAAATGATCGTCCAAATTTCCTCCGAAATCAATTACACAGGCTCTAAGCATATATTCCATTGTCTAAATTGTCCTTTCGCTTTGTCTGTCCGTTTGTGGATGGTAAGTGGTGCTTAGATTTAGCTTGGTTCCCATTACTTTTTGGAAACTTTTCAAAAAATGAGAAGTAAAACGGCTATCTCTATCAGAAACAATTGATACAGGAATACCATGTAATGAAACTATTTCATTTACATACAATTTGGCTAACTGTTCCATACCGAATGTTTCCTTCATTGGTAGGAAATGAGCAGACTTAGTTAACCTATATACAATCACCCAGATTGTATCATTACCTTTTCGTGTCTTGGGTAATTTGGTAACAAAGTCCATTGTTATCAACTCCCACTTCCATACAAGCATTTCCAATGGCTGCAATAAACCAGAGGGTTTCTGATACTCAGCTTTAACATGTGAACATGTTAGACACTTGGCAACATAAGCTGCTATATACTTTTTCATTCCTATCCACCAAAATTCTTTCTTAAATCTTGATACATCTTATCACTTCCAGGATATATCGTATACTTAGACTTATGGGCTTCGTCTAATATTCGGTGGCGTAGGTTTTCTAGTTTAGGTATCCACATCCTTTTCTTATAGAATCTCCAAATTCCATTTGTTTCTTGTTCTAATTCCTTAACCATTCCTTTTAATTTTTTAGTATCGTCCTTGATTACTGATTCTTGTACTGCTCTAATTTGCTCGTTTAAATCTCTCTGTATATTTAATTTAAGAGAACATACTTTTCTTAGTTTTTCATGATATTTTCGACTTAAAGCATCAGCTACTACATTAGCCTTTCCTGCATGATACTGGATATTGCAATCATAATCACGAAGAAATTCTATCCAGCGTCTCTATCTCATATTTAACTCTTTTTGCCCAAAAATGTACCTTAAACTCTTATGATCAGTGAAGACAACAAATTTATTTCCATATAAATAGTGTCTCCAAATCTTAAGGGCAAAAATTATGGCTCCTAACTCTAAATCATGGGTTGAATAGTTTTCTTCATGATTCTTAAGTTGTCTAGACGCATAGGCTATAACCTTTTGACGTTGCATCAACACACATCCATAGCCTAACTTAGAAGCGTCACAATAGACTTCAAAGTCTTCGGTTCCTTCTGGTAACGCTAGTATGGGTGCGTTGGTTAATCTTTGCTTAAGAATTCTAAAGGCTTCTTCTTGTTTTGGTACCCATTCAAACTTAACAGACTTACAGGTTAACTTGGTCAAGGGAGTGACTATTCTAGAAAAATCTCGAATAAACCTTCTATAATAACCGGTTAATCCTAGAAAACTTCTAATCTCCGTTGGTGATTCAGGGACTTTCCATTTAGTAATCGCCTCAATCTTTGTGGAATCCACATGAATCTCTTCATGATTAACTAAATGTCCAAGAAATTGCACTTCTTCTAACCAAAATTCGCATTTCAGAAATTTAGCGTAAAGCTTTTCTTCTCTCAGCAAATTTAAAAGTGTATGCAGATGCGCTACATGTTCCTCTTCACTCTTAGAGTAAATTAGAATATCATCTATAAAGACAATTATGAATTTATCCAAATATGGCTTACTTATTCGGTTCATCATGTCCATAAATGCGGCTGGGGCATTGGTTAGACCAAATGGCATGACAGTAAATTCATAATGGCTATACCTTGTTCTGAAGGCGGTCTTAGGAATGTCCTCTTCCTGTACCTTTAATTGATGATATCCTGAGCGTAAATCGATCTTTGAAAAAAATCGAGCTCCTTGCAATTAATCAAACAGATCATCGATTCTCGGTAATGGATACCGATTTTTAATCGTGACCTTATTCAACTCTCGGTAATCAATGCACATACGCATTGACCCGTCCTTCTTCTTAACAAACAGAATTGGTGTTCCCCACGGTGATGAACTTGGCTGTACGAATCCTTTCTCCAAAAGTTCGTCTAGTTGTTTCTTCAGTTCTTGCATTTCTGTTGGCGCCAAACGGTAAGGTGCTTTGGCAATCGGTGCGGTTCCTGGTAGCAGATGAATTCTGAATTCAACTTCCCTATCCGGCGGTAGTCCTGGTAATTCTTCTTGAAAAACATCTGAGAATTGAGATACTACGGGAATATCTTTCAATTCTTTTCCTTTAGTGTTAATGATTATGGAAATCATATACACTAGTGATCCTTTTCTTGCACAACTTGCAGTTTTCATTACAGATATGAATTTCGTGGATCGAGGTGGTTTATTTTCTTTAATTGTGATCTTTTCACCCTTTGGTGAACTTATTTGGATTGACTTTTGATCACATAGAATACTGGCTTTATTGGCTACTAACCAATCCATTCCCGATAAGATATCAAATCCAGCCAGATTCATTCGGTAAAGATTAGCTATAAACTTATGGTTTAAAATTTTTATTCTTGCTTCCTGCAAGATTTCAGAAATCTTAATGGTTTCTCCATTTGCTGTCTCTACTAGACATTCTTGTTGGAGTTTAGTTAATGGTTGATTGAGAATTTTGCAAAATGAAGTATTAATAAAACTTTCGTTCGCACCAGAGTCAAATAATACTTTAGCAAAAACATCATTAACTAAAAACGTACCGGCAATCACATCCGGAATCATCTTCGCTTCTTCAGCTATCAGAACAAATGCCCTAGTATTCTTAGCAGTCTTGTTGTTCATGGCTAGAGCTAGTTTCGGACAGTTTGGCTTGATATGTCCCTTTTCTCCGCAATTGAAGCATACTCCGTTACTGGGTTTCTTCCTACAGTCATCTTCCTTGTGTCCTGGTATCTTGCAGAAGTTGCAGTATGTAGAGTATCTTCCTGAATGCTTCTTCTTGCAAGCCTTACAATAAGGTGCAGAAGTAAAACCTATATTTTTCCCACGGTTAGAATTTCCGTAGCGGAATTCCTGGGTAAGTTTCTGGACTAGGTTCTTTCTCTGGTTCTCTTCTTGTGTATGTATCAATTCATCGGTCAAGGTATTTGCTAGTTCTACGACTTCTTCTATGGTTGGTGATCTAGCTGCCTTGACTACATGTCTAATCTCACTGATTAATCCCCAGATATAATGGGAGATTAATACTGGTTCTGGTGAAGCTAGGGCTGGCACTATTCTAGCATATTTGAAGAATACAGTAGTGTAACCCTTACAGTCCATTCCAGTCATTCTAAGGTTTAAGAATTTATTGGCTATATGTTCCTTTTCATTAGGAGGACATAATTTCCTTTCAACCATATTCTTAAACTCAGTCCATTCCATATTATAGACTCTGTCACTTCCTCTAGACTGGAGAATAGTGTTCCACCATTCTAAAGCAGCATTCTTAAACAGATTGGAAGCAAACATGATTTTGTCTTCCTCTGCACACTTGCTTATTTTTAAGACTGCCTCAGTCTTTTCTAACCAGCGTAGAGCTGCAATGGCTCCTTCATTACCCGAGAATTATGTTGGTTTACAAGACCAGAATTCTTTGTAAGAACAACCATTAGGCATGGTTCTTCTTCTTTTTGGAATAGGCAGTTGAAGTAACGGTCCATTGTTCACGCTGTGACTGGGTTCAGTATGTCGCTTACTTCCACTATTACTTTTATTATTTTCCGCTTCCCTAACGTTTGATAGCTGGCATAGCATCTCTAATTCCTTGGGTTACTATGTGTTGAATGGCACTGTTATTTATCTGGTTATCATTATTCTGGTTTTCCTGATTTGCTGCGTTGGCCATCTGGATTTACAAATAAGTACCAAGTATTAATATCTCAGAGCAATATTTAATGCCAATAATCACACAACAACACATTGATCAAAATCGTCGTGCATTGCGACATTTACTCTATTTTATAGATATGCATCTATTACAAACCACAACTGGAAATTAAAATACAATACTAGTATGCATCAGTGTTATTAGATTATCTATCTTAGTGGATATATTATATTATATATTTTTTTTCAAGTTACACACATATATAGATTTATTATTATTATTACTGATAGGGGTTCATCCAATACTGCATGTTACGCTCGTCGTATTTCCAAACGAGTCTCTCCCCTATTTGCCTTATTTTCTCACTTTCATATAATAACTCCTCACCAAAGGTGCGAAGTTCTTGCACATTCGCAGTGCTCATGGGTGGTGCGGGTGCTGGCATTGGTTCCTCATGTGGGTATGGGTTCTCTAGGATTTCCCGTATGTATTGATCATTATCAAAATATGGGTCTAGAGGGTCAAGGTTTGGATAGGATGCTACTGGGTTTTGTATGGGCTCCTCTAGTGGGTAGAGTTGTTGGTAATCCCTATGGTCGTCAAACCATGGGTCATAATCTGGAGGATGGGGTGCTGGGACTCTAGGGATTTCGTCTGGGTCAAAAGCAGGTAATAGGATATGGTCTCCTGGGTTTTGTTCTATTTCCATGGGTTGTGTTGGGAACAACGGCTGTGGTTGTGGTGCTATGAGTTGTTATAAGTTCGGGTATGCGGTTGTGGTAGCTAATATGTGGAAGTTGGCTAGTCTTCTGTTGAGTATATCTTGAGCTTGGGTGTTCATCTCCCTATTCGCAGTTGCTAAAGCTCGATGTTGCTGTAACTTTCTCATTCTTTTCCTACGCTCGTGAGCTCCCCGACCGAACCATCCTCTCTTTTTGGTAGGGAATGGCTGTTAGGATTGCGCTTTGAATATAAAGATCCCTTCCTCCGTATCAGCTGAATACCCCGAGGGGGTAGGCTGGGAAGAAGTTCCTTCATCGATAGGAGAACTAGATAGTTGACGGTAAGCGTCTGACGGACATTGATCACTCATACTGTAAACTAACATATTGTCAAATAACAAAACAATAATATACACCTATGCATGTGTTCACATAAATTATTTCCTAACAGAATTGACAATTTCATTGTCAGCATAACACTTTTGTGGCTGAAATCAGTGGCTTAAGCTCTGATACCACTCTCTGTCGAAACCCCCGACCCCTATCTCCTGTGAACGGGCGTCCGCGAGCTCAGATTCAGTGGTATAAGTGGTTTTGTCATTTTGGCAGCGGAATTTACATCTGGATCGAAGTTAGGAAATATTTTATCAGAGTAAAATACCACATTTTTATAATAATAAACACATGGGTAAAACCCAAGTTTCCATTACAAACATGTTTATAGGGATAACCCTATTTTATTTAAACAAAACATCTTCTTTATTTAGGTAACTTTTTATAGCCACATTTTCCAAGCCTTCAGTGCTGTCCAGCTGACTTCTATTTGGCTTTCATATTTTGTTACCTGAAACGCGTTTTAAAAACATTTGTCAGTGGGAAATACTGGTGAGTGAATTCCAATTTAATCAAAACAGGTTTTATCATTGTACAGTATTGAGGGCGATCTCGCAATCATATTTGTTTCCAATTCTTACTTTAATTACCACCCACGGTATTGTCAACCCGTCTTGTGGTCATGTTACTACTCACAGTATAGTAACAAATTTTGAACACAAAACCTCAACATACCGACGATAATTGTAGAATTACAAATACTCAATCACTACTGATTATAATGTAAAACATTTGAGGTTTTGTAAAAACAGTTTGCAAAAAGGTTTACACAAAAAGGAGATTACTCACATTGCTATTTTAGGTTTTTCCTTTGTGACTTCCTGGTTATCTATTATCTATATTAAAACAATACATTTTGGTGCCACTTGGCATATTTTTAAACCACTAATTGCCACCTGGCAACTTAATACTCCTCTCAATATTGTTTTAAGCGGGATAGTACCACGCCTTTCGTCCGCTATTTTTGCTCACACGCAATTGATCAGAGAGAGAGATTGATATGTTTCATCATCAATCAATTCACCAGACTTTCCATTTTGGTTAAACCCTTCCTTTTCAATCTGTGCGAAGACAATGGATCAAGCATTCAAGATCAAGGTTAGGCTTTTCTTCTCTGTAGTTTTTCTTCTTCTTCAGATTTTGATTCTTCGTTCAATTTCCAAATCTGAAATTAGGGTTTATATTGTTTAAATAGCGTCGATTTGTTAATGAATCAAATGGTTTTATCAATGGATTTCTAGATAATCTCCTACGATTGTTTGGTGTGGATTTCTCGCAATCAGAGGTACAACTATATCTTTTAACAAACTATCAATCTTGATTTGGGTTTTTTTTGTGATTTTTTTTATCTCGATGAATGTTCGTATAGGGTCTTTTTGATCTGATTAATGGATGCATATGTCAGATCTGGATGCGTATATCAGTTAGGGTTTCATTGCTTCATCTTTAGTTTTTCCTGTTGCAGAGATATGATTCCATCCCTAAAACGAACTATTACTCCTTATTTTGTTATGATGTTTATGGTTTTGGTATTTATGTTTATGGTTGCAGGTTGATGTGAAAAGGATTTTAACATAAGAAAATTCCCTGGTCGTCACTAACTAACAAAAATAGTCATACGTGCAGGTATGTTGAGTTGTATATGGATTGCCTTGCTTAGATAAATATGCTCAAATGTAAATTACTCTTAACTTAATACTTTTAATGTAAATAAATTGTATAATGATGTGTTTTTATAGTGATTTGATATGCTCTGCATTGACATATGGGCATATTGTTGTATCCTCTCCACTATAGAAATTTATGTTTGGATATTATGTTTAAAAAGTGACTGTTGTTTAGTTGAATTTTTATAGTGGTTTTGTGGTTTATTTGAATTTTAATCTGTAGCATGTCAAATGGTTTTGCTAAATAGGTTGAAACTTGAAAGTCAAAGTGTACTAAAATGCTTTAAAAGCTCTTATTTTCTCCGGTTCTACCAAATTCCATAGAACATGTTTGTTTTAGTAAGGGTTTAGTTTCACTCGATTTCATTGGTGTTGAAGTTTTGGTTTACATAACGTGTACGTGCACTGTTGTTGCCGCTTTGACCCGTTTCCTTGCAATTGTTAAGGTAAGAATTTCACAATTTTCTACCTTATATGTTTCAGTAGTGGAAGTTTATATTAACAACTATTGAATTACAAATTTCAGATTAATCTATGATAACTGAGTATTGATAGTCGTATTAATGATTTTGGAATGTGATATAATTTGGTGGCGCGCATCTGACTGGTAAGATTTGGGCTTTATAATTTTATAAGATAATCTATCTGTTGTTTCTTCAATAAATATTACATTACATATGTAGTATAAATAACATGTTTTTGATTGTTGATAAGTTATTTTAAATAGCTGTTATTTTCATCGAGGGACTCGAACATACCTGTTAATTAAAGCTTTTTTGTAGTGTAAAGAGGTTGTAAATTAAAGATTTCAAGCAATTTGCTAGATTTATCTTTGTTGCAGTTTTCATTAAAGAAGAGTATTTTTAGACACTTTCTTATTAATAAATTTTGTTTTCTTAAAGTTGCTTATAAGTGCAATTTGTAGTCACTGTTCAATTATCATATTGAAAGTTTATCTCTAACACCATCATCCTTAAATCTATTAGCAATTTGTCTTAGGGTTTGACTTTTGATATGCATAACAGAGATGTTGAAAGAAGATGCGAATGCTGGATTACAAATTGCTTTCGAATATACCCATTGGGCTCGGGTTACAAAATTTTCCATCCCTACTAATGAGGTGCCTTAAATCATTTTTATTTCTATTGGGCTTGAGTTATAATAGAATCATAGGTAAGATCATTTATATCATCTTTTTTATTAGATATACTTACTTGGGTAACTTTTAAACCTTAACTAGGTTGTTGTAAATAAATTATCAAGTGTTCTATTTTTGTCCATGATGGAAGTTTTTTAGAAATGACATGCATGTTCGTGTTATGACAGTGGTTCGTAATACTACTGCAAGTATAAGAGTGCAGCTGCAAATTTGTAAGAACCTAACTAGATGTCATAGATGGTTTAAAATTTCATTTTCTACTATGATAGATGGTATACTAATTGAAAAGGGTTGACGACTACTTTAAAACTATTTTTAAAGTTATATTCCTTTTTTTAACATTTATTTCACTATCACTCCTACGAATTATATTACTTAATTAAGAGAACAATAGTAATATAAACTTTCATATTGGTTGTTGAAGTGAAAAATGTTGAAGCAGATCAATATTTTTACAACTCATAGAAGTTTTGACATTTTAAAGAACTGGCAACCCTTTTTTCTTTTTCCCTTTGAGATTATGAACACCACAAATAGTATAAATTCTATTTTTTGTGCCGAAAGTTAATTGTTTCGTGTACAGAGCTTCTAATTATTGGATTCCATTTATCGGTGCTTTCCCGACGAGGGTTGTAGTCGCTGGGCACAGTAGTTGCACGGTTTGCGGCTTGTGATTCGGCAAGAGTAACATGGTTGCAAGTGTATTTATGGCTTAAGTTGCAGGCTCCTCCTCCATTCAAGTCTTTGGGTCAGGCTCTGTATTTTTGCCTTTGTTTGGACGTGCCAAAGAGGAACAAAAAAGCGAGATGCGGTCTTTGTAATGATGGTGTGGAGGATTTGGATGCGAAGAAACGATAAGCTTTTCAAGGGGAGTAACATGTCTTAGACAAGAGTAATGCAAGACATTAAAGAAACAACCCTTTGGTAGGTGATGAAGAGATCTGAGATTCTAGGTGTTACAGCGTTGAAGTGGTCGTCATTTAGCGTCTTCGATGTTGGTTAAGATAGGTGGTATACGGGTGTTGTGATTTTGTTTCTGCAGGTTGATGTTTGTTTGGTGTTTTTGTGGTGTATGATGTACTAAGTTATGTGGGCTTGGCTTAACTCCTTCATGAGTCCTAGCCCATGTTTTGGGTGTCCATTGAATAAAGTTTGGTTTAAAAAAGTAACTATTGTATATTTAGCATGTGAATATGAATTCAGTGTTGATTAAATTGTAATATTTACACACCTTAGTGTTATTTAAATTGTAAATATTGCTTACACTTAAGGTTGTATTACATGCTTTGTATGTTGTACTCTACAGGGATTAGCTTCTTCAACTGACAGAGAAATTGGTGATTAAATATTGTTATATAATTCCTAAATATTTATTGGGTTGGGGTTGGGTCCAATTAGCAAAGCCTTTGGAGTTAAAGTGTACAAGGACAACCTTATATTTGTTAATTATACTCATTTCTAATTCTTTACTATGTTTAAAAACAACTTTTATTTTACATTGTTATAACATATCTACTAGGCCAATTTATTCTAGAAAAGAACACATTCACCATATCAGATACCACAGCGATAATTGTTATCATAATTAATCACATTTTAAAGTATTGCTACCCTTTATTAGATAACATAATTTATCAACATTTTTGTATTATGTCACCTTTTATTTTGGAATTTTGAATTTTCAATACTATTTTGGCTAGATATATCCATTTAAAGATTTAAAGAATTCACGAGTTTAAATTTTAAATCTTAGAACTTATGATAAAATTACAAATAAAACTTTCAAAGTTATATTTGAAGTTTATAAATTTCATTAACAATTAAAAAAAATGAAATCTATCCGGGTTCTAAAAATTGCTATAAAATCATTTGTACAATAACATATTAATACCTATAAAAAATGAATCAAAACATATTTACCTAAGTGAGAAAAATCATATTTTTATACGTTTATATTGAAAAGTTCTTTTATTACAAAGTTCATCTCATTGCCAGTATATATTATATGTTTGTGTTAAGCCACCCGCGAAGCTCGCGGGATCTTAGGCTAGTAATCAATTAATTAAACAATGCACACACATTAGTATAATAACCCAATTTACATTAGTTATACCCTCCCCGAGACAGAACTCCAATGACTACGTCGGGTAGAGCCTCGACAGCCTTTACAGAGCACTAGATCAATCGGGCAACGTATCTAATACATAACCAGGGGTTAAAATACTTACAACGAGGCAGAGCTTCGCTAATTAGGGGGGTATTATGCCTGGTATAATTCTAATACTACAGAATTTGAGAGAGAGTTTTCGAAAATGAACGAGTTGCAACTGAAGGCCGATGCCTTCTATTTATAGTGTCTGATCGACACTTTGTCGCGCCCCGCGAAGGAATCAACAAAGGGCTTCGCGGCCCGCGAGGACTTGTAGATTAGGTCCTAGCTTTGCTGAGTTGAGCCGTAGCTTCCACACGCGTCACGACACGTGGCAACTCAGGGTGCGGCCTGGTAGTTTAGCTTTCGCGCACCGCGTAAGCTGAAGACAAGGTCTTCACGGCCCTCGAGCGCCACAAGGATTTTGTTTTTATTTTATTTTTATGAAATTAAAGGTGTATAGGGTCAAATCTCACATATGGGGTGTATTTTAGGACGTATAGGGACGTTCCAAATATTTTAAGAGTGTCGGAAATATTATAGGAGGGTTGTTATATTTATGCTCTACATAAACTGCACTTTATACCTTTCATTATGAAATCGACAAAACCCAACCTTTATGTTCATGTTTGTAATATTCTATAACCTTTACAACTAACGTCGTTCAAAAACTCAGTTAAGTTACCTCACATGCTTTGCATGTGAGGGTACTATGGTTTTTTACAACATAAAGGTTGATTTGTGCAAAAAGATTATTTATAATAAAGGTTGATTTGTGCAAAAAGATTATTTATAACATAAAGGTTGATTTGTGCAAAATGTTATTATATATACAGTAAAATATTTTTTTTTGTGCAAAAACAATTTTTTTAATAATTATATACTTATATATATAAACGTATATAAAAAATAGTTTTGAATTTATTTTATAAAAATTCTGATTTTAATATATTTATAAAGTAAACAATGATGACAAAATAAATTACTTTTTATATAAAGTATAACAAAAACAGAAATTCTTTTAAAATAAAATTATTGTAATATCCGGAATATTTTTAAAATTATATATATTATAACGGAAATTTTAAAACTACTCAAACTTAAAGGTATTTTTATGTATATGTAAGTATGTGTTTATAAAATCAAAATATTAGACAAATTTATATCGATGAAAGAAACTAATAAATTAATTTGACATTTAAAAAAATCTTTAATAAACTTCAGTAAACAAATTCTGAATATATAATATGTAAATAATACTAATACAAATGCAATAGGAAATAATAGAATGTCTTAAACTGGATATATTTTTAATATTGCATTTGTATTATTTACATATTATATATTTAGAATTTGTTTACTAGAGTTTATTAATGATTTTTTAAACGTCTAATTAATTTAGTAGTTTATGTTATCGATATAAAATTGTCTAATGTTTTGTTTTTATAAACATATACTTACATATACATAAAAAATACCTTTTAGTTTGGGTAGTTTTAAAACATCCGTTATAATTATAAAAATATTCCGGATATTATAACAACTTTATTTTAAAAGAATTTATGTTTTATTTATACTTTATATAAAAAGTAATTTATCTTGTCATTATTATTTACTTTATAAAAATATGAAAATCAAAATTTTTATAAAATAAATTTAAAACCTTATATATATATAAATATATAATTATTAACAAACAATAATGTTTTTGCAAAAAATACTTTACTATATATATGATAACATTTTTTGTGAAAATCAACCTTTATGTTATAAATAATCTTTTTGTACAAATCAACCTTTATGTAATCAAAGACCATAGTACCCTCACATGCAAAGCATGCAAGGTAACTTAACTGAGTTTTTGGACAACGTTAGTTGTAAAGGTTATCGAACCTTACAAAACATGAACATAAAGGTTGGGTTTTACCGATTTTATAGTGAAATTTATGAAGTATAGTTTAGGTATAGCATAAAGGTTGATTTATGCCATTTAGTCTAAAATATATAATAAGAAAAAAAAGTAAAGAGCATATGTGTAACAACCCCGTGTTTCGAAAGTCAAAGTCAAAGTCAAGATTGAAGTCAAAGGAAGACAAGATTTCTGATTGCGATATATCTCTCCTTGCTCAATTCCTGTTTTGACTTCTTGACTTGTAATTAGTCTATTTTATTTTTGTTTTAGTTGTATTATGTGGAATATCTATTAATAATCGCATATTAATCGCTTAATTGCTGCCACAATCGCACTCGCAACTCGAATTACGCATTTTGGATTATTGTTATACGTGTGTGTGTGTGTCTTATGTGTTACTTGTGCATGTTTATTTATGTTGTATGTGGTAATCAATCGAATCGCAATCGAAACTCAAACGCAATCGAACTCAATCGCAATCGAAACAATATGATAATTGGTGGAGAAAAGATAGTGCAAGATATGAGTAGTTGGGATTAAAAGTAATTTTACTAGGAAACTCTATCGCATCGATTCGCTCGCAATCGCAATCGAAACAGCAAAAATCGTCGCGCCGAACACTCGAACTAAGTGCCATCCGGCCGGATTGCCATCCGACTGGGTTGCCATCCGCACGAGGTGACATCCGACCGGACTGTCATCTGGGCGAGATGCCATCCGACCGACCTGCCCCTTTCCATTTTGGGAATCCTATAAATACCCCATGTCACTCTCATAGTTACCACTTTTGGCAACTGACGTCCGAACAGCCCGTGCTCTTCACCTTTTCTTTGATTTTTCTCAATTCCGCTAAGATCTCGTCCTGAATCTTGTACTTCCTTAATCTACACGCACTCCTATACCTTTCTATCTTTTAAATCTTAATTTTTAACCGTGGAATCACTAGATTTGAGGTGTTCTAGGATGACGCCATCATGGTGTTCTTATGAACTTCATGTTTTGGCTTCAATCCACCAAGAACAACTTGGATCTAACCGATTTCCACACAATTAAACAAAGATCTTGCATAGATCTAGACGCATTCATGGTGAAAAGAGATTGAAAGTTGTTTTCTAACTTTCTTTCAACTCTTTTACACTCAATGCACTCAAAACCGATAAAATCGGACCTTGCTCTAGACTCCTACTCATTCTTAGTGTTGTACCAGTGCAAGATCTGGATTCTACTCACGAGACCACCGATTTCGGGTTAACCAAGAACAACCATCTTGAACCGGTTAACTGGCTGAACTAGGGTGATTCCTGTTTGATCGGGTCACTTGGGTCAAGATGGGGTTCTGTTGACTAACACGTTGTCAAAACGTCTCGATAAAAGCAACAAACAATCAAAATGGCCAAGTGAAAGACGAACGTAACGACCAGGACGGAGAGCTATCCGACCGGACTACTGTCCGAACGGACAACCATCCGAGCGACTGGCCATCCGAACGGCTACACCTTGGGTCCCACACTTAACCAACTTCACCTGAAGTTTGAGTATTGAATGAATTGCTATCCGATCGGACTACCATCCGACCAAATTACCCTTCGGATCATGAGATACTTGGACTTTAACACTTAAACGCTTTTCAAACATGTTCAATACACTAAGGATGCCACCCGATCGGACTCCTTTCCGATCGAGTGACAACCTGCTGTGAACTTGTTCTCGCTGAAGTGTCAACCTATCGGATTGCTGTCCGATCGGACGACCGTCCGTCCGACCGACTGACCTGAAAGGTAGAGATACTTCAATGTTTTCAAAATGCTACAACGAAAACTTCAAAGGTCAAGCCATCATACACAAACACATCCTCCTCATAGGAAGAAACAATCCACTCGAATAAGTCATCCGACCGGACTACCGTCCGACCAGATGACCATCCGAACGGATTGTCACCCGCACGACTGGCCGTCCGATCGGATTGCCATCCGACCGAACTGCTGTCCGAGTCACTTACACTGTGCATTGTTTTACGCGCCAGTTATAGCTATGCTATCGTTCTGATCAGGCTAACCCTACTCTCTAGCGCTCCCTTCAATCCATCCATCACTGTGAGTATACTCGATCCCTTTTTGCTTTATGCACTTTTGGGTATTACATACGTTACTTATACTAAATCACATCAAACACACTACGAAATACTTTCAACGCTAACCGTTACCGCATGTTATACGTGACTTAATGAATGCTTGTTTGTTATGTTTACACATGGAATGTTGTGTACCTGCCTTAGCAACGATAGTACTATTAGTTTGGACTCAGCACCCGTTCACTCGGGGGTTGTTAAGGACAATTATTTGCATGGATTACAGTGGTGATCATGTATTACGAACTGCCTTGGGCAGTCAACCCGCAGTCATTGGTATCGATAGGTTCATGTCGATAACTAACATGCCTCATTTGACTCTGTGTACGTGCTGGTTATGCGTAACGCTTTCGAACTCTATAAGCTATTATCAAACTTGTATGCTCACCTTTACACTATGTGTATTGACTTTATTTTAACGTATGTGACATTTGTTTAGGATGCTTATCTGCTAGGAAATCGAGGCTAGAATAAGGTCTTAGAGGCCAACAAATAGTTGTCTGTACAAATGAAATCTGAGTTGTCGGAACAGAACTATTTGCCTAGATTTTGTCTGTAATAATTGTATTATCTTTTGAGACATGGTATGAGACATGTTACTTTAAATTGATTGGTAATGAAATTGTTATGGAAACTTCTGGACAATCTGTTTCGCTCAGTGCCATGCCCCGATGTTTCCGCCATCGGTTGGGGTGAGACAGATTGGTATCAGAGCCATAACTATAGAGAATTAGGCAAGACACGACCTAGTCTGGGTCGATGTCTTAGAGACCTAGTCTATAGTTAGGAACCACAGACCGACTTATGCATATCCGTTAGGGATTATGTATGAGCTTACCGTTTCTCGCTATTCTCGCCTATGCTACACTATCACTGCACTCGAATTTTCAATTGTGGATAAGCGATTAAGTCGAGATTAGGTGTGAAAACCGCAAACTCTCAATTTGATTGCCTAATTGATCTGTATTCATCTATAAAACACGAGAATTTGCGTTAAACCAGGAGTGAAATCCATACTTTGACGCATAATTCTCTTTTATTTTATCAAAACAGGAATGAAGTTGTTAAGCTATGGGTGAAACCCTAACCTTGACGACATGTTCCAACCTTTACTTGGTTTTACCAAAACTCTCACCAAAGTCTCAACGGACTCCAACGACCTGAAGTCACGATGTGACTAATGGGATGCGTGCCAAATGCCCAAGAATCGAGGCAAAAGCACAATCCTGAAAGTCAAAACGTGTACGACAAGTCCTTGATAATAGTCGAATCACTTTGGATAGTCAACGTCTAATAGCCGCAGACGATATATTTCTCGATTTTATGTGTTTCGATTTTGAGCCCGCAACTGCTGACTCTGATGATTCATCGATTTTATGTGCTTATATGTGTATTTATCTGTTTATGTGTTTGAATTTTTGGGGATTTATTCGATTTTGTTCTCACATCGATCGACACGCACGATCCGCACTGCATTTCTATCTCAAAACGCTGACAAATCGCTAAACTATGGACGACCTCATGCTATGTTATACGCTTATACTACACTACTCGATATACCAAACGCGATCGCAATATTCGAACACTCGCGAACTGTGAATGATAAGTTTCTGTATTCTGACTGCCTCTTGTGCTTAAACGCTTATGTGTTTCTGTGATTCTGTGCCCTACGTGCTTATGTGCTTCTGTGTTATGTGAATATGTGATTATGTGCCTATGTGTTTATGCGATACATGTTACGTTGTGTTCCTAAGCTTTAGTAAGTATTAGACGTGTGAGGTGAGATTCGACTATGATGTGTCTGAGACCTATGACGATGTCTGTTGCAGACAATGTCGACTGGACCATCATCTGGACATCGACACCCACGATTCTCTCGTCAAGAACAGAGGGACAAACGCCTTGCTGCCATCCTCGCTAAACAAGTGGCCAAGGTTGTGCCTCAGATCGTGAGTGAGATTTACGAGAATGTTAGCAAATCGTCTGAGGAGTCTAGAACTGACGCTCCTAAAGTTGCTCCCAGGACTGCTTTCAGCTTCAAGCAATTCAAGGCATGTGGTCCAAAGGAATTCACTGGAGAAGATGGCCCCACAGCTATGTTCCAATGGTTCGATTCCATCGAAGTCACTCTCCACCAGAGCTGATGTCCTGAAAATCTCCGTACCCTAAACGCTACCGGCGTCTTCCAGTCCCGCGCACTAGACTGGTGGACGGCCGAGATAAACAAACACGGGAATGATGCAGTTTATGAGCTGACATGGGAAGAGTTGAAGGCCATCATGATGGATGAGTTCTGTCCTCCCCATGAATGCCAAAAGCTGGAGGACGAGTTCTGGAATATTAAGCAGAAGGAAGGTGACAACACTGCCCTGACTGCTCGCTTTAAGTAGCTCAACATCATCTGCCCCGATCAAGTGAAGACGTCTCACATGGCAATCAAGAAGTACATTCGAGCTCTACCCGACTGTGTTGCGGATTTTGTGCATGCCGCAAAGACCACAACGATCGAAGAAACTTACTTTCTTGCCGCTGAGATCAACGACAAGCGGGTAAAAGCTGGTTTTTGGGATAAAGCTTCAAAGAGTCCGCACCAAGTCACCGCCACACCAACTGCTGACACCGCCACCGCTCAACCGTTAAAGTCCTCACGCCGAAAGAAGAAGAACAACAACAGTAGCTCCAGCAACAAGAACTGTGTTGTCACTACCACTGCTGCTCATCTCCAGGCCGTACCGGCCCAGCAGCAACACCATCACCGTCCAGCACCAGTTACTTATGCACCACCAGCAAAGCGGGCATACACAGGACCCCTCCCGGCTTGCCCAACATGTTCTTATCATCACCCGGTGGGTCTTGCCTGTCGTTTATGCGCTCACTGCAACATGTACGGCCACTTCACCGCTAACTGCCGTACTGGTCCTCGTCAAGCACCAGCTCAAGCCACTGCTCATCAAGCTCTGCTCCCAGCCCCGCAAGGCCAACAAGCAGCTCAGGCACCCGCGGTCAACGCCCGAGTCTGCTTCGCATGTGGTGATCCCAACCACTTTGCGAACATGTGCCCGAACAGGGTTACAAGAGCCCCAGCAGCAGCAGCAACACCAGCAGCAGCAGCCACAGCAACAGCAACAAGCCGCACGCGCCAGAACTTTCAACATCAATGTGTGCCAAGCCCAGGCTGACAACAACGTGGTCAATGGTACGTTCCTTGTGAATGGTATTTATGCTTCATGTTTGTTTGATACTGGAGCCGATAATTGCTTTGTGTCGTTTGAATTTGAGAAGCTTCTTAGTCGTAAACGCTCCCATCTCCCCTCGACGTTCGATGTTGAAGTCGCCACTGGAAGGACTGTCGCCATTAATTCTGTTCTTCGTGATTGTACTCTTGAGCTCAACAATCACATCTTCCCAATCGACCTTATTCCGATGCAACTCGGAAGTTTTGACATCATAGTAGGCATGGACTTTCTTTGCGAAAACCATGCTGAAGTTGTGTGCTTTGACAAAGTGATTCGATTCTCGCTCGCGAATGGTGATTTATTGTGTGTCTACGGTGAAACTGCTTCGAAAGGTCTCAAACTCGTGTCGTGTGTCCAAGCTAGCAAGTATCTCCGCAAGGAATATAGGGCTTTCTTGGCTAACATTGTAGTAGCGGAGAAGGAAAAGAAAGGAAAGACAGGAGTGAAAGACTTCCCTGTGGTTCGTGAATTTCCTGATGTGTTCCCTGATGATCTTCCAGGTTACCACCAAGTCGTGATATCGACTTTCGTATCGACCTCATTCATGGAGCCAAACCTATTGCCAAAGCCCCTTACCGACTCGCACCGTCCGAAATGCGTGAACTCTCGAACCAACTCCAGGAATTACTTGAGAAAGGCTTCATTCGCCCGAGCACCTCTCCTTGGGGCGTGCCAGTCCTTTTCATCAAAAAGAAGGATGGGTCGTTCAGGATTTGCATCGACTATCGGGAGTTGAATAAGTTAACTATCAAGAACCGCTATCCCCTGCCTCGTATTGATGATTTGTTTGATCAACTACAAGGTGCTACGTGTTTCTCGAAGATCGATCTACGCTTAAGCTATCACCAACTACGCATTCAAGAGGAGGATATACCTAAAACCGCGTTTCGCACTCGATACGGCCACTACGAATATGTTGTTATGCCTTTTGGTCTCACCAACGCACCCGCGGTTTTCATGCATCTGATGAATCGCGTGTGTAAACCATATCTCGACCGTTTCGTCATCGTGTTTATCGACGATGTCTTGATCTATTCCAAATCGAAAGCTGAACACACGCAATATCTACGTTTGGTTCTTGAGCTACTCCAGGGGAATCAACTCTATGCCAAGTTCTCCAAGTGCGAATTCTGGCTTGAGGAGGTTCAGGTTCTGGGTCACATCGTCAATAGTCAAGGTATTCATGTCGATCCCGCGAAGATTGAAGCAGTTAAGAGTTGGATTACACCTAAAAACCCGTCTGAAGTCCGTTCTTTTCTTGGATTAGTGGGCTATTATCGATGATTTATCGAGGGATTCTCAAAGATCGCTGTGCCGCTTACCACTCTCACGCATAAAGACAAGCCTTTTGTTTGGGTAACTGAACAAGAGTTTGCTTTGCAAATCCTCAAACACATGCTTTGCAATGCTCATGTTCTCACATTGCCCGATGGAAGCGACGATTTCATTGTCTATTGTGATGCTTCCAACCTTGGTCTTGGTTGTGTTCTCATGCAGCGAGACAAGGTTATAGCTTACGCATCTCGTTAGCTTAAAATCCATGAGAAGAGCTATAAAACCCACGATCTCGAGCTAGGCGCAGTTGTTTTTGCGTCAAAGATTTGGCGACACTACCTGTATGGTACAAAGTGTACGATCTTCACCGATCATAGGAGCCTACAACATATCTTTGATCAGAAGGAACTTAATATGCATCAACGCCGATGGGTAGAACTTCTCAACGATTACGAATGTGAGATTCGTTATCACCCAGGCAAAGCAAATGTCGTTGCCGACGCACTCAGCGGACGGAGCTATCTGCTTAGCACTCGTAACGTCCAAGCCCAATACGATCTCGAGACTCTCATCAGCGAAGCTCAGCATGCATGTTTTAATGAACGCACTCTGAAGAAGGAAAGAATCTATCACGATGGAGCCCAACTTATGAATAAGTCGAATGGGATATTCCACTTTCTGGACCGAATTTGGATCCCTAAATGGACCAATTTGCGACAGATTTTGATGGACGAAGCCCACAAATCCCGGTATTATATTCATCCCGGTGCCGACAAAATGTACCAGGATCTTCGCTACAAGTACTGGTGGCCGGGCATGAAAAGGGATATTGCTCTCTATGTTGGAAAGTGCCTGACTTGTGCAAGGGTCAAGGCTGAAAACTAAAGACCCTCTGGCTTACTCGAACAACCGCCAATCCCTATGTGGAAGTGGGAGAGTATAGCTATAGACTTCATAACAAAGCTTCCGCACACGTCATCAGGCCACGACAGCATCTGGGTTGTTGTTGACCATTTGACCAAATCAGCTCACTTCTTGCCAATACGAGAAGACTACAAGGTGGAATGATTAGCCCGAATCTACACCGATGAGATCATTTGTAATCATGGGACACCTCGCGACATCATCTCTGATCATGATGCTCGGTTAACTCGCGACTGTGGGAAACGTTTCAAGCGGCTCTCGGTACTACGCTTAACTTAAGTACCACATTCCACCCTCAAACTGACGGTCAGACTGAGAGAACAATCCGTACTCTTGAAGACATGCTCCGTTCGTGTGTCATAGATTTCGGTGGTAATTGGGATAAATACCTGCCGTTAGTCGAATTTTCGTATAACAACAGTTATCATTCCATCATTCAGATGGCACCATTCGAGGCTTTATACGGAAGAAGATGTCGATCGCCTATTGTGTGGCACGAGATCGGTCACTCGCAATTAACCGGTCCTGAGCTATTGCAAGAAACGACTGACAAAGTCCTCCAAATTCGAGACAACTTGTTGAAAGCTCGGAGTCGACAGAAAAGTTACCCCGATAGACGATGCAAGCCCCTTGAATTTGACGTTGGTGACTACGTACTCCTAAAGGTATCGCCTTGGAAGGGTGTGGTCAGATTCGGAAAGAAAGGGAAACTAGCGCCTCGATATGTTGGACCTTTTAAGATTCTGGAAAGGATCGGAAAAGTCGCCTACAGTCTCGAACTCCCGGAGGAACTTAGTAACGTCCACCCGACTTTCCACGTGTCAAACCTCTGAAAGTGCCTAGCTGAGCATGATTTAATTGTATCTCTCGATGACCTACAAATAAATGAAACACTACACTTCGTGAAGAAGCCTGTCGAAATCATGGATCGCCAAACCAAGCAACTCAGACGCTCGCGCATTCCTATTGTGAAAGTCCGATGGGAAGGCAAACGAGGCGCAGAGTTCACTTGGGAACTCGAAAGCGACATGAAGGCGAAATACCCGCAGTTGTTTGTTACGGCTTCGGCCTAATTTCAGGACGAAATTCCCTCAACTAGGGGAGGCTGTAACACCCCGTGTTTCGAAAGTCAAAGTTAAGATTGAAGTCAAAGGAAGACAAGATTTCTGATTGCGATCTGTCTCTCCTTGCTCAATTCCTGTTTTGACTTCGTGACTTGTAATTATTCTATTTTATTTTCGCTTTAGTTGTATTATGTGGAGTATCTATTAATAATCGCATATTAATCGCTATTTATCGCATGTTTAATCGCTTAATCGCTGTCACAATCGCACTCGCAACTCGAATTATGCATTTTGGATTATTGTTATACGTGTGTGTGTGCCTTATGTGTTACTTGTGCATGTTTATTTATGTTGTATGTGGTAATCAATCGAATCGCAATCGAAACTCAAACGCAATCGAACTCAATCGCATTCGAAACAATATGATAATTGGTGGAGAAAAGATAGTGCAAGACATGAGTAGTTGGGATTAAAAGTAATTTGACTAGGAAACTCTATCGTATCCAATCGCTCGCAATCGCAATCGAAACAGCAAAAAATCGTCGCGCCGAACACTCGAACTAAGTGCCATCCGACCGACCTGCCCCTTTCCATTTTGGGAATCCTATAAATACCCCATGTCACTCTCATAGTTACCACTTTTGGCAACTGACGTCCGAACAGCCCGTGCTCCTCACCTTTTCTTCGATTTCTCTCAATTCCGGTAAGATCTCGTCCTGAATCTTGTACTTCCTTAATCTACATGCACTCCTACACCTTTCTATCTTTTAAATCTTAATTTTTAACCGTGGAATCACTAGATTTGAGGTGTTCTAGGATGACGCCATCATGGTGTTCTTATGAACTTCATGTTTTGGCTTCAATCCACCAAGAACAACTTGGATCTAACCAATTTCCACACAATTAAACAAAGATCTTGCATAGATCCAAACGCATTCATGGTGAAAAGAGATTGAAAGATGGTTTCTAACTTTCTTTCAACTCTTTTACACTCAATGCACTCAAAACCGATAAAATCGGACCTTGCTCTAGTCTCCTACTCATTTTTAGTGTTGTACCAGTGCAAGATCTGGATTCTACTCACGAGACCACCGATTTCGGGTTAACCAAGAACAACCGTCTTGAACCGGTTAACTAGTCGAACTAGGGTGATTCCTGTGTGATCGGGTCACTTGGGTCAAGATGGGGTTCTGTTGACTAACACGTTGTCAAAACGTCTCGATAAAAGCAACAAACAATCAAAACGACCAAGTGAAAGACGAACGGAACGACCAGGACGGAGAGCTATCCGACCGGACTACTGTCCGAACGGACAGCCATCCGAGCGACTGGCCATCCGAACGGCTACACCTTGGGTCCCACACTTAACCAACTTCACCTGAAGTTTGAGTATTGAACGAATTGCTATCCGATCGGACTACCATCCGACCGAATTACCCTTCGGATCATGAGATACTTGGACTTTAACACTTAAACGCTTTTCAAACATGTTCAATACACTAAGGATGCCACCCGACCAGACTGCTGTCCGATCGAGTGGCAACCTGATGTGAACTTGTTCTCGCTGAAGTGTCAACCTATCGGATTGTTGTCCGATCGGACGACCGTCCGACCGACCGACCTGAAAGGTAGAGATACTTCAATGTTTTCAAAATGCTACAACGAAAACTTCAAAGGTTAAGCCATCATACACAAACACATCCTCCTCATAGGAAGAAACAATCCACTCAAATAAGTCGACCGGACTACCGTCCGACCGGATGACCATCCGAACGGATTGTCACCCGCACGACTGGTCGTCCGATCAGATTGCCATCCGACCGAACTGCTGTCCGAGTCACTTACATTGTGCATCGTTTTACGTGCCAGTTATAGTTATGCTATCGTTCTGATCAGGCTAACCCTACTCTCTAGCGCTCCCTTCAATCCATCCATCGCTGTGAGTATACTCGATCCCTTTTTGCTTTATGCACTTTTGGGTGTTACATACGTTACTTATACTAAATCACATCGAACACACTACGAAATACTTTCAACGCTAACCGTTACCGCATGTTATACATGACTTAATGAATGCTTATTTGTTATGTTTACATATGGAATGCTATCTACCTGCCTTAGCAACGATAGTACTATTAGTTTGGACTCAGCACCCGTTCACTCGGGGGTTGTTAAGGACAATTATTTGCATGGATTACAGTGGTGATCATGTATTACGAACTGCCTTGGGCAGTCAACCCGCAGTCATTGGTATCGATAGGTTCATGTCGATAACTAACATGCCCCATTTGACTCTGTGTACGTGCTGGTTATGCGTAACGCTTTCGAACTCTATAAGCTATTATCAAACTTGTATGCTCACCTTTACACTATGTGTATTGACTTTATTTTAACGTATGTGACAGGTGCTTAGGATGTTTATCTGCTAGGAAATCGAGGCTAGAATAAGGTCTTAGAGGCCAACAAATAGTTGTCTGTACAAATGAAATCTGAGTTGTCGGAACAGAACTATTTGCCTAGATTTTGTCTGTAATAATTGTATTATCTTTTGAGACATGGTATGGGACATGTTACTTTAAATTGATTGGTAATGAAATTGTTATGGAAACTTCTGGACAATCTGTTTCGCTCAGTGCCATGCCCCGATGTTTCCGCCATCGGTTGGGGTGTGACAATATGTAAGTTGTAACGACTCACACAAAAATGTCCTATCCTAAACCGCTCCGTAAGTGAAACCCCGAACCCGTGGAACCTTACTTTTCATAAAAAAAATCCAAGAAAAACAATAATTTTCATGGGGTGTGACAGATTTAGAAGAGGTCTTCGTGGGGCGCGACAGACCTGTGGTGTCTGGATAAGCATAAGGGACACATGTCGTCCACGTGTCAAGACCACGCCATGACTCAGCAACCTTCAGTTCGACCCAAACTCCCTCGCGGGCCGCGAAGGAGAAGCCAATGGGCTTCGCGGGCCGCGACGCGCCCTAATATCAGCCTATAAATAGCAGTCGATGGTTTCAATTCAAATCGTTCAATTATTTTCTTTCTCTTGTTCTGTCATTCTAATGTCAGAACTTCTAAACCCCGAAACTCTGCCCGTTATTAGGATAATAACTCTAATCACTGGTACGATACTTTATCCGATCGATTGAAACCGATCCGATGGATGTTTAAGTGCTGCCTATATTCGGCTATACTTTGTCATTCGTCGTGAGGGTTTTTATCTCGTGATTATCGTTAAAGTTGAATTGAGTTAATACACTAATACGAGTTCCCTTGTATCTAAAAATTAGAACTCATAACCAGGAAGCTGTTAAACCAGAATACTTAGTGATTAAGTAAACATAGAAGTTAAAATAACTTAACAATTAAGTTAACTTAGTGGCTAAGAAAACTTAACGATTAAGTAAACTTAGTAGTTAAGACAACTTAATAATTAAGTAAACTTAATGATTAAGTAAACTTAATGGTTATGTAAAACTTAGCGGTTAAGAAACTTAATAGCTAAGGAAACTTAACAGGAAAGGAAACTTAGCAGTTAAGTGAGCTAAGTAAGTTAATTAATCAGCTAATTACGTTATTTAATTAATCGGCTAAGTAAATTACTTGATTAAACCGTTAAGGAAAATTAATTAGTTAAGTAAGATTAATTAATCAGTTAAGCAAGATTAATTAAGCTAAGCAAGATTAATTAAGCTAAGCAAGATTAATTAAGTAAATTAAACACATAGATAGATATACATGAAAATAAATATATATGAGATAGATAATATCAAAGGAAGGTGCAAGGAAGGTGTAAGAGGATATATATATGTGGGTAGGAAGCTTCCTAGAAAATGTATAGCTAACTTCCTAGAAAAGTAGATAGGAAACTTCCTGGAAATTTCATATTTCCTACCTATAAATAGGAAGCTTAGGATTCATTTTTCTTTGCTCATTTCTTCTATTCTTCTCTCTATACGTTGGTGTTCTAACCAATAATCACCGATGCGATATTCTGTCCGATCGATTCGGGAACCAACTAACGAATGCCAAAGTGTTGTCTAAACAAGACTATACATTGTGAATTTCGTTAAGGTTCTGAAACGAATGCCAAAGTGATGTCTAAACAAGACTATACTTTGTGAGTTTCGTTAAGGTTCTGATCTCGTGACCATCGTTAGGTTTGATTTGGTATAACACTAATACGTATTCCACTCTGTTAAACTAAATGTTTAACTACCAGAAAACTCTTCACTATACACTTACAATCAAAATAGATGTATAATCGTCAGAAGATTTAGAATCAAGATGCTTGTTTAATCAAGACTATATGCTAACAAGGTGAGTCATTCTCTTTTTACCAAATTGTTTCCAAAACCCTATTTATTTTCAAAGTTATAATTACAGGGATTAAGTCTTTGTAATCTTCAATTACAACCGGTATGTGGGGTTTTGTATACATTACTTGATAATCTTCACCATTGGACAATGGGTTAGCCAATGGGTGATACGACCATAGTCATAGAAACGAGTCGAGTGACAAATACCGTTGGGTAATTGGTTGATATATAAACATTGTAATCGCTCTTAATACTGTAATTTATAACAAATGTGTTTTTGTACAAAAATGAATGAATTCACCAGTATTTCCTGCTGACCAAATGTTTTTAAAACGCATTTCAGGTGATTACAGTAGATTGGAATAAGAGTGATGATACGGCACCGAAAGGCTTAAAAAAAGTGGCTTATTTTATCAATTAAATTAAATTAAGAAAACATTGTTTCATATATTCGGGTTTATCCCATATTAAAGCTACCTTTGTAAAACATGAGTTTATTCCCATCTATTTAATAAATAAAAATCCGGTGTTTCTAAACTCTGGTATTTTCCTAACTCAATGTCCTGATGAAATTTTCCGCTGCAATATTTTCAAAATAACCACCGGTACCAGTTGACTGCTCGCGGTTCCCCTCCAGGGTATGGTCGGGGGTCGTGACATAAGTGGTGTATGATGGTGGTACTATTTATAAGTCATAGTCATTCTCACGGTGGTCTTCGAAAATCACAAAAAAAGTTTTGGTCCTGTGCGAGATAAAAAATTTGGTCCATATTCGAAAATCTTCATTTAATATAAACCCATCAATCACTAAAATTTACGTGAATAAAACCCCCAAAAAATAAGCTAAAATAAAGAATTGGGAGACGTCGGGATTAGAACCTACGTCTCCTTGTTGTTTAAGCAAGGTAGTAACCACTAGTACAAGGGCTCATTTATGTTATATTTCGATTCAGTGCATATATATTTTATCTTTTCTTTTTATACAAAATTAAAAAGATTTGGGCCCTCGGAGGGTTTGGGCCTTTTGCCGTCGCCCACCCCACACCCCCTACGGGCCGGCCATGGTCATCCTTCTTGATACAGAATAGTAATAGTAAGGGTAAATTACAGTTTTCGTCCTTTATGTTTGTACCGTATTGCAATGGATGACCTTTAACTTCAATAATTACAGACACAGTCCTTTATTTGGAAAACTCATTACACTTTAGGTCCTTTAGCACTAACTAGGTTAAAATTTTAAATTAAGTCTGATCAATCAAGGGTAGTTTAGTCATTTTATCAACTAAATTAAAGAAAAGATTAAAAAACCACTTATCTCTTATTTTTTTACATTATTCACTTCTCCTTCTTTCACCTTCACCATCACCATCATCACCACCACCAAATCTGCCACCACCACCAAATCCCCCGCCACCAACACCAGATCCATCACACCACAGCCTCCATCTAGTTCGTGACTTAACCAAGCAACACTCCCGAACAGAGTTTATGTTTCTGATGCCTTCATTTTTAGGTGACAAACGGAACTCCACGCCCGCAACTTTGTGAAGTTCGGAAACTGAAGACACCTTAATCTCTTCAGCTGTAGTTTTTTCGTTTTGAGATAAGTTTTTTTCGGTAGGAACTGTTGAAAAGATTGAGCCCCAGGTATCACCCCTGCAAATCTAATAATAACTTCTAGTAGTTCCAGCTTTGCATCTTTTTCAGATGGCTCATTTCCAGTGAGTTAAGGTGGGGGTTTCTTGACAACCATCGCTTTGATTCTTAAAATTTAGGGCTCGAATACTCAACCAAACAAGTTCAATTTCAACATAAAATTTAGGGCTCGAATACGTTACCGGGGAGTGTCGGAGGTGCTGTTGAGAGTGGTTCGGTTGATCGGTGACAATGAGGTGGTGGGAGTGTCGGAGAGGTTGTTGAAGGTGGTTCGGTTGATACCGGCGTTACTTCCGGTGAGATAAGGTGGGGGTTTCTTGATGAAATGGAGGTTACGCAGATCTGAGGTTGATATCTACAATTGTTTCAGATCTATGGGTTAGGGTGGCGGTGCTCGTGGATGTCGGAGGGTTGGAATGGTGGTGGGTCGGTGGTGCTAGTTGAGATGGAGATGGAGATGAATGTGCAGGTTATGTTGAACTCAGTACATACATATACGTATTATATTTTATGTATATTAAATAATTAATTAATTGTGTTAAAGTATTTCTATTTTATTTATTATAGTATATATTTTTTTAATACGTAAAATGACTAAATTGCCCTCATGTGTAATGCACATGCGATATTTAACTTAAAATTTTAACCTAGTTAGTGCTAAAGGACCTAGGGTGTAACAAGTTTTCCAAATAAAGGACCGTGTCTGTAATTATTGAAGTTAAAGGTCATCCATTGCAATCCGGTACAAACATAAAGGACGAAAACTGTAATTTATCCTAATAGTAATGTGTGACACTCATGATGGCTCATGCGCACGGCTTTGAAGGAGGTTTGTTTAACTGAGTTATAAAATTTATTGGTTTGGAAACAACTTATATTCATAACCGAACCTATTATCAAACTAGTCGTGTTTAAAAGTCATAAAGAATTTAAATTAAAATTTTAAATACATAAATGGTACATTGTTCAACGGTTTCAACCGTGGTGGTTATCGCCAATTCAACCAGCATTTTTCCTGACAAACGACCAATTCGAGAGCAGCTCAAAAGTAATCAACCGGGCCGTTGGTGTACACAATTTCTGGTCTGACCGGCTGGCTGCCTCGGTCATGAAAACATTGCTTACAAGTTGGTAGAACCCAAGTAAATATAAGAAGCAGAAAACAATGATCAAACCAGACCATAACAAGTACAAAGCACTTATGCATGTGCTATTCCTTTGTTTGGCAGTAGTAACTAGTAAGGTCTTTAAAGTTTAAAACAAGCCAACCGATTTAACCGGTGAAAATCGGAATTCTCAAGTCTACAACCGATCTATCTTTCGTCCATAGATGAGGGAGGGAGGGTCTTAAAGCATTTATTTATTTATTCTTCAAAGGAGAACCTGTAAATAGGTAGTAATCATTATATTTACTGATGAATACATGTATGTATGAGTCAAGCACAAACATCCTTACACTTTAGGACATTTCAAAAGATAAGCAAGCATAGATGACTGAGAATTCAAGGGTGGGTTAAGCACAAAGTTATGTAGAAGACTCCAAGAAACATAAAAGCCTCTTCTTGATTCTTCAACCACCTCCCTAATCGGGTTTATCTCATACACTCATTGACACTTCTCGTTTAACTTCTTCAACCCCATCATTTCCAACATAAATTTAATCTCATGACTGCATCAACAGCTTATAGTACGAGAGCCAAAAGTGTCACTGAATCCAGAGCCCCCCAACGCGCCCAAATAAGAATGCTTTGCGTTGTTTTCATTTCCAAGTGTTGGGACACCAAAAAACCAGTCGCACAAACGACCTTATCATCACATTTTACAGCACCCGGTTATATAAAATCAATAAAGAATATGAATATACCACCTATTCTATTTCTTTCCCCTTTCTATAGGTTGCATATTCCCGTGTTCCTCTTTTCCTTATCTCTCGTTGGATTTTCGGTTATAAACTTTGATGCCAATCTATGCAAATCGGGTGCAGCAACCCATTTATTCGAACGGTCCACTGGATTCGATTCACATCTTTCAAGATCAAGCTCGGTTCCATCAGCAGAACTCTCTGTATCATAGCTTCTTTTAGAGAAATTCATGCTAAACGCGTTCCCAAAATATCTTGAACTATTGTACTGGGAATACGCTTCAGGCTTTATAAATGCACGAAAATCATTCTGGGAACGAGGTGTTTTAGAGAAGAGGGCTTCTTTTAAATTCTGAGCACATCCTTTGTTGAAGGGATTCCTCCTCCTCTCGTATCGGGTTCTGAAATTTTCATAAGTAGTCTGCATAGTAATGACACCTTTAGTGTGTGTTTCGATATGTTTTTTTTCAAAACTAGGATTTTCCCACTGCCCGTTAGCCGTTGCGGTGGGGAACTGTGTACGAACCAAACAGTAAAGACTAATTTTTAAGCAATTATATCATATATATACATCCAACTTGTTCTAATTAACAATTACCCATTTAAAACATCAATTTCGGATAACATAAAAAAAATACAATACGCAAAAAAATTTGCTATTATTTACTTAAATAAATACTTATATTATTTTAATTATAGAACAATTATTGTTATCTTCAAAAAAATGTGAGTGCGAGTTCACAGGTTCGGTCCTTTACACCACTTTATATAATACCAATATTTTTCATACCACTTTTCTAGAATTTCCTTTTTATTTATTTCATTTTATATTAAAATTCATTTTTATCCATTATTATTTTAAAAAAAGAAACTAAAAAAATAAAGGATGTAAATAAAGAAAATAACAAAACATAAAAAGGAAAGCAAAATAGGAGTGGACCCCATTTCTTTTTATGACATTTCTACCCTTAGTCAATACACATACACATTGTATAATGGCAATGGCATAGTTGTTAATAGCGGCTATAGTGACCTATAGCGCACTATGTAGCCATGCGACGTAGTGTCGCTATATGGGTCATATCGACAAATAGCAATGATAGCGATTGTTTTTTTTATGTAAATAACAATTAGATATAGCTATAAAATAGCTGGATTTATAGGTTTTTGTTAAATATACATGTAAAATAGCATATATACAAGGGTATTTTGATGTAATATACATATAAAATTTTTCAAAATTCTTTTTCTAGTGTAATCGCTATTTATAAAATAGCCGTCGCTATTTGTCGCTATTCGCTACGTAGCCTATAGGTGCCTTGTCGCTATTCGCTATCGACAACTATGGGCAGAGGTGTAATTAAATTGAAAATCAAAGGCTTCATGTGCTGTAGCACCAAGTTGTTCTTTAATAAATAATAATAATAATAATAATAATAATAATAATAATAATAATAATAATAATAATAATAATAATTAAAATGTTCGGATAAACAAATTTTAGTTATGATGATGTGAAGAATGAAAAGGGTACCTGGTTGGTGATGACCAAATAAAGATGAAATGCAGACAAGCCTCCAACAAACCATTGAACTGTAAACGTGTAGGTTATAAGAATCCCGCATACAGGGGACTTCATTATAGCTTCCCAGATACTTGAACCGTTTTCTTGCATAGTCATGATGATGTTTACCCAACAGATGGCGAAAACATAAAAGCACAGGAGTGCGGTTGAGGTTACAAACAGGAAAAAGGATCGGTAATTCCTCTGAAATTCACAAGTTGGTATAGTTAGACAGGCAACTTTCCAGTTATAGTAACAACTAGTAAGTTTACCGCAGCGCGTTGCGGCGGCGTCGAAACGTAAACAATTTGAATTTATACCGTCTAATGAAAACATATTATATTTGACCCGACTCGTTTCCGAACAAAATTTACGTCAAAACGTAAACCAACTGAACAAGTACATAAAAATAAGCACGAAAAAGTATTATATTTGACCTCACTCATTTCTGAAGAAAAAAAATTACGTTGAAACGTAAACCAACATTTATACTAACATGTACATAAAAATAAGCATGTAAAGAAATAATGTTTTTTAAGTTAAAAAATTGTAAACTTGAAACTTTAGAACCCCAAGGGGTTAAAATGACATTTACAAAGTTATTAGAAAATTGAGGGATGTAAATGTCAATAACTAAAGTTGAGGGGGTAAAATACAAAAAAAGTTAAAAACCAAAAAATAAATAAAGAAGAAAAAAAACACTAAAAGGCAAAATGTTACTATTCCTTTTGTTTCAAAAACTGTTATATATATAATATAATTTAATATGAATATAAGAAGGAACATTGCATAACAGAAAATTAACCGTTTCTTTAAGCATATTTGGAAAGAAGAACTAAACGCCATGTTAACACACTAAGGGGGTGTTTGGATGTGCGTTTTGGAACCGAATATCTGGTTATTGTGATTCAATATTCGTTTTCAGCGTTTGAATAAGGTGTTTGGATGTAACAAAACGCACATCAAAGCACCCCCCCCCCCCCCCCTCCAAGGAAATGAAAAAAATCTTGACGAATTACACGACTAGTAAAGAACTTAAGAACATACCCTGCCGATGCATTGTCCAACCCATGGGCAATGATGGTCAAAGCGCTCAACACAGTTGTTGCATACGGAGCAATGTGAGCATCTTGGTGGGCGGTAGATCAAGCAAGTTTGACAAAACTTGACCCTAACCACCGTCCCGTTAACATTAACACTTTTTGAAGGTGCTAGAAATTTACCACTATGCCCTACACCCCAACCATTAGAGGACATGCTAGAAGATGCATCCCAATCATCATCTTGTTCTTGAGTAGGTAGATTTCGGGGAATAATTCCGGGATCTCTTCCAGCAACAAGGAAGATAAGGACAAGAATCTGCAGTATTTAACGAAGATCAGTAAGTTTTAATATACCTTAGGCAAACAATGAAGTTGGTTTATATGTATTTTCCATCAAAACATTTGGATCAGCTTTAACAGCCACTCTTGTAGAGGTGTACAAATCAGTTTTTTTTCACCAACCGAACCGGTTTTTCAAGTGGTAAACAAACCTTTTTTTTTTCAAACCGGCTCGGGTTTAAAACCAATTTCCCAAGGATCAAACCCCAAACCTGCTAAACCGGTTCAGTCCGGGTTATAAACCGGTTTGGGACAAAAAAAAACTGGTTTTGACGGTTTAAACAGTTTTTTTATCTATTCGGTTTATAAACCGGTTTCAAAGATTGAGAATACGAACTGGTATCCAAACGGTCGGGCTGAGTCGGTTGAAACCGTTTTTTTCTTTTCAAACCGGATCGGTTTTGGTTTTGGTTTTTTTTCGAAGCGGTTTTTTTTTTTTTTGTACAAGTCTACACTCTTGTATCTAGATTTGGCAATATGGGTGGGTCAGTAACATGTCAAAACGGGTTTAGGGTGAAACGGGTCATTATTAGTACCGGTAAAAAATGGACTTTAACCCGTTTCAGCCGTTCTTTTAGCTAAATTTATTTATATATACTTTTTGAGCTACCGCGTTATCTTCACAAAGATGTGTGCTTTTTAGTTTCAGCGGTTATGAACAATGTAACCGAGTCATTTGCTTTGATATATTTGTTTATCACAAACCAAACACATATATATATATATATATATATATATATATACATAGAAGGAAGAATAGAAAAAAACTCACATATAAAGTGAGGACAGCAGGAATAACTACCAAAATAAGGCCTACATTATTGGGGAAGTATTTCACAAGACTTTGAGAA
This sequence comes from Helianthus tuberosus, assembly GCA_030545235.1. Classification (NCBI taxonomy): domain Eukaryota; kingdom Viridiplantae; phylum Streptophyta; class Magnoliopsida; order Asterales; family Asteraceae; genus Helianthus; species Helianthus tuberosus. The sequence goes on along the minus strand of CM060384.1, from coordinate 10,203,055 downwards.
ACCAGAGAGCAAAACAAGATTACTGGAACCGCAATGAGGCAGATTGTAAGGTAAAGAGACCCTGAATCAGGTCCAAATATTAATCTGCCCCTTAAAGCAAAGATCTGCAAGAAAACAACAAATATATAAAATAAACAAAATAACCACAAAGAGGGTGATTGGTAATCGGATATATGTTTTCAAAATCACATATAACCAGTTCCTAGTATTTAAGTATAGTGAACTGTATCCGATTATTTAGGATTTAGGGTCATTTTACATTTAATAGTCAGAATTTGCCAAACACACAATAATGATTAGGAAAAATTACACTTTTCGTCCTTTATGTTTATAGCTAGTTGCAATGGATGTCCTTTACCTTTAATAATTACAGGCACAGTCCTTTATTTTGAAAACTTGTTACATCTTTCGTCCTTTAGCACTAACTTGGTTAAAATTTTCAGTTAAATTTATTTAGTTAAGGGCAGTTTAGTCTTTCTACTTAATTATATTTATCTGTATTTATAAACAAAACAAAAACCTAAAAACAAAAAATAAAAAACATGAATATAAAGACAAACTCACTTCATCAGTTCATCTTCTTTACCTGTTCAACCACTACCCTAGCATCACCATTCACCACCGCCACCACCAGGTCCACCACCGTCGTAAGCACCGCCACCACCCTAGCACCGCCACCGCCGTAAGCACCTCCACCGTCTAACATTCTTCATCTCTTCGTCTTTATCCCTCTTTTCTCGCTCGATTGCAGGAGTGGAGAGATGCTAGAGGGGGTGATGAGAACCCAGATATAAGAAATCGCAGATCTACAAAAATATCTTCTACTCTGTTTCTTGAAATCTTGGCAACAAATTCGATGGATTACTCTGAGAAACCGATCGAACATGTTAGGTTTAAATCTGAGGTTTTGGAGTTTAATCAGGTGAGTTGTTGTTGGATTTGCATTTGTGGTCTCTGATTGTTTGGTTGGTTTTGTTTTTTTAGTTGTGGTCTCCGATAATTTGATCTGGATTTTGATATTCATTCAATTTTGACCTAATTTTATGATGTTATGATGATTCGTTTGTAATCGTGTGCGAATCAGATAGATTTCGAATTGTTTCGTTGTGACAAATAGGATGTCATATGGAATCGTTTCAGATCTGAAATGAAGAAATCTTTGCTTGTTTATAAACTGATTCATGATAGTTGATGTTGATTGTTATTCGTGTTTGTATTTCTGATTGTTTCTCATCTAAGATCTGCAGGTTAAACTGATGGCGGAAGGTTGCAGGTCTGATTCAAGGTGAAAAGGTGTTGCCGGAAAAGGTTGCAGGTCACCTGTGATGAGAGATCTGATGGAGGCGGTGGTGATGGATGAATAGATCTGATGGAGGCGGCAGTGGTGGGTCTTGGTTAGAGAAAGAGAAAGTGAGAGAGAGAGAGAGTGTTTAAAGTGAGAGAATGGCAGCTGGTGAAATAGATCTGATGTCTGAAAAATTGGTAGGTGATTGTTGTGGCGGTCGGTGTAGTACCCGACGGTGGTGTGGCGGGGCTGCAATGGTGAAACAGATCCGGTGGTGTGGACAACAAACGGTCGTGATGTTTTGAGTTTAGAGAGAGCAGGAGGTGGTGAGTGGTGGTGCTTTCGGAGATGATGGTGCGTTGGTTGCTGGAGGTGGTAGACTGGTGGCAGGAGGTGATGGCGGCGGCGGTGGTTGAAAACAGGGACAAGCTTCAGACCTAGCGGTGGTGGTTGTTGGTGGGTGGTGGTGGGTTTAGTGGTGGTGGCTTCTGGTTGTTTAGAGAGAGAAAGGTGTGTGTGTGAGAGGGAAGAGAGATAATTGTATTTGTTTTTATAAGATTTTAAATGTTATTTTTTTATTTATACTATAAATAATTAAGTAAAAAGACTAAACTGCCCTTAAGTGAATAAATTTAACTGAAAATTTTAACCTGGTTAGTGCTAAAGGACGAAAGATGTAACATGTTTTCAAAATAAAGGACTGTGCCTGTAATTATTAAAGGTAAAGGACATCCATTGCAACTAGCTATAAACATAAAGGACGAAAAGTGTAATTTTTCCTAATGATTATCTTGATCATCACAACTTCAAAACTACGAATCCGAAACACGATAACTTGTAACCCATTTTGACAGGTTGGTTATCTGATGTTTGTTATTCACATAGTTATCAAAGGCGCTAGGTGCATAGGTCTCACTTGGGGCCTAGGTGTAAAGCACAAAAAAAGCTAGGGCTTAGAGAAAAAAAAGCAAACTTACATGAAAAAAAAAATATATATTATGTACTAGAATAATACTATTCTTCAAATAAAATAAACAAAAACTATTATATCATTTAATATCATCTAATTAGTACCAAAAGTCCTAAATTTTGAAGATTCATATGTAATTTTAATACTTGAAAGTTCCAAACGGGATTAGGAATCTGGATGAAAGTTGCTTCATTCAATAATGTTGATTATATTGTGGAGCAGATCAATAATTATGCATTAAATAAAACAGAGTTAATCGCTATTTAGCGCGCCAGGAGAGCTAACGCGAGCGCCTAGGAACAATGGGCCTCGCCTGGAAAATGCGCCTAGGCGCAGCGCATTAAACGAGGGCTTTTGATAACTATGATTATTCCATATCACATAATCACTTTCAAAATACGTCCTGTTTGCGGTGTGTGCATATAATGTATATACGTGTGGGCCCTTTGGGGGCAAAAGTGAAATTTCACTAATTTTGACGTTATTTTACTAATCTCGTGAAATTAATGTTAAAAGTGGTGGCCGGTTAATCATGCATCATGTGGTGGCGTTGATAGCCGAAAGACAAGGAGATACATGCACTAATCGGCCTTTGTCCCGATTGCTAAGTGGTATGTGTCTTATGTCCAAGTCTTGATGCAAAACTACTATCGAGCCAGGGGTCTCACTGGAAGTAGCCTCTCTATTCCTACGGGATAGAGGTAAGGTTGTCTACATTAAACCTCCTCATACCCTACATTAACTTTGCTATTGGTGGGATTTACTAGAGTATGACGATGATGATCACTTTCAAAATGCAATGTCAAATTTGTGCATCATATATCATGAATCTAACCAAACAAGCATGCATCATTTAAATAAATTCCCACCAAATTACATATGGAAAGTGGAATAATAGTCATACATTGATATCCAGATTATGATTTTAAAACTTTTTTGATTCATTTGCATGTGAATAAATTAATAAAAATGGAACAATAGTCATACATTATTTCCTTTCCAGACTTGATAGAGACGGAGTGAAGGGGATTCATGATTGCTGATTTGCCTGTTTGACAATCCATGAGGAGGAAGACTGTTTCTTTTCATGGCCTTGCAATGTTTCCTGAAAAAAGGCCCCAAATATCCTGCAAAAAACAAACATTAAAATACAAATCAAATCAAGATTCTTGATTATTTAATGCATAGGATGATAAAAATGAGACCTTTTCTTTTGTGAAGAAAGGGAAATGGGGCCAAGGAAACAGAGCAACCCAAGATTGTTGTTAGAAATCAGGCAGATTGAAAAGTGAATGTTGAAAAAGGGATTTATTTCATTTGGTAGCCCCCTTCTCCCCCCTCCACCCCTGCAATGTTTCTATGTATATATGATAGATAGTGCTCTCTCAGTTTCTCTCGTGTATCATGGATGGATCCTCCCCTTTTATGTTTTATGCATGTTTGTTTAAATGCCTTTATGACAACAATCCCTTTTAGTTGATACCCATTTCACTTTTTTTTTTTGTTTAAGACCCTCCCCGTAATGGGACGCTATGTGTGGTTTTTGTTGGCCGATCGCTTCCTATAGCACCCTAAACATCACGATGGATGGCGCTATGGGTCAATTTTGGGTGGAGCGCCATAGCCATAGCAGCGTGATTTTTTCTTGAGAGGGAGAAGGGCTATGGTTTTGACCAATCAAAAAATAGTTAAGTGTTTTTTTAATTAATTAATAAAAATGAAAATTAATAATTAGGTAATGATGGGTAGGAACTTTATGACTACGGGCTCTACTGATATAACGCCCCATAATGCCCCTGTGTGACGTGGCACGACACGTGTCGCATAACGCCCACAAAGGGGCTTTATGGGCTAAGGAGGACCCAAATTACATGTTTTGACAATGTTGTTAAAATCGGATCGAAATGCATGTCGGATTGGGAATTGATTCGGTTGGCACCGATACTAGCTGGACCGGATTTTTTATACGAGTGGGCGGTTGAAGCGGTTTTTAGAAAATTTGTTATTCCATTTTTTAAGTTAGGCTAAGCGATATGGCTTGTCACTATCGGCTCGAAAGGGTGTGAAACACCGCCCCAGGGGCGTTAGTGTGGCGTAAAGGTCTCAGGCGTGAGTGTGGCTACACGTTGATCTTGCATGTGTGGATATGTGTGTGGAATTAATGCAATAGCCAATCGAAACACCTCATGTGGCATGGGGCGTTAATGCATAACATGTGGTGTTATAAGATTTGATCTTGTGTATCTTTTATACGCATATGAAGGTGTTCGCAACTAATCTAGAGAGATATTGTGTTGTAATTATAAGTAGCTAAACTGAATCGGTTGTGTTAGCTGGGTCAGTTAGGCAGACAAAAATGGTTTGGTTTGGCTCTTTAAACAGTGTTTTTTGGAAAAAAAATGTTAAAACCGTTAACTTGTATTGAAAATATAAAAAAGTTATGAATGTTATATTTACATGCATAACAATATGGCCGGTTCCATTTATACAGTTGGTTCAAAGGTCCAAAGGGGATTCGAAATTTACAAATCTTAAACCGAGCGAACATACATGTTTGCTCGGTGTAAAAGGTTCGATCAATTACACGAGTTATAAATATAAAAAAGGTCGCGAGAAAAAAAAGAAAATATATTCTTCTTTCATTAAGGAGGGCTACAAAAATATGAAGTGAACAAACAGTCAAACACACTAGTAGGACTATCCAACATAATGATGCATAATAAGATCTTCAAAAACACAATCTTATTACAAAAAGTAAAGACAAGGACATAACATGCATATGCAAAATAGTTCAACTGTTTTTATTTGTCTAATTGTCTTGCACAAGATTCCCTTAAATTGAACAATCTTTATCAACAATTTTCAAGCTCCTTATCATAATAATTACTTGACTCACATATAACAAGATAACACAAATCAAATTCATCACACAATATTAGAATGTATTGAAAAAGATATTAGAAAGAATACAACCACACCATAGAATACATACATCATCAAATCCCATCCTCACTTTATAAATGCATATATTATAATAAATAGAGGGAGGATGTAGGGAATTATATATAAAACCCAACGATCCAATATGCCATCAAACATCACGGTCTCTCTTGCATTCAGGAGACATGACCGGAAAGCGTTTCCGGTCAGTGCAGTAGTTGTAAATGGTGTACTTTTGGCGGACCCATTGAAGACGACGCCATTGGTAAGCATCAAGATCTTGAAACTCTCTCTGGTCCCACCACCTTTTGCCTTGTGTTGCACAAAACTGTGCGTTTACCGACGACTCACAACCGTCCACATGGAAACCTTTGTATGCAGCCACAAATGGTGCCTTTGACCAATCAGTCTTCTCCAACCCACCTCTTGTTGCCCAATCATCTGCATTCCATAAACTTGAGTAGATCTTCATCGGTTGGTTGAATGGGAATCTCACTCCCAAATCTTTGCTGTTTTTGAACACTCTTATTGGCACATCGTCCACAAAAAACCTGCATAACTTCCTTCATTTTAGTTTATCCAGCGCCCAGTAAATCCCACAAATAGCAAAACTATCGTTAATTATCTGTTAACTTTTTTTTTTTTAATTTTTAACTTACACTATTTGGTACATGTTCCAGAGGACGGAGTAGGAGTGGAAAGCTGCCGTGGGGTCAAACCATAGATAGATTCGTTGCTCCCGGTCACCCTTGCCGCCGGTGAATACATTTGTTTGTAAAATGTACGGCTGCCCCGTCCGGTTTCCCAGGAACTCAAAGTCGATCTCGTCGTGCTCGTTGTTTTGGGACGACAACTGTCATTTTAATAAAAAAAAAACAACCATTTTTAGTAAAGAGGAAATTACCAAAATGGCCATGTTAAACTATGAATTTAACAAAATAGTCTCGACTTTTAAAATATTTTAATCAACCACAAGTGTTTCTTGCCCAACTAATTATAATATTGGCGCAACAGATTTCCATCTGATACAAAGATCCATGTTCTAGCGTCCGATGGAAATCTGTTGCGCTGAAAAAAGTTAATAATAATACTTTTTGTAAAAGGAAAAAAGCGTAAGACTATTTTGTCAAACTTATGGTTTAAAAAAGAACGAGACGGGGAGTGATTAGGTTAGGTGAGGATACATAAAAGGCGGTGACGGTGCCGGCAGAGTCACCAGGGACCATTTTAATCTGCATACTAAAATGTCCAAAAAGGTAAGAGCCCTTGGACTGGAAACCAGTTCCAGTGTATTTATCTAGCACCAGCTGGATCTCTGAACCACCATTGAAGTATTTGATATGGTCAAATGCCCATGTGGGCACATAGTTCCGACCGAATGGCACAGCTACCGGCCTTCTCGGAGCCATTCCAAGGACCAAATCCCCCATTGCTAACACCACAACAACACACATCCACACCACATGATCATGTCCTCCCATTCTTCTTGCTTTACTGAAAAACTTGAAGCTTGTAAGCAAAGAGTACAAGTATATATATAATATATATATTAATATTAAGGAGGATTAAAGAAAGGTACCTTTTGAGTGATGGTATCCAGCTACCAGGAAGGGTGTGGATAAATGGAGACTGAGGGCGTTTATATATATATATATATATTATTAGAGATGGTATTGTATTGTAGCAGACAGGACCGCAATAATTAAACATACAGGAGGCTACAGGTTAAATCCAGCTATGTGGATCAGAAATCCTATTTATGGGATTATCTGTTTCTTCATATGCATATATACACACTCATACTTGGTTGATATGAATATTAAGTATGGACTGATAATACAGTATTCTTTTAAGTATGGACTGATAATACAGTATTCTTTTAATACATAATCAATTTTAAGTATGGACGGGTAAAAGAAACATATAAGTTTTTGTACGTAGTTTATTAAAGATAATTGGAAGAATGAAATGGAGGCGGTTAAATACCCGTTATATGTATATGTGTTTAGGGTTAGGGTCCAAGATAGGACTTCGTGAAGGCGTGGGATTAGGGTTAAGGACTTTTAGAGGATATTGCAGTAAGGTCTTAGGTGTAATCTAGGGATGTAGGTTTTTCTTATTCTTTAAGTGACTTTACCGATGATTGACTTCTTCTGTTTATGCCCAAATGATGTTGTATGAGTGTATGCTATTATACATGATTTACATACATTATACTGTGTCACTCTGATCACTTTCTTGTAGGTTACTTCTTTTTGGAGCCGAGGGTCTCTCTAGAAACAGCCTCTCTATCCCTAGGGATAGAGGCATAGAAGCAAGGTCTGTCTACTTCTCACCCTCCTCAGACCCTATAAGTAGCTTTGCTATTTGTGAGATTTACCTTGTTGTTGTATATATACGATTGTTGTAGTTGTTTACTTAAGTTTTGTATTTAATCATTGCTTTAATATTATAATATTACTAAGATAATTATTGTGAAATTACCACGCATATATATTACATGCTTGAATTATAGCTTTATTCCATTGACATGAAGGGAAAGACCAACTTTATGGGCCATTTTACACATGATTTTGTAAAGCTTATTATTGATTCAATATTTTATAATACATATAACAACCAGATTGTGGAAAAAAGTTTAAAGTATTCAATTTGCAATTATTAAAAGTGGATTATCTTTTTATATGGGATTAGCTGTTTCTTGATATGCATCTACACACGAGTAACATACAAACTCAATATAATAAAACTGACACTTTTAATGCAAAATCTATTTAAAGTACACATTTAAACTTAAAGAAGCGGGTAACCTTTTGTACATAACGCATAAAAGATACTCAAATGTAGTGAAAGAATGAAAGAGAGACGGATGAAAAGCATTTTATGTATCGAAATTAAAGCGATATATAATATAAAATGTTTATATGATTGTCTTAGCTCTATACTTAGAATTAGTTTTAGATTCAATTTTACCTCTTGTAACATAATATTACAAAGATAACTTTTGTGAAATACCACCCATATATGTTAAGCTTTACTCCATCCGTCATTAGGGGAAAGACCAACTTTTTGACCATTTTACCCATGATTTTGTAAAGCTTATTACTGATTGAATCTTTTATAATAATATTTATTTATATTTATTATAATAAACAGACTGTGGGAAAAGTTTAAAGTGCTCAATATGCAATTATTTAATGTGGAGAAAAATGTTTTTTATTTAAGAAAAGACAGAGGAAAGACAGTAGGTAGTTTGTTTGGCAAAGAAAAGAAAGGAAACAAATTTGACTTATGAGTCAAAAACTCTGACTTTATAACTAGGACGTGTTTAAAAAAAACCAGGATGTGTTTTAATATTAGTTTTTATCAAAAAAATAATATATTTGAGTTAATTAAACTAATATAATTTCTTCGACCTTATTTAATTTTAAACCATTTTAAATAATATACTTTCACAATATATTATTATTATTATTATTATTATTATTATTAGAGTAAATTACAAGTTTTGTCCTTTACGTTTACATCAAATTTCAGGCGATGTCCTTTTCGCCAAAAGTTTACAGGCGGTGTCCTTTACCTTTCAAAATCTTGCACGTTTTGTCCTTTAGGCCAAACCTAGTTAGAAATTTCAGTTAAAAAATATCATATGCAATGCACATGAGGGTAAAATGGTCATTTTCCTCTCAATCCTTTCAATTCCCTGTTTATATCCCACACCAACTTCCTCTCAATCCCTTTCAATGCCCCATTTATATCCGGAAAAATGTTGTGAAACGAAGAAATAAACTGACTTCTAAACATTGATGCAGTCCGATCATCAAACCACCACCCACAGCCACCCCCAAATCACCCCAACAATCCGATTTTATAACCACCATACCCAAATCACCATCGCAACAGACCAAATAACATATTTTGTATGAGAATTAATTCCAATTATTTATACTCTTCTTTAATATGAGTTTAGGATTAGACAGAAAGTGTAATTCCATACGCTGAAACAAATTTATACTCTTCTTTTATACAAGTCGGAACACCAACAATTAAACCATACCATTTCCGTCGCGCCCAATTTTTGGCCGGACGGGATTTTTTCAGTGGTGCTCCGAACAAGACCGTCATGTATACTCTGACTCTGCACGACCCGTTTCGGTTGCTGAACCAAACTACTGCGACCCAAATGAGCCCCGACCCGAACCGGACTACTTGGCCTTTCCCCATCGATCTGCTTCTGGAAAACGGCCATGCCGTCACTATGGTGGTTAGGGTTCAGAAGAAAAAATCGATGGTATCGGTGGTAGTTGGTTGTGGCGGTGGGGAATAGGTGGAGTGTGGCCGTGTGGGGGTTGAGAAATGCTTATTAACCATAATCTATTAACCATAATCTTTCAATTGGATTGAGAGATTGAAGATATAAGAATGGAGATACACATTTTTTTCTTCCTGAAGGAGAGAGAGAAAGAGTGTTGAGGGAGAGAGAGAAAGTTACTGGGTTTTATACAATTTTCTTTTTATTTTTTAAATTAAATCGGTGAAATTACAATAGTAACCTCATGTGCCTTGCATATGACTAAATTTAACCAAAAAATCTAACTGGGTTTGGTTTAAAGGACAAAACGTGCAAGATTTTGAAAGGTAAAGAACACCGCCTGTCAATTTTTGCGCTAAAGGACAGCGCCTGAAATTTGATGTAAACATAAAAGACAAAACTTGTAATTTACTCTTATTATTATTATTATTATTATTATTATTATTATTATTATTATTAATACCTACGTATACAAATAACATGGCGGCAATAGTTCCACAATGTTATTTGTGGAAAAAGGCGGCTGCCACCTTTTTTTTGTTTTTCTTTTCATTTTTAAGCTTATTAATATTACAATTAAGCATTATCAAAAGTATTAAATATATGTGGTTGAATGGTTTTGATGCATGTGTATGACCAAACAAATTCAATAGACAACCCCATTGGTTTAACCAATTTATGATTTTATACCAGTTTAAAATTACGGTCTTACCCATAGTTCAAAATAAAATTATTCTTTTGCCTCTAGCTCAAAATTACGATTTTGTCCTTAATTCAAAAATATAATTTTGCCCCCTTTTAAAAAATCCCTGAGTACAAAATTACGATTTTGGCCTTAGTTCAAAATAAAATTATGCTTTTGCACCCAACTCAAAATTACGATTTTGCCCTTAGTTCAAAATTATGATTTTGCCCTGTTCAAAATAAAATTATGGTTTTGCCCTCAACTTAAAATTACGAATTTGCCCTTAGTTTACAATTATGAGTTTGCCCTCATTTAAAAAGTTATGATTTTCCTCAGTTAAAATTTGTAGTCTTGCCATCGTTTTAGTTTTTTTTTCCTACCTCAAATTTACGATTTTGCCCTCGGTTCAAAAATATGGTTTTGCCCTTTTTCTAAAATTACGATTTCGCCCCGAGTTTAAAATTACACTTTTGCCCTCAGTTCAAAATAAAATTATGCTTTTGCCTCCAACTAAAAGTTACGATTTTTTTCGTAGGTTAAAATTATGATTTTGCCCCAGTTCAAAATTATGGTCCCCCCCCAGCTTAAAATTACGAATTTGCCCTCAGTTTAAAACTATGAGTTTGCCCTCATTTAAAAAATTACGATTTTTCCCCCAGTTAAAATTTGTAGTCTTGCCATTGTTTTTTTTTTTTTTTTTTGCAAAACTATAGTAGTTTTTATTTTACTTGTTTGGCTCAATTTATCTTTTGTGTCAAGAAGGTGTCTAAAACTCGCTCATTGGTTCTGATAAATTACTATTTTGCCCCGAGCTCAAAATTATAGACTTGCCATCATTTTAGTTTTTTTTTAGGAAAACTATGGTAGTGTTTTGGTTTAATTGGTTGACTCAATGTATTTTTTGTTGAGATCGTGTTATAAGTAATATGTGCAAGTAACTAAAATACATGTGTACATGTTATGAAACTAAGAAATATTATCTAAAAATCTTTCTTATTCTAAATACATAAAAGAAAATATATGTGTATAAAACGTTTCGCCCCAGTTCAAAATAAAATTTGTTTTTCCCTCCTGGCTCAAAATTACGATTTTACACCAGTTTATTATTTTATACATACTTTAAAATTACGGTTTTGCCCACAATTTAAAATTATGTATTTGCCCCAGTTCAAAATAATTTATGCTTTTGCCCACAGTTAAAATTTACGAATTTCCCCTCGGTTCAAAATTACGATATCACCCTCAATTCAAAATTACGTTTTTGCCCCCAGTGCAAAATAAAAATATGGTTTTCCCCTACTTTAAAATTAGGATTTTACCTCGGGAAAAAAATTTGATTTTTCCCCCAAGTAAAAATAAAATTATGACTTTGCCCAAGCTAAAAATCGTGTCAAAGAGCTGCCTAACACTCTTTTTACTTTTTATTTCTAGCAAAACTATAGTACTGTTTTTTTAATTGGTTGAGAATTATTCGGCCATCGTCCCGCAACGCGGGCGGGGCATTACCTAGTTATATAAACAATTGCAAAGTTTATAAACAGTGTTGAGAATTATTTATTTATTTTAATTTTTTTTGTCTTTTATTTTTTTATATACAATTAGCAAAATTTGTGAACAATGTTTAAATTTTTTTTATTTTTTTGTCCTTTTATCTTTTTTTTTTATGTTTTTATCCATCAAATTTCAACATTCACTCTTACAACCTTTAACCTTTCAAAGACTTTATAATTTAATTTTTACATGTTTATTTTTATAGTGTTTATTTTTATATACGTGTTGATATAAATTCAAGTTGATTTATTTTTGACGTAAATTTTTTTCGGAAATAAGTCGGGTCAAATATAATACGTTTTCGTGTTTATTTTTATGTACGTTTTTAGTTGTTTTACGTTTTGACGTAAAAAAATTACGGATCACGACGGCAACGCACGAGGCAATTTACTAGTTATTTGCTATTATAAAAAGCTATGATATATTACATAAGCTGAATAATAAAATACAATCTCCACTTAAAAGTCGTTCTATCAGATATTTTGATAAACAAATTTTTTTAATTGCATGAGTTTTTGATACATACCTTAAGAGTACCTTCTCTTTATAAAAATCAAAATCATTAAATTAAATAGCATAGAGGATTAGACGGTCCAGATACGTTTGTAAACTACTTCATATCAGTTTATTAAAGCTATAAATTTCGTCAGGATTAAACGAATTTGAGCTTAATTGAAGCCCCTTTAAAAACGAACTCGAATGCGATATACACATACCGAGCTTGGCTAGGACCAGAAACATAAACATGCCTACTATTTGTATAAATATTATACATACATTTAGAAAAAAATAGAAAATAGATTATTATATAATATATATTTTATAAGGGAGGTGTTCCTTGAGAAACCACTAAAAGTGGAGAACCCATGTAAAAATTCATAAAATTAATACATAGGAAAAAAACAATCATTTTTATATATATATATATTTTTTTTGCATACACATATGTAGAAGGTATTAAAAAATTGATTTTTGTGTAATTTTTGTAGACTTATTGTAGACTGTTATTTTGAACTTTTTTTTAAAATTTTATTATTATTTTTATTTTTTAATCAAAACGGCTTCTACGTAATTTTATATGCAAAACTTCGAAAATTATTTGGTAAAAAAAATTTACATGTAAAATTGAACTTTTTATTATTTTTTACATTTTTTCTTTTTCCCAATGAACTTACCTCAATTTTATAATATATAAAATAAAAAAAACTACAAATATATATAATAACCATTATGTATGTATATAAACAAAAAATTAATTCGTATATACCCTTAGAAAAGAGCTGAACCCAACCAACCTTGGGTTTTAAAAATTATTAGCAACTAAGTTTTGTTTTAGCATATTAATTATGTGAATGTGAATCTTTTTTAATCTTATTTAGTTACTCAAAAAATTAATTTCGTATATACCTTTGGAAAAAGAGCTGAACCCCAACCAACCTTGAGTTAAAAAAAATATTAGCAACTAAGTTTTGTTTTAGCATATTAATTATGTGCATCTTTTTAAATCTTATTTAGTGACTAACGGACACGTACATATCTATATATATATATATATATATATATATATATATATCTATTATCTATTATATATAATAAATGAAAGTTATTTGGGCCACGTGTCACTTGATTAGGACATCCTCAGTTCTCTTTTCCCGCCCAACAGTGCCATCCCCTTTTCCTTATATAATCTCTCTTCTCACTTCTAATCTTTGTTTACAAACCTTGGGTTCTTTCTCTCTCTATATTCAGGCGATTCAAATTCAAATTTCACAAACCCTGCAAATTATTGAGATAATTCTTTCCATCCAAACCTTAATCTTCTTCAGACGCCACCATAAAATCTTCTTTTGTTCATCGATTACTTCATCAAAAGGTTTGTTCTTTTTTTTAGTTGAAATACTTTCATGATTTCCTCTTATTTACACTAATCCTAATTTCTACTCCTAATCTAATCATATGGTTCCAGGGTTGTTGTCATCAAAGTTGAAATCCGCTTAGCTGCGGATAGATTTCTGCCATAAGCTGGTATGTTTGAATATGTTTTGAAATTAGCGTTTTTTTCTAGATGGTGATGATATGAGTATAACATCTGTTGATTATTGATGTTTGAGTATGTTCAGCCATTATTCTTTCTGAAATTAGAGTTTCATTGGTATTATCTGTTTGTAACAGCAGTGGTTCAGCATCTACAGTGGATTCAACATCAGGTGTTTGCTATTATTGTTTGATGTTGTTTGCTATTATTGACTGATGTTGTTTGCTATTGTTGTTTGATGTTGTTTGCTATTGTTGTTTGCAGTTGAAGATATCTTAATTAAGGTAATAATTGTATTACATCCTGTTGAAAATTAGAATTGATAAATTTAGGGAAAGTGAGGTTGAAAGTTAATAACCCAACAGTGGAGCATTTCATTCTACAGGTTCCATAAATTAAGGGTATTCTCATATAATGATGATGATTGTTCCACGGTTGTTTCCAGTATTATTGTTCCAACATCGTTTAAAGTATGTGTTTTTTGCTACTCTGATTTTCAATTTTGAGTTTTTTATTTTGAAGTGATATACTCTAATTCTCGGTTTAAATTTCAGTCTAATCACAGTTGTTTGAAATTCATACAATCTGCTGCGGGTTATTATAGGTTTGTATTCAAAGAAGCATAAAGTTTAATTAAACACAAAGAAAGATTATTAAATTTATAGTTAAAATAATTTTTGCTTATGTCTAAATGATGATGATGATTATAATTGACTTGTGCAGAAGATGATGATGTAGAACCCACAGTAGTTCCTACTAAACGCAAGAAAGGATCTGCTATTGTTGTAAGATAAGATTTTATGTTACTAAAGAGTCTAGAGTAATGGTGTTTCCCACCTTTTTTGTATTAAAAGAAGCATAAAGTTTGTTTTAAAGGAGCTCTTTATGAACAAAGACTGATGAGGCCTATCCACTGTTGAAGACAAGGTCCTGTTAAAGACAAGCACTTTATGTACCTAGAGTTTGATTAATCAAAGGAAAACGACTGTTTAGTATCAGCAGTGGTTCAGCATCTACAACGGATTCAAATTTAGTATTTAATTATCAGTGGTTCTTATGTAACTTTAGTATTTCATTATGAGTTTGTTTCATGTTGTAAGAATCAGTGAATTCTCAGATAATAGATTGCTTTGCCGGATTAGATTATGTGTTAAATTATAGTTCTTTAAGTGATTGTTTCGTTTTCTTGAATTCTATGTAATTTTGTAAAGAAGTACAATAACAAACAGTGGTTTTAACATCTGTTTGCAATTTGGTCAATAGTTAATGGAAACCCCTGTTTGGTTGAACAGTAGATGTTATTAACTTAAACATCTGTTCAGGAAAACGACTGTTTAGTATCAGCAGTGGTTCAGCATCTACAACGGATTCAAATTTAGTATTTAATTATCAGTGGTTCTTATGTAACTTTAGTATTTCATTATGAGTTTGTTTCATGTTGTAAGAATCAGTGAATTCTTAGATAATAGATTGCTTTGCCGGATTAGATTATGTGTTAAATTATAGCTCTTTAAGTGATTGTTTCGTTTTCTTGAATTCTATGTAATTTTGTAATGAAGTACAATAACAAACAGTGGTTTTAACATCTGTTTGCAATTTGGTCAATAGTTAATGGAAACCCCTGTTAGGTTGAACAGTAGATGTTATTAACTTAAACATCTGTTCAGGAAAACGACTGTTTGCACTTTATGTACCTAGAGTTTGATTAATCAAAGGAAAACGACTGTTTAGTATCAGCAGTGGTTCAGCATCTACAACGGATTCAAATTTAGTATTTAATTATCAGTGGTTCTTATGTAACTTTAGTATTTCATTATGAGTTTGTTTCATGTTGTGAGAATCAGTGAATTCTTAGATAATAGATTGCTTTGCCCGATTAGATTATGTGTTAAATTATAGTTCTTTAAGTGTTTGTTTCGTTTTCTTGAATTCTATGTAATTTTGTAAAGAAGTACAATAACAAACAGTGGTTTTAACATCTGTTTGCAATTTGGTCAATAGTTAATGGAAACCCCTGTTAGGTTGAACAGTAGATGTTATTAACTTAAACATCTGTTCAGGGTTAAACAGATGTTTGGGGTTTAACAGATGTTCGGCTCTAAACCAAACATCTGTTTAAGGTCAACATCTATTTGAGTATTGGTCCTGTTGTGAAATTTGTTTGACCCAACAGTGGTTTTAAACCACCAGATAAACATCTCTTTATGTGCAAACACCTGTTTATGGTCAAACTTCTGTTTATGGGCAAACTTATGTTTAAGGCGAAACATATGTTTCTTGAAAATCTGTTGACCATTGACTGACCAAACATCAGTGTTTAAAAAACTGTTGGGTATCCACTGATAGGAAAAATAGCCACTGCTCACTTTTTTTATTGTTGGCATCTATTGATATTTACCATCAGTTGTTTTCCTAAAAAACAGCCACTGCTCACTTTTTTGTTATTGATGGTGTTAATTAGTGATAGATTGAAATTATCAAATAAAAACTAAAATTACAATGAAATTACCATTTTACCTCGTCTTTACATACCAATGAGGTAAGATTTCCTCCAACATTGTTTTGATCATACAATTTAAAAAATTCTTTATAACTATTTGTTGGAAATCAAATAAGTAATTAATGCTAATTTCTTGAGCTTTGGACATTTAAAACATGCAAAATGTGAATTTCAAACTCACGGTTTAAAAATTAGAAAAGTCATCATGACAATGACAGTTGCTTTCAAATCATCATCAGTAATTACTGATAATATCAGTAATTACAGAAAAGTCATAATGACAATTGACTTTCGGTATCTACTGATAGGAAAAAATAGCCACTGGTCACTTTTTTATTCTTGACATCCATTGATATTTACCATCCATGGTGTTAATTAGTGATATATTGAAATTATCAAATAAAAACTACAATTAAAATGAAATTACCATTTTACCTAATCGTTACATTGCAATGAGATAAGAGTTCCTCCAATATTGTTTTCCTGATGAAATTTAATGTTAAATTAAAAAATAAAAAAAATACTTGATGGGTATTTGTTGCAAATCAAATCACTAATTAATGGTAATTTCTTCAGCTTTGGACTTTTAAAATATGCAAAATATGAATTTCAAACTGACGGTTATTATCTCTTAATTAAAGTTAAAATAAAAATTAGAAAAGTCAACATCACAATTGCTTTCAAATCAGATCACTGATAATATCAGTAATTTGAAATTTTGAAATTAAATTTATGCAAGATGGTAATTTAGAATTGACGTTCTCTCTTTTTTTCCCTACTTTGCATATCATTACTAATATTTATTTACTTTAATACGGAGGGATATAAAGATATACACTACTTACCTTTCAGTTCCCAATAAACATCAGTTCCCAATAAACATCATCACAATTGCGGTCAAATGAAATCAGTAATTACTAATAATATCAGTAATTTTGAAATTCAAAATTCAAACCATATATATTTTTATCCTTAATGTTAAATTAAAAAATAAAAAAAATACTTTTTGACTATTTGTTGCAAAACTAGAATTTCAAACTGACGGTTGTCTCCGATTACACTTCTTTGTTCGAATGCATCTTTCTGTTGACCATTGACTGACCAAACATCAGTGTTTAAAAAACTGTGGGGTATCCACTGATAGGAAAAATAGCCACTCCTCACTTTTTTTATTGTTGAGATCTATTGATATTGACCATCAGTGGTTTTCCTAAAAAACGGCCATTGCTCACTTTTTTTGTTATTGATTGTTTTAGTTTAGTGATAGATTGAAATTATCAAATAAAAAGTAGAATTACAATAAAATTACCATTTTACCTCATCTTTACATACCAATGAGGTAAGATTTCAAACAACATTGTTTTGATCATAAAATTTAAAATTAAATTAAAAAATAAAAAAATTTCTTTATAACTATTTGTTGCAAATCAAATCAGTAATTAATGTTAATTTCTTGAGCTTTGGACATTTAAAACATGCAAAATGTGAATTTCAAACTCACGGTTATTATGTTTTTAAAAATTAGAAAAGTCATCATGACAATGACAGTTGCTTTCAAATCATCATCAGTAACTACAGAAAAGTCATCATGAAAATTGACCTTCTCTCTCTTTTTTTTTCCTACTTTGCATAACAATTCAAATATTTAATATTTTAATAAAGAGAGGATAAGGATATATACTACTGTGGATTACGTATAAACATCAGTTCCCAATAAACATCAGTTCCCAATAAATAAGATAATTTAATAATTATCAGTTCCCACATTCAAAATTGAAAATTCAAAGGCTCATTCAAACCGTATATTCTAATCCTATAAATAAGATATAATTATCTACTATCAGATTCAAATCTCGCTCGCTCATATATGTGTGCGTATATCTCTCTCTCAAATGCATCTTTCTCGTGATTTAGGCGCTAATCTCCGATTACACTTCTTTGTTCGAATGTTTGTTGAACATGTTATCGTTCCAGTATCATTGTTCCAACATCGTCGTTTCAATGAAGTTTCCCATCACAAGTCAACCTTTCAATATGGATGTTGCAGTATCATTGTTGCAACATCGTGAAAAGTTGCGTTGTTCGATTTTCGTTAAATCGAAAGTCAGGTTTTCTTGTGTCAGGTTTGTCATTGGGATTTCTTCTTTTATAGAAAGTATGGATAGATTCTTGCAATATCTTGAAAACTTAGATGTGCTACAACAGTTGAGAAGAGACCTTTGCATTTTAGGTTTGTTTCTTGTTTGTGTTGTCAGTAATATAGAGTGCGGTGATAGAGACTTGCAGTTCTTGGCGATGCTGAAGTACATACATCTAGAGGTTCAGCAATGGATGGAGTTGAAACTAAAGTTTCTTAATTCTTGCTGTTATTCTTAGATTTGAACTTTAATACTGTTTAGTATGTCATGTAATTATTGGACTTTTAGTTTTAAGGTCATGAATAAATTAATAAATTTTATTTTATGAATCTATGTTGTATTTTTTTATTTATTATTTACTGTTTTAGTAAGATTTAAATTATGTTGATGTTGAATTGTGTCTGAACATCTGTTTGGTAAGACAACAGAGGTTTAATAGTGTCAATGCTTCTTCTCAAAGGGTTATGTTGCGGTTATAACAGCTGATCATGCTAAGGACTGTTATAGTTAACAACTGCTCTTTATAAAGACTGATGTTCTTAATGGTTGATGAGGCCTATCCACTGTTGAAGACAAAGCCATGTTAAAGACAAGCACTTATGTAGCTAAAGCCTGATCAACCAAAGGAAAACCACTGCTCAGTAGCAGCAGTGCTTCAGCATCTATAGTGGATTCAACTTTAGTATTGATGTACCAGTGTTTCTATGTTGTGTTATATTTTTATTTATTATTTAGTGTTTGAGTACGATTTAAATTATGTTGATGTTGAATTGTGTCTGAACATCTGTTTCATAAGACAACAGAGATTTAATAGTTTCAATGCTTCCTCTCAAAGGGTTATGTTGTGGTTATAACAGCTGATCATGCTAAGGACTGTTATAATTAACCACTGCTCCTTATAAATACTGATGTTCTTAAAGGCTGATGAGGCCTATCCACTGTTGAAGACAAAGCCATGTTAAAGACAAGCACTTATGTACCTAAAGCCTGATCAACGAAAGGAAAACCACTGCTCAGTAACAGCAGTGCTTCAGCATCTATAGTGGATTCAACTTTAGTTTTTATGTACCAGTGTTTCTATGTTGTATTCTATTTTTATTTATTATTTAGTGTTTGAGTACAATTTAAATTATGTTGATGTTGAATTGTGTCTGAACATCTGTTTGATAAGACAACAGAGGTTTAATACTTTCAATGCTTCCTCTCAAAGAGGTTTTTGAGTCGTTATAACAGCTGATCATGCTAAGGACTGTTATAATTAACCACTGCTCCTTATAAATACTGATGTTCTTAAAGATTGATGAGGCACTGTTGAAGACAAAGCCATGTTAAAGACAAGCACTTATGTTCCTAAAGCCTGATCAACGAAAGGAAAAACATTGCTCAGTAGCAGCAGTGCTTCAGCATCTATAGTGGATTCAACATCAGTATTTTATACTCTGTTAGATTGTTAAATTTCATATCATAGGGTTGTTTATATGTAACGGTATTTATCACATCACCCCAGCATGCTAACTGATTATATGTAATACTTTATTTAAAAAATCTCAAAATTCATCTTAAAAATAGTTAAAATGAATTTTTTTTTATGAATTATAAGCATTAAAATGTTTTAAGGCTATCCACTGATAACTTAAAGTCTCCCACTGTTTTTCAGTGTAATCATTGCAACCACTGTTATTATTCCATCAGTGTCTTCATAAAACAACTGTGTTCCATTACTCATCAGGGGTTGGCTCGTGGACAGTTCATAGCCGTCAGATCTTTTGTAACCGCTGCCACGTCAGCATTCACTTTTCCTGCTATAAAACCCTGATCAAAACCCCCAATCAGGGTTTTAACTGTCGAATCGAATTCATTTTTCCTTTTTCAAAGCAGTTATCCTCCATTTCTCTCAAAATTCCTCATCGTCCTTCTTCCTCAAATGGCAAAATCACGGTCTTCATCAGTTAAAAGGAAATCCAGTCAAAAGGTCATACAAATTCGATACAAAGCTCCCCATAACTACTTGGGTCTCTTGACAAAACCAAGTAACACTGAAACGTTCAATTCCGTCATAGATGCCCTTTCGTCTTCAAAATACAAAACTTTGTTGACTTCTGATGCTCCGATTTACTTGGCAACCCAGCGGGAATTTTGGAAAAATGCAAAACTTGAATATCAAGATAAAACACCCATAGCTATCAATTCCTCGATAAAGGGTGTTGATGTTAAAATCACACCACAAACCATTTCTGAGGTGTTTGAACTCAATGATCTTGAAGGTAAGACTTTTTTCCCTAAAATAGAGTATCAAACAGATTTTTTTAGAAAGAGGGTATGCAAAGCAAATGAAAAAAAAACACTTTGCATAAAGGCAGTTTTCCCCCTGCCCCAAAGTTTTTGTTTCATACCCTCTTAATGTGTGTTTCTAATAAGACCACTGCTTTCAATGAAATTCCATTAAAGATCCAATACCTGGCATATGCTATCTTGCATGGGGAAAACTTTAACTATTCACAGGAGATCTTTAATGACTTGGTAAAAAATGTTGATAGCAAATCATTTTTACTATTTCCAAGGTTCCTAAGCTTTTATTTTCAAAAGAAATTTGGAAAGGATGATGCTCATGTACTCATCCAGGGTGAACCTTTTCAAATAAATGGCCTTACACCGTTAACATTTACAAGGCTATCAAAAGTGTCCAAAACACAAGCACAGGCTCCTGAGCAGACTTTAGCAGCTACCACTGCTCCTCAGGCACCTGCTGCTGAGCCCACTGCTCAAGGTGATCACAGCAGCAAAACAACTGCTGTGAAACCGACACCTAAATCCACCAAAAGACCAAGACAAAAGAAAACACAAAAGCCCCTCAAACCTAAAACAAAGGCAACTCTGGAAGATGAGATCCCAGAGCCACAGCCGGTGAAAACACAAAAGTCACCAGAAACCACTGCTGCTACTTCCTCACAGCAGATGTTAGAAATATCTCAACCTGAGCCTCAAACTCCTCCTGTTTCTTTTCAAAAAGAACAGGTTGTAAGAATAGGGACATCAAATTATGTTGCTTTAGACTCACTTGAATCCATCATCCCCAGCCCACTGCCCGGGGCAAATCCTCTTGCCACTCCTGTACTCACTGTTACAATTCCACCATAAACAAAACTTTTGTTGGATGCAGTTGATATAAATCAGATAGCAATCAGTTCCTCTCAACCCCCTATCACTGAGAGCATGCCACAGAAAGTGACTGTGTCTGAGCTCCCTATCATTGCTAACCCACCAACAACACCTGAGGAGGTTACACTGCAGGATGTACAAGTACTTCCTGTCAGTAGTTCAAGTGAAGCAGCTACTACAAGTGTTGAACCCACTGGTTTACACTTGGACAGTAGTTTCATTAATCAGACTTCCTTGAAGGCAATTCCTTCTATGGGAACCTTTCTAAATACTGGTGTGTATCCTGTATACACTGGTGAGCTTAGATTGGTAACCTCTGCTGAGGAAAGAAGTCCCCAGTTCCAAGAAAAAGGGGCAACAGGGGATGACTTTTGGGAAAGTCTCCCTCGGTCAACCACTGTTACAACCACCTCTGGTGGGAAATCAGATGATCCCATTAAATTGGATGATGGTTTAATGTACCGAGAATTGAGGGAGAGGCTTAACAAACTGGATACATCTATTGCAGAAATCAAAACCATACTGCAACAGTTGTTACAAAAACAGCAGGTACCACCTGCTTCCACTGACCTTTGGGCATTATTTCAACCTCTGCTTCACCAACAAAGAGCAAATGCTGATCAGAAACATGAAATTCAGCTTCAAAATATCAGAAATATAATGGAAGCCAGGTTCAAAGACACTCAGGCAGATATAAAAACCCTGAAGGCTCAATTTATGAACACCACTGGCACTGCTCCTCCCTCTATCATCTTTTTGGACAACCCACCACCAAATAATGCCAAAAAGGCGGAGAAAATGAGGCAGTTGAAGAAAAAGGGATATGAAGATGGTCTGTACATTGCACCAGATAATTCAACAATGCTTGCACACATCCCTTTGCCAGATGGTTCCAAAAAGGTTGATGTAACCTTAAATGCCATTGCTGATGCAAAAGCAAGGGTGAAAAAGGATATGGAGGCAAAGGATAAAGGAAGGTTTGAACAGGAGAAGAGAGTTTTTATGGAGATGAATGAACAGGGTACTTCTGAGCCAA
The DNA here is from genome assembly GCA_030545235.1 of Helianthus tuberosus. NCBI lineage: Eukaryota > Viridiplantae > Streptophyta > Magnoliopsida > Asterales > Asteraceae > Helianthus > Helianthus tuberosus. The sequence goes on along the minus strand of CM060384.1, from coordinate 10,180,444 downwards.
AGGATCAAGAAAATTCTCAGCCCATAAGAAAGTCTACTAGAAAAGTCATACAACCCAAAACCACACCTCCCAAATCCACAAAACAAACTCCCAAACCTTCCAAAAGTTCCACACATCAATCTTCGAAACCAACAGATGTTAAAACACCTGTTGTATCAACAGTTGTTGCTTCTTCAGTAATTTCAACATCTGTTATCCAAACTTTCACCACTACCACTTCAACACACACTACATCCACTGTCTTATCTCCATTACGAAAAATCCCTTCACCACCAACAATACCACCTGCTAAAAGGCAGAAGACAACAGTTGACACATCATCCGTGGTAATGGCAACAGTGGTTGAAACCCCAGTTGTTTCAACAGCTGTTAGTCAAACACACACCATCACTACTCAAACACCCCAAACAAAACCATCATCACAAAACTCACCACCTGCCTTAAAGCAAAAGACAACTGTTGATACATCAATAGTGGTGGAGACACCAGTTGTTTCGACAACTGTTAGTCAATTACCTACCACTTTTAACAATCCTTCCCAAGCCATAATTCTGTTTGCTCCAAAACCTCAAATAGAAACACCTCCTCCTGAAAATGTGTATACTAGAAGAAAAAATATTCAAGTGCATGATGATGATATACCAGCACCTGATCCTGTTTCATCTGTACCTTACAAAATCACCAAACCTGAATCTTTCATTCCTCCAAAATTGGTCAATCCAATCAAAGATCCAATAGCTCTTCAAGGATATGAGTCTGCAGATGGTACCCCAGCAGCTGCCAGTTATCCATTGGAACTCCATGCAGTAAAGAATGAAATGAGGCAGTTCTACACAGTTGATGATCCTTCAAAAAGGAAATTCCCTTCTCTGTTTGGTTTTAGAAATCCAAAAAACATGGATGAATATCTAAAACTAAAAGCTAGACAAGCTCAAATAATAGCTAGGGTTGAATGCGAAGGAGAAAATGACAATGTGTATTCAAGTCATTATCAGTTTTTACTCACCAAAGTCAAGCTCATGGAAGACTATGCTAGAGATTTGAGTAAAGAAATGTCAAATTTACCACCAGAACCTGGCCTGCAAAAAGATGTGAGAAAAGACATTCTGGCATTTATCATGAGTGAGAAGTTCTACCCTGCCAAGGAAGAGCAATTCCAAGATTGGCCACTTGTTGGTCTCAAAGCAGAACTCAATAGAATTAAAAGAGTAAAAAGAGATCCAAGCATGAAAAGGTCAGCACCAAATTGGCATAAATACAAAAAGGCTATTGATGATCTTACCTTGGAGTATAAAAGAAAGAAACAAGAGTTGGTTGATGCAAAGGTTGCAACTGCCAAGGCCATAGCAAAATGGATAAGGCAGTACACTGATGAAGCTTATGAAAGGCTTAGAAAAAAGAGAGAAACAGATCCTAGCCTTCCAAAGAAGCCTGATTACAAAACTATTAACATGTCAAAGAAGCAGCTCCACAATTCTGAACCACTGTTCACATCATCAGATACCTCTGTCATTATGTTAAACCAAAGAAAGAGACAAAAGTTGACTGATGCAGAAGAGAAAGAGCAAGAAGCTGTATATTTTAAACAGGCTATCAAGACAATGGCACTTGAAGATGACAGCTCAGCAAAGCTTCTACATACATTGGAATCCAACCACTGATGAAGCATAAAAATTGAACCTCAAACTACTGATGGGATCCAAGCATTGTTGAAGATCAAAGCATTGTCATTCAAGCTCTGATCACCCTTTGAAAATAGCACTGATCCTCAACATTAGTGCTTAGATTACAACAGTGGAATGAAGAATCAATGTTTATGTATCAGTAGTTTGAATATAATCAGTGTCTGTTGTTATAGATTCAGTGTTTATGTTGAACATCTGATCTGATTTACTTTTGGTCAACATTTGTTTGAATTTTGGTCAACATCTTATTTTGTTAAGAAGTACAAGAACAAACATTTTTACAAAATCCCAAATCACCCGATCATTTAAGTGCATTGAAGTAAAATTGGAAATAATGTTATTCATGTGGTCCTGTTGTTGAATAGATCTAATTCCGTGATTTTAAGACAATGTTGTTGAATAGAATAAGATGGTTGATGTAATGTGGTCGTATTAATAACAAATTGTAATTAATTAATCTAAATAACTTTCCCGAGCCCGGGAAGCAATCCCGGGTAAAAACCTAGTATATAATAAATGAAAGTTATTTGGGCCACGTGTCAACACCAGAGAGCCCCTAAATGCCCTTTTTCCCGCCCAACAGTGCCACTGCCCTCTTCTATTTATATCCTCCTTCATTTACTCATTTAGGGCTTCTTGCTTTCTTTCTCTCTCTGCTCTGCTCTATTTCCGATCGATGTTTATCCTCTCTCATGTTTATCCTTCTTCTTCTTCTTCTTCTCATATTCATCTCCTCAACAACGTACAGCAGAGGTTACTTCTATTGGATACATCTTCGTTTGAAACCCTAAATCATGTACCGTCCAGTGGTTGAAGAAGAGAATAATCATGTAAGATCTACTTTTTTTATCTAGAAATTTTATTTCGTTTTATCTATTTTGTCATACTGAACATGATGAACCCTTTTCTACCCTCAGAAGAAGAAACAGATCTCCTTATCGTACTCGATGAACGCTTTTGTACAACCTCCTCTTAATCGGTGACTCTGGTATGTTTGGTTTGTTGTATCATGTGATTACGAGCAGATTTATTTTGATATGTTTTGTACTTTGTCTTTCCAAACCTTTTTTGTTGGATTATAGAGTTTGTTGATTAGAAGCAACCTCTGCCGGACGGTTGTTGAGGAGATGGAAATGGGAAAGGTTATACTAGGTGTGTTGATAGGTGATACCAGTGCAAAAGTTTAGGACATCACCAAGGTAACTTAAATTGGTGTGATTTATTTTTTTTTGGTATTTCTAACGTTTTGATTTACTGTTTATTGGTGCATTGATTCATTTGTAATCCTTTGCAGATCTCCCGTCATCTCAATTTGAGCAATTAAACGTAGTTTTGTTAATCACTATCGGTGTTTTAATTACTAGTAGTGGTTAAAAAGTTTTCCATCAGCTATTTGACTTAACAATAGTTTGCGTTATTTATTCTAAATTCATCAGTTTTTGTAGGTAAACTGAAGTTTCCACCAATAGGCACTGCCCAGCAAAGTTTCCTACAATGACAGTGGTTATAACAAGTTAATATGGCACATCACTGATCTGCCTAACAAGTGTTGGATATAAGGATGGTTGTACATAAAGTTTGATGAACATCATCCACTGTTCAATTATGAAGAACCACTGATCAAGACCAAAGTCCAGACAAGCACCGATCAACTAAATGTGAAACACTCTCCAACAACAGTGGTTCCTCATCAACAAAACATCTTCTATGTTTGTTTATGTTAACAGTGTTTATTCTATCTTTGTTTATGTTAATAGTGTTTATATGTAACAGAATTTATACTATCACTTCAGTGTTTTGATCTCTACTATTAATTGAACAGTTGTTTCATCTTTGTACTAATAAAATTCCTATACACTTGGATGAATATTAAGCACCTCATCTTGATTGTTTGAGTATAGTATTCTTGAAATTGGTTCAAACATTTGATTGTTCAAAATATTCCACTGCTGAAATACAACCACTGTTTCTTCAATCTCCATGTTGACCACTGATTGACCAAACATCAGTGTTTTGAAAACTGGTTGGTATCCACTGATCGGAAAAAATCCACCAACTTTATTCTCATCAAAAAATTTAAAGTTAGATTAAAAAAAATTCTTGATGACAATTTGTTTCAAACAAATCACTATTTTAATGCTGATTTCTTGATCTTTTGACATTTGATTAAGCAAATTTTGTATTTCAAATTGACGGTTATTATATGTTGATTAAAGTTAAAATAAAATTTAAAAAAGTCATTATGGCATTTGCTATCAAATCAAGTCAGTAGTTACTGACAATATCAGTAATTTTGAAATTCAAAATATGTAAAATGGTAATTTAAAAGACTTTGTTTATATATAACAGTGTTTTCCGCATCAATGTTTTAAAGACTGTTAGGTTGTTAGATGTCATCACCTCAGTGTTTTATATGAAACCATTTTTATGGCATCAGTGTTTATATGTAACAGGGTTTAGTACTTTTGTTTATATGTAACACTATTTATCACATCAGTTCAGTGGTTTGATCTGTATTATTAATTGAACAGTTGTTTCATCTTTATACTAATAAAATTCATATACACTTTGATGAATATTAAGCTTCTCATCTTGATTGTTTGGGTATAGTATTCTTGAAATTGGTTCAAACATTTGATTGTTCAAAATATTCCACTGTTGAAATACAACCTCTGTTTCTTCAATCTCTATGTTGACCACTGATTGACCGAACATCAGTGTTTCAAAAACTGGTTGGTATCCACTGATCGGAAAAAATAGCCACTGCTCACTTTTACATTGTTGACAACCAATTACATAAGAGTTCCACCAACATTATTTTCATCATAAAATTTAAAGTTAAATTAAAAAATAAAAGTAAATTCTTGATGACTATTTGTTTCAAATCAAATCAGTAATTAATGCTGATTTCTTGAGCTTTGGACATTTGATTAAGCAAATTTTGAATTACAAATTGACGGTTATTATATGTTGATTAAAGTTAAAATAAAATTTAAAAAAGTCATTATGGCATTTGCTTTCAAATCAAGTCAGTAGTTACTGACAATATCAGTAATTTTGAAATTCAAAATATGCAAAATGGTAATTTAAAAGACTGTGTTTATATGTAACACTATTTATCACTTTAATTTAGTGGTTTGATCTGTATTATTAATTGAACAGTTGTTTCATCTTTATACTAATAAAATTCATATAAACTTTGATGAATATTAAGCTTCTCATCTTGATTGTTTGGGTATAGTATTCTTGAAATTGGTTCAAACATTTGATTGTTCAAGTATTCCACTGTGGATACACAACCTGTGTTTCTTCAATCTCCATGTTGACCACAGATTGACCGAACATCAGTGTTTCGAAAACTGGTTGGTATTCACTGATCGGAAAAAATAGCCACTGCTCACTTTTACATTGTTGACATTCACTGATATTGACCATCAGCGGTTTCCCTAAAAAATAGTCAGTGCTCACGTTTTTATTTTTGATGTTGTTAATTAGTGATACATTGAAATTATCAAATGAAAACTAGAATTACAATCAAATTACCATTTTACCTAATCTTTACATTCCAATTACATAAGAGTTCCACCAACATTATTTTCATGATAAAATTTAAAGTTAAATTAAAAAATAAAAAAAAATTTCTTGATGACTATTTGTTTCAAATCAAATCTGTAATTAATGCTGATTTCTTGAGCTTTGGACATTTGATTAACCAAATTTTGAATTTCAAATTGACGGTTATTATATGTTGATTAAAGTTAAAATAAAATTTAAAAAAGTCATTATGGCATTTGCTTTCATATCAAGTCAGTAGTTACTGACAATATCAGTAATTTTGAAACTCAAAATATGCAAAATGGTAAGTTAAATTTTTCGTTCTCTCTCTCTTTTTTTTTCCTACAGTGCATATCAGTTCTAATATTTAATTATTTTATTAAAGCAGCATATAAGAATATACACTACTTTTACCTTTGAAATTAAATCTGAAATTTATGACGTCCAATAACAGTGTCAAACCATAACAGTGGTTCAACATCAACTTTAGTTATTCTATGTTTCTTTTTATTTGTTTATGTTAACAGTGTTTATATGTAACAGTGTTTTCCGCATCAGTGTTTTATAGACTGTTAGGTTGTTAGATGTCATCACCTCAGTGTTTTATATGTAACCATTTTATGGCATCAGTGTTTATATGTAACAGTGTTTAGGAACAGTTTTGTATTTCACATCACTTCAGTGGTTTGATCTCTACTATTAATTGAACAGTTGTTTCATCTTTATTTTAATAAAATAAAATTCCTATACACTTGGATGTTAAGAGTGTTTAAGTGTTTATATTTAACAGTGTTTTTCGCATCAGTGTTTATAGTCTGTTAGGTTGTTAGATGTCATCACCTCAGTGTTTTATATGTAACCGGTTTTATGGCATCATTGTTTATATGTAACAGTGTTTATCACCACAGTGGTTTATATGTAAGAGTATTTATCACATCACTTCAGTGGTTTGATCTGTACTATTAATTGAACAGTTTCATCTTTATACTAATAAATAAGGTAACACAAAATACACTTGGATGATTATTAAGTTCCTCATCTTGATTGTTTGGGTATTGTATTATTGAAAGTGGTTCAAACATTTGATTGTTAATGACTATTTATTGCAAATCAAATTAGTAATTAATGCTAATTTCTTGAGCTTTGGACATTTGAGTTAAGCAAAATGTGAATTTCAAATTGACGGTTATTGTTTCTTAATTAAATTTAAAATAAAATATAGAAAAGTCATTATGAAAATTGCTTTGAAATTAAGTCAGTAATTTTGAAATATTGAAATTCTTAATATACAAAATGGTAATTTAAAATTGACGTTCTTTCTCTTTTTTTGCCTACTTTGCATATCATTTCTAATATTTTATTACTTTAAAAAAGCAGCATATAAAGATATACACTCCCTACATTTGAAATTACATTTGCCACTGCATTCAGTTAAAATTTTTATTGGATAATCGGTAAGCTTGAATTTCAACCTTGATATTTTTTTTAAGAACATCCATGCTTATTGTATTATCATATTACGTTTAGCAATACTTATATTTTGCTTATTCTTTTTTTTTATGTACAGTCTTCAAATGGAGGTTGCAAAGGTTAGCATGCTTAACGATCTTAATACATTCTCAAACAACTATTCGATTAGACTGAAGATTGTTAGCATTTCGAAGAAGATGATGAATGATAACAAAAATGAAATATATCGTCTTGATATGATCTTCATGGATGAGATGGTACCGTATATAGTTGTGTTATAATTTTTTTGGACATATGAATATCCAAATGAATATAACACCTTTTTTATTTAATTGGATGTTTCATATTCTTAGGGAACTATGATACAAGCCAGCTGTTTGCATAAGATACTAGGAAAATTCAAACACTTTCTTCAGTTGGATGAATGTCTTCTTATCACCAAACCTTCTCTTGCCACTAATAAGTCATCTGCTAAGTATACCAAGAGAAATGACAAAATATCACTTTATTTCTATACTTCTGTTGAGAAATGCTTTGACTGGTCTGGACCGAAATACCGTTTTAATTTCGTTAACCTCAAGGATGTTGTTAAAAATAAATTTGAAGTTAATACAGTTATTGGTATGTAAATCACTACATGATATATATCTATTGTTTTGTCTTATTGTTTTTTTTATTCTTATCACTTCTTAATGCTGTTTTCTTTTCACAATATATTTTTGTTTATAGATTGGATTGGTTATGTGGATGTATGTTTCAATCTAGAGGATACGTCAAAGAAGGATGGGAGCAAGGGCAAGAGACTTAATCTTAGACTTGAAGACCTTGAGTGCGTTCTTTTTATTAAGTTGTTGCATTTTGACGTTTAAACCATTATAAGGTTGCTTGATGTTATTATGTTTTATGTTAATATTTTAGAGGCCAAAAATGTCCGGTTACTTTGTGGGATGGTTTTGCTATTGACATGTTTGCTTACATGAATGATAAGAAACGAGAGAAATATGTTGTTATCCTTTGTCATTTTGGTATGGTCAACCTTTACAAAGGTACAATTTTAACTTAATTAGTTTAATTTTTTTATTGTTATAGATTTATCTTTAGATTTACTTATATGTTTTAAATTTGACACTATTTATATTGATCTACATTTGGTTTTAATTTTAAATTCAGGCAAGCGTGGCGTTGCAAACGGCTTTGAGCTAAGCCGACTTTTTATTGACACTGACATTGAAGAGATATCCTCTTTTAGGAAGAGGTATAGTTAGTATGCATATAAACATTGAACAGTATTATTTTGTACCTACATTTATTTTTTACGTTTTAATTTGATCACATGAATCTGTTTAGATATGTAGAGAAAATTTCTGCTTCATCTTCATCAAATGATCATGTTGGTTCAAACGTCATCTCAAGTGTTGAAGATGAGTTTCTTAATAACCCCGATTTCATGCTTATTGGTTTCCTGGGAACCATATCAACGGTGTATATTTTCTTATAAGTACTCTACATGCTGAGTGTTTTAAAAGTCTTTTCAAAGTGTTATTATTTTTGTTTGATGTTGATAGACAAAGAAGGTTTTGGTTGTTGGCACAATCACAGCTATATGCACTGATAAACTTTGGTATTACAATGGTTGTAACCACTGTAAGTCAGGTGTGGAGGAAAGATTTGTAACGAAAGAAAATCCGGATGGTTTATCTGGTGTTGATCATGAAAAATCGTTGGTGTGTACAAATGATAAATGTGAAGGAGTCGACATCTATTCTATTCCGCGGTTTGAGATTACAGTTTTATTTCCTTATACTAAATACTAATATGAACGACACTTTTGTTTTTAGTAATACTAATGTTTTCATTTGTTTTTAACTTTGATAGGTTCAAGATACCTATTAGGGTGCAAGACTCTTCCGGTACTGTGTCTTTGACACTGTTTGATTTTGAAGCTTACAAGATTCTTAAGAAAACTGCCAAAGACTTAGTTTCAATTCAAGATCAGGTAACAAATACATGCATTCAGTTATTTGGCCATGTACTATATATAATTTAAAATTATTTTTTATAAAATTGTATGTTGAAATTATGGAATCATTCTGCTCATTGTAATTTATATTAATTTTTATAAAATTATAGGTTGTTAATTCTGGAGAGATACCGAACCCATATCCTGAGATCTTTGACACATTGATTGGAAAGAGGTATGCTTTCATCATAAGTGTTAAAGACTATAACATTGAGCATCAGGTTGAAAACTATGGTATTTCAATGGCCACTAACGATGATGAGATCCTTGCCGCGCTCTGCGCCAAATTCAATCTTAACCAGGTCTAAATCTTCATTATGTCATTCTTTTAATTTGATATACATATCCTTTTAAAATATATTTATACCATTGTGTGTATTTTATGTTATTATGTATTATGTACTTAAAGCATGAGCAGTCCGAATCGTTGGATGTTCCAGAATCCTGCAGTTTGTCTACTCCTGTTGACCTTATGAAGGTAATATGAGAATTTCCTTATTTGTAGTGAATTTTTTTAAACGTTAGTACTTATTGTCTTTTTATATCAGGATGAGTTGTCATACTGCGGTGAGAATGTTACACCTGCATCCCAAGCACTTGTAGGCACTAAGAATCCGTCTTCTGATGAAACAAAACGTAATATTCGTGAAGTGTTCGATGTGGATGATGCATTAGGTTGCTCCTCGACAAAGCGCCGCATCAGTGATGAACTCTCTCAGGATGAAGATGCTGGTGTTTCGACGCTTTTGATTCCAAAGATTGAGAAATAGTGTCTTCTGTATTTTCAAATACATTTATGTGTTGATTTCATATGCTGTTGCCATGTTGAACTTATGGTTTTCGTTTTGTTGCTTTTGGGTGTTTGGTGGGTTATGTTTTGGACTGATTATGTGGTTTTGAATTCCTAAAAACTTATCTGCTTATTATAATGTATATTGTTAAATAAATATTGAGATGTTCAATAGTCAATATTTATGTTTAAAACTTATGTGTATGAATAGTAGCAACAATTTATAATATATATTGTATATACCCAATTAACAACTTTTTTATCTACAAACATTTCTAATCTTTAAGCAATTTTAATGTTATTATTTTATCTCATAATTTATATAGGATTATCCGTGGATGTGGTTGTTCTTTATTGGTTTTTACCGTTATCCCTGCCCACTAAGATTTAGTAAGTATCCGTCATATGTTACAGTTTAAAAAAAATATTTAATTTGTGCCTGTTTCTCCCATTACTTATTTAAGTAATCTCATTCAATAGGTTTTTTATATACTTCAAATTTTCTCTAAGTCATTCAAAGAATGTTGTTCAGAAAAATCGTAACCAAGTATGAAGCGTAAATTCAAACCCATTTTATTTGGTTTTTTGTTTGCTTTATTTATCCATGTTTTATTTTATTTTTTTTCTTTGGTTTATTTGGATAACTGAAGAAAATACCGTTTAACTTAAATAGTTATTAAATAAAGATAGTAATATTTTATTTTAAAAATCATATACAAATAAACCATAAACCTAACCGATGAACATCCGATTTACATTCCACAAAGATTACAAAATTTGTTGTTAAGTTTTTTTATCAATGTAATACATTATTTGGAATAATTAATTCAATAATATGAAACAATTTTATTTTACTTTTCATGAAATGATTTTTAATTACAAAATGATAAAATGCAATATTATAATTTATTGAGGTTATGTTTAATCCTTAGGTATTATATATTGTAATTCAAAATTTAAAAACCACTGTTTTCTTCTATTGTTTTAATGTTCCTGATCTTAATACTCTTTCTTCTTTTGAAAGCTTCTCCTTCTTTCAGAATTAACAATGTCAAAGAATTCACGTTCATTTTCTACAACAGCTAATTCATCTCAACGAAATTTACATAGTAAGTGAAATTACAACTTCTTAACTCATCATTTCCGAAATCAAAATCAGCTTTTAGATTCAAATCATAATTCTACTTGGTTTTTTTGTAGGTCCTCTTATGAGAACTCCCGTTTCAGATATCTCTAACAGATCTCCTCTTTCAGATATCACAAATGGTAATAGCTCTTGAATTTGATTATAAGTATTCTTTTTTCCGTTTTATGTTTCTAAGTGGACTGATTCTTGTGTTTTGAACATATTATACTTTCTATGTTTTTTAGTTATTTCACTGAATGAAAGGCGTAAGTTTCGAAAATTAATACTTGATAATAAGAAATTAAAGAATGCGTGGTCATCATCAGCTGCTAATTCATCTCAACGAAATTTACGTAGTAAGTGTAATTATAACTTCTTAACTCATCATTTCCCAAATCAAAATCAGGTTTCAAATTGAAATCATAATTCTACTTGCTTTTTTTGTAGGTCCTCTTACGAGAACTCCTGTTTCAGATATCTCTAACAGATCTCCACTTTCAGATATCACAAATTGTAATACCTCTTGAATTTGATTATAAGTATACTTTTTTCCGTTTTATGTTTCTAAGGGGACTGATTGTTGTGTTTCGTACATATTATACTTTCTCTGTTATTTAGTTACTCCACCTAATGAAAGGCGTAAGCTTCGAAAATTAATACTTGATAATAAGAAATTGTTAAATGCATCGTCATCATCAACGAATGTTTGTAGCATCTTTTCTGAGAATGCAAATATGGTTGAATGTTCTGATTCTACGGATCAACATATGTACTCCATTGCGTGTCGAGCAGTTAGAAATGCTACTGGTTCTTTAATTTCAACTACACCAGGTTTGTATTTTGTTTCTTTATTATTTGTTTTGATAAACACATTACTAAACCACATACCGGTCTTAACATCAATGTTTTAATATTGGATGTTCATATAATGGCATTAACATAGGTACACCAGCAGATAGCAACCGTCGATATTCCATTACTTCTAGCATTATTAGCAGCAACAATCAGCCGATATTGGGTAGTAACTCTACGCTTACACGGCTATCTTCTGGTAAACGTAACCTTGAGCGCAAGAAGCGTGATAATACTCCTGTACGTATGCTCTCTTTGGATTCCGATCAAGAAAATGTGTTCTTGTGCACTGATGAAGATCCTTATAAAGGGATATCTAAAGGTTTTAATCTATTTTATTCTTTTAGGACATTTGTTGTGTTCTACCTGTAATATAACTCTCAATCATTTGTTAACAGATTATTTGGACCATGGTGACCAAGTGCTTACATGTCAGCTTTGTAGTGCAAAGTTATGGGCATCGGAAGGTGGAAAAGGTCGTTTAACTGTAAATAAGCTATGTTATGGTATGTGTTGTGGGTATGGTAAAGTTCAGCTACCGCCTTTAAAGGATGCACATCCGTCTTATCAAAATTTGTTTTCTTCCTCAAATCCAAAAAGCAACTTCTTCCTAAAGAACATAAGGCGATACAACTCTATGTTCTCTTTTACATCTATGGGTGGAAAGCTTGATTCTAATATCAACAAGGGCAATGCTCCATTTATATATCGTATCAGTGGCCAAAACTATCATTGCATGGGGAGTCTCAAACCTCCAGCTGGAAATGAAGCTAAGTTTTGTCAGCTATACATACATGATACTGAAAATGAAATAACAAACAGACAGGCATTATTCAGGTACGAGTGATTTCTAAGTTCCATTTTTATTCTATTAAAGAACATCTAGAAATTTAACTATTTGTAGTTCAATATTAGTTGTTAAGTACCATCACTTAATCCTTAATCACTGATTCTCTATCCAGAGATTGCTACAACAGCAGTTGTTAACCATCAGTGTTTTAATCACCAGCAGTGCTTAAAAGTTTTTTCATCAGCTGTTTGACTTAACAGTAGTTTGCGTTATTAATTCTAAATTCATCAGCTGTTGTAGGTAAACTGAAGTTTCCTACAATAAGCTCTGCCCAGTTAAGTTTCCTACAATGACATTGATTATAACAATTTAATAAGGCAAAACACTGTTGGATATAATTACATTTGTACACAAAGTCTAACTAACCCCATCCAATGTTCAAGACCAAACCACTCATGCCTACCAAACCACTGTTTAAGACCAAACCACTGAAATGTTACTTTTCTCAACATATTCTAAAAGTTTTGAGCTGTATCAACAGTTGTTTACAACTGTTCTTCCTTAAAACTTAATTGTTAATCACTGATTCTCTATCCACTGCTTATTACAATAGCAGTTGTTAATCTTATGTAGTTCACTATCAGTTGTTAAGTATCATCAGTGTTTTAATTACTATCAGTGCTTACAAGTTTTACATCAGCTGTTTGACTTAGTACTAATCTGTTTTTCCTTAACACTTAATTACTAATAACTGATTCTCTATCCACTGCTTATTAAAATAGTTATGTTATGTTAACGTTTTGTTGTTTTTTTTTCTTTTAACAGCAAAAGAACCAAACCTTCATCGCCTGCTGATAAAGAACTTGATGTTGAAATGATAAAGTATTTGAGGGCTTTATTAGATTCACAAAATATGTTGGTTAAGACATATAGGATGGTCAGAAACCATTTTCACCAATCTCCAGATGCCAACCTTAGTCTGCGACTAATTTATAGAAGAGAAAAAGACGGCAGGACATATAACTTACCCACCACATCTGAAGTTGCTGCTTTGGTTGTCGGAGACATAGATAAAGCTATAGACCATCGTGATATTGTTGTCCAGACGCAGTCGGGAATGCTGCAGCGTATTAGCGAATTACACCCATCGTATCTTGCTCTGCAATATCCGTTACTTTTTCCATATGGTGATGATGGTTATGGAGTTGATATTCCTCATAGAGATTTTATGTCCACACAAAAGAAAATAAAACCAAAGTGCACAATGAGAGAATTTTTTTCATATAGGATCCAAGATAGAACTTATGGCTTTTCCTTAATTTTAAATGGGCGAAGGTTGTTACAACAGTTTTTGGTTGATGCGTACACAATGATTGAGAGCGAAAGATTAAAGTACATTCGTAGGCAACAAGCGAACCTTCGCTCTGAAACATTTGAGAATCTTCAAAAGTATAAATCGAAAGGTAAGGAAGTTTTAACAGATACTGGAAAGCCTGTTATACTTCCTTCTTCATTTACTGGTGGTGCAAGATTCATGCAACAAAATTACCTCGATGCAATGGCCTTATGTAAGTGGTATGGGTACCCTGATTTCTTCATAACTATAACATGTAATCCTAAGTGGCCTGAAGTAAAAAGATTTCTAAAAGATTCAACCATCAAAGCCGAAGACAGGCCTGACATATTGTGTCGATTGTTTAAAAGGAAGCTTGATTCGTTAATCAAAGATTTTAAGGATTCCAAGTATTTTGGTGAGATTAACGCTGGTGTGTTATTTTTTTTTTCACATCTTATCCTCTGATGTGTATTTTTTAATCAAGGTTATTAACTAATAAATTTTGTTTATTTTTCCTTTTTTATTTAGTTGTTTATACAGTTGAATTTCAAAAGCGTGGTCTTCCTCATGCACATATATGCTTATTCATGAAGGTCGATCACAAACTTCCAACCATAGATCACATAGATCCATTTATTTCTGCTGAGATTCCCGATAAAAAAGAAGATCCTGAACTTTATTCTCTTGTGACTGATTATATGATTCATGGTTCGTGTGGGAATGCTAATTTGAATTGTCCTTGCATGGTTGATAAAAGATGTTCAAAAAACTTTCCGAAGAAATTCACACCACATACAAGTATTGATTCAAATGGTTTTCCTGTATACAGAAGAAGAGATTCAGGTCATACAGTTATAAAATCTGGTGTTAGATTAGACAACAGAAATGTTGTTCCTTATAACAAAAGGCTTTTGAAAAGATATCAAGCACACATTAATGTTGAATGGTGTAATCAAGCCGGTTCAGTGAAATATTTGTTCAAGTACATCAACAAAGGTCCTGATATGGCTACTGCGGTAGTTTCTGGTGATACAAGTTCAACCATCAAAGAAAAGCCAAAAGATGAGATCAAGGAGTATTATGATTGTAGATATATTTCAGCTTGTGAGGCATCCTGGAGAATATTCTCTAATGAGGTTCATTATAGGTATCCTGCTGTTATGAGGCTTCCCTTTCATTTGCCTGGCCAACAGAATGTTGTGTATGGTGCTGATGACGATATTGATAATGTTTTAAGCAAGCCTTCTGTTGCTTCTTCAATATTTATGCAATGGATGAAGTTGAACGAGTCAAATAAAGATGCTAGAAAGCTGACTTATGTTGAGTTTCCTTCCAAATTTGTTTGGATACTTAAAGATAGATGTTGACAGGTACGTAAGTCGTACCAGTGTGTTAGCCGGATTCATTCTGTATCTCCTGCTTTGGGCGAACCTTATTTTTTGAGGATACTACTGAATAAAGTTAAAGGACCTAGATCATTTGAGGAGATACGTACAGTTAACGGTCAATTATTCCCGACTTTTAGAGATGCTTGCTATGCGATGGGACTTTTAGATGATGACAATGAATACGTTGAGGCCATTAAAGAAGCAAGTTTTGAAGGACATGCTGGGTATCTTCGAGCGTTATTTGCTACCCTGCTTTTGTCAAATACTCTATCTCGGCCAGAATTTGTTTGGGAGAATACGTGGAAATACTTAGCTGATGATATTGTTTATAGACGTCAAAAAGAAACAAATATTTCAGGTTCTGGTCTATTTTCTTTTATTTTACATACTACATTTTGATTTTTTATTTAATAATGTTAATTTTTTTATTTGCTAGGTTTAGTGCTTCCTGAATATCAGATTAAGAACCTTACTTTGTTGAAAATTGAAAACTATTTAATTTCCAATGGTTCATCATTACGAAGGTTTGCCACTATGCTGTACCCTGATGACGATTCCTTACGTGATGCTTCTAATCGTCTGATCAATGAAGAGCTGTCACATGACCTAGATGAAGAACAAGCTGAGTTTAACAGGTTGCATCAATCTCTTACAGATGAACAACGAGCGGTTTTTGACGAAATAATGGAAGTAGTTGTAGGGCGTAAAGGAGGCCTTTTTTTGTTTATGGTTATGGTGGAACTGGAAAAACCTTTTTATGGAAGACTTTGGCTTCAGCTGTTCGATGCAGAAATGGAATAGTTTTAAATGTGGCTTCAAGTGGTATTGCTTCGTTATTACTTTCCCGTGGAAGGACAGCTCATTCTCGGTTCCATATTCCCATTAATCTAACAGAAGATTCAATGTGCAATATTAAGCCAAATAGTGATATTGCGAGATTATTAAAGGAAACCCAATTAATCATATGGGACGAAGCACCGATGGTACACAAACATGCCTTTGAAGCTTTAGATAGGACCATGACCGATGTATTTTCGGAAGGTAGGAGTATTCGTTCGGATATTCCTTTTGGTGGTAAAGTTATTGTATTTGGTGGTGACTTTAGACAAATACTACCTGTTATTCCTAATGGTACTAGACAAGAAATTGTTAGTGCGTCTTTAAGCTCTTCATACATATGGGCAAAATGCAGACTCTTACGGCTGACTAAAAACATGCGTCTAACTATTGGAGCTGAAAGTTCGAATACGAAGTCTATCAGAGAATTTGCAAAATGGCTTATTGATATTGGTGAAGGAAACGTTGGAGATGATAATGATGGTGACGCCATTATAGAGATACCAGATGATTTACTGATCACCGATATTTGTGACCCAATACAAAGTTTAATTGACTTTGTATATCCTTCAATTATTCAACAATTTAGGATTGCTGGATTTTTTTCTGAGCGAGCAATTCTAGCACCCAAAAATGACGTAGTTCATGAAATTAATGATCGATTGCTTTCGTTATTTCCTGGTGATGCGAAAGAGTATCTGAGTTCTGATAGTATATGTCAAACCGAACAAATTCTTGATTCTTTTCAAGAAAGCTTATACTCAACAGAAAATTTGAATGCTCTTAAGATTTCTGGCTTGCCTAATCACAGATTAGTTCTTAAAGTTGGTGTTCCTGTGATGCTTCTTCGAAACATTGATCAACAGAAAGGGTTATGTAACGGTACAAGGCTTCAAATTACTTTTCTTGGTAAACGAGTTATAGAAGCTGAAGTTATATCTGGTGGGAACATTGGCACAAGAGTTTATATTCCAAGGATTAATATGATCCCGTCTGACAAAAAAATACCTTTTCAATTTCAACGAAGACAATTTCCGTTATCAGTTTGTTTTGCTATGACAATTAACAAGTGTCAAGGACAATCGTTATCAAAGGTTGGTCTTTATTTGAAAGATCCTGTCTTCACTCATGGTCAGTTGTATGTTGCATTATCAAGGGTCAAGACCAGAGAAGGCGTTAAAATACTAATATTCGATGCTGATGGAAAACCAACAAATAAGACTTCTAATGTTGTTTACAAAGAAGTTTTTACTAGCTTGTAATCATTGTGAGGAATGTTAAAACGCTGTTTGATCAAAGTCAAACTACTTATGTTAAAAGCTAATTATAATAGATAAAACACTATTTGAGCAATGTTAAAACGTTGTTTGACTAAAGTCTGTTTGACCAAAGTCAAACTACTTTTGTTAAAAGCTACTTGATAAAAGACTGTTTGACCAAAGCCTGTTTGACCAAAGTCAAACTACTTATGTTAAAAGGTACATATAATAGATAAAACTAAATTTTCCCTCGGCATTGCTTCTTGAGGTCATGAAACTTACTTATGTTAAAACCTAATTACTATTAATACATGATTCAAAGCATTCAAATTTTATGTTATGTTAATGGTTTTGCTATATGAAAAATTATTTTTCTTTGTTAATTTGAATACCAAATCAATTCAACTAATCATCTACTTTACTCTTGTATGTCAATGTAAATGTAAATAACAAATTTAAAAAGGGGTGTATGTGTAAATATTTTTCATCAGTTGAAAATATGGGAAGAGAAAAACACAACCGTCACTATTTCTTCATCATCATTACACATCAAACATCTATCATCTCTTCTTTCAAAAATCTCTTCTCCCCAGTCATTTTCTAGGGTTTCAATTTTCTTTTCCTCCGTCTTCTACACTTCAATCACCTAAGGTTTGATTATTTTTTCTTCAGCAACTGGTATGTACATTCCTATTGTAATGAACTTTATATTGTTTAATCTATGTTAATTTAAATCCTATCTTGCTACTAATACGATTTTAAATGTTTATTGCTATACATTCAAGATTCAAGAAGGGTTTACTTATGTGTTTGAATCATTTGTTGAGAACATGTTAAAATAATTATTATTTGCAGAATAATTTTAACTCATACTCTGTTTCTATGATTAATTTCACTGTATACTCTGTTAATACAAAAAGTTAATGTTCATTTTCGAAGCCAGCTTTTTAATTACAGTCTTTTAACATCTTTACTGATTCAGGTTTTATGATGTATACTACATTTGTTAAGTTTCTTCGTAACCCAGAATCTTTGAAACTGGTATGACATGTTTTTACATACATAATTTATTTGTATTGAGATATATATTTAACAGTTCTTTTATGGTTTATATTTTCTTACACTATTTAAAAATTATATACAAGATGTACCTATATTCTTTGCTAATCAAAAGTGGGGAGATTGTTGGCAAAAAAGTAGGTTGCAAGTATATCATGAGTCTGGTAAAAAATGGGTTGTTAGGGTCAGAACAGAAAATTCAACGCCGATAATAACTGACGGTTGGGACATTGTTGTTAAAGATCTCAATTTGCCGAGGGATACTTTGTTGGTTTTCAAACCGTTAGGTGATTTTGGACTTGAACTTTCATGTTATGTTAATGGCATGTGTGGGGAATCTTATTTCACCTTTAATCGTTATGCAAGATTTGGTTTTACGGTATGAGTATTGATCTTAACTTCAATTCTTTTGCATCTTTAACGTGTTAACACTTATTCTCATAAGATACATACTTCACGTTTAGTATTCATTATTTTTAATTTTATGCAGGTAATTGAAGACTGCTTCATTGAACAATTTTACGTAAACAGTCCACCGAGTGGGAAATTTCAAATCTGTTACAAAGGTTCCTACTGGAATGTTGAGGTGTCTAAAGTTGATACCCACTTTGTATTTTCTAGAGGATGGCCGGAAATGTGCAACGATGTTGGGATACTTGAGGATGATTTGCTTGTGTTTAGCAGGATTGATGATTTTGTTTTTGAAGTAGTAGTTTATAGAGATGAGATTGAGATTTGCTTTTTGAAGAAACCTGAATCTGATGATGATAGTGTAGTTGAGATATTGAAGGCTGATTATGTTAAAAATGCATTCAAGGTACGTAAGTATTTAACATTAGCAATAAAAGTTTTAATTTTTTAGCTTTATATTAATTATTTTATTAATGTTGACCAGGACATCTATGAGGATGAAGAAGTTGTTTCTGTAGGTGAAGGTACAACCGTTACTCAGGTACTTGCTAAATTATTAAAATTATTTATTTTTAATTTAACACATATAAGAATTTAATGTTTTTACAACTATTAGTAATGTTGTTTACTGATGTTATATTTATTCAATAATGTATTATTTACAAGAACTTACCAACCAATGCCGAATGCACGTCCAAGAGACGCATGTCTTCACGATTGAACCAAACCCAAGATGTAAGTTTACCATCTTAAAGATTGTTATATTACTATTGTTATTAAATTTACTCCATGACAACAGGTTAAGAAGAAAGCTAAAGTTACTTCTGAGAGAAAGGAGGTCGTCAAGAATAGGACTAAGGGAAATGCTGCCTTACCTGTCGACACAAGTGATCATACTGGATGTTCTTCGTCTGTTCATAAAGTTAAGGTATCTATACTTGCCAGTTAATTAGTATATGTTATATAAACTGTTTTTTTTTTGTGCATATATTGATCATTCCTTTAATTCACATGTATATGTTTACTTTTTCATCAAGGGGAAGAGAGCTGCCAACGTTCAAAAAAAGCTTAACCGTAGAAATAAGATTGCAAAGACTGCAATAAAACATTCTGGACATCCTCTTGACCCTGAGTTCTTTCATTTTGATCGCAAAGGAGACTATAGGCTGGTATACCATTTTTTATAATAAACTAATGATTTACGTTTATTTGTCTGACTATTATTTTTTTCCACACAATACATGTAGCGTCTTCCTGCTGAAGTTGCGAGACGAGCATGTCTTTTTCTTGATCTTCATCCTTTGAAAGTTCAAAACATGGTTGGAGTTGTGCAGGTTTATGATGTTAAGTTGGAGTTAAATGAATTGAAGCCACGTTATGCGTTGGAAGGTTGGCGAAAGTTTATGACTGACAATAACTTGAGGTTTGGTGATATGTTGCATTTCACATACGTGTCTTCGCAACAGAAGATAGTATTAAATCAAGTTACATCAGTTTAACAAACACATTTTAAGTCTGTTCTGATATCAGATACTAATTATGAATTTTTTGATGGTGATGTTGTAGGTTTTTTTCTTAAATTATTAACTTGATGTTTTTGTTGCTATGTATGGCTAAGATGATAAAACACTGTTATTAGCACTTTATGTTTTATATTTGGCCAATTAGATTATGTGTTAAATTATAGTTCTTTAAGTCATTGTTCCATTTTCTTGAATTCTATCTAATTTTTTAAAGAACTTCAATAACAACTAGTGGTTTGAACATCTGTTTGCCTTTTGGTCAATAGTTAATGGAAACCTATGTTAGGTTCAACAATGTTTTGAAGAGGAAAACTGTGTTAGAAGACAGTAGATCTTAACAAGTTAAACATCTGTTAAGGCTTAAACAGATGTTTGCCCTTTAACAGATGTTTGGCCTTTTATATCAAATGTCTGGACTTAAACAGTTGTTTGACCTTAAACACATGTTTGAACCTTAAACAGATGTTTTGCCTTAAACAGATGTTCTTCTTCTATATCAGATATTTGGACTTAAACAGATGTTTGACCTTAAACAGATGTTTCGCCATAAACAGATGTTTGGTCTTAAACCAAACATTTGTTTAAGCTCAACATCTGTTTGACTATTTGTCAATATCTTATTGACTTTTGGTTAACATCTGTTTCAAATTTGGTCAACATCTTATTTTGTAAAAGAGGTACAAAAACAAAGATTTTTTCAAAATCTCAAATCACCCTATCATGTAAGTGCATTGATGTAAAAGTGGAAATGATGTTATTCATATGGTCCTGTTGTGCTTTTGTTTGTCCTCTAATATGAGTTCATGATATAATGCGGTGATTTCAAGACATTTTTGTTGAATCGAATGAGATGGTTGATGTAATGCGGTCGTATTAATAACAAATAGTAATTAATTAATCTAAATAACTTTCCCGAGCCCGGGAAGCAATCCCGGGTAAAAACCTAGTATATATATATAAATGAGATGAATTTAGGCCACGTGGCATGTGATTTTGGAGTTTTTTGATGATGTGGCAACCTATGGTGGAGGTGGATTGTGAGTTTAGGAGGGAATCCATCTCAATTCTCTATACAATATACATAAACCAAAAATCTCAGAACACAAACCAAAAAAGTGTGGGACGCGGCATCCGAAGGACCTCCGGGTCGGATGAGTTTGATTTGGATCATCCATGCCCTAAAATGGATCTCATATATTATTTTTCAAAACCCTAGACACAACCTTCTCATCTGTATTTTCTCTCATCTCCATCCTCCATTCTGGTTCAAGCCATTCCAACGATTCAACATCAGGTATGAACAATCTTCCTAATTCAGAATCTTCTTTCAATTCGAAGGGGGTTCATCATAAGTATGTTACACAAACTTATGATTCAGACTGCAATTAATTTGGCTCCATCATTCTTCGTCTTCTCAACCGTCTAATAGGAAGGTCAATTTCCGTGGATTTTATGGTTTTTAGATTTGAGGTTTTCTTTCCGTAGATTTTAGGGTTTTTAGATTTGAGGTTTTCTTTGCATTTTGATTTATTAGGGTTTTTTTATACATCAGTTAAATCGTTGATACTTTATCCTATTAAGGAATTGATTTTAGGGTTTTTCGCTAAAATCATCAACGGCGACTGTCACCATGCTAATATATTCTGATTAACATCCGACCAAAGCATGTGTGTATTTTTTCGGTACGTATTCATTTGAGCTACGATGATTGATTTGATTTCTTTAGTATGCTCTTAATTTTTTAATGTTTGACCTAAATGATGGATGAATTCCGATTTCCAGGTGTGTGCGTCTATAATCTAGACGATCTTGATGATCGTGGTAATGATTAGGGCTCAAAATTTCCAGATCTGAAGGTAAACATCACGCAAAAAAAAATCATTTTTTTGGGTTTCTTCATTTAAAACAGTCAAATAAATTGATTTTTGCCTTGGATTGCATCCACTGATTATTTAGGGTTTGAAACGTTTTGCTTTATAATGTTGTGATATATTCTACATTAGATAATATTTGGCTCCTAAACTACTGAATTCGGAACCATTGGCTCAGCAAAACATTATATGTAATTTAGCTTTGGTTCATTGTCTTGCTACATAGTGATCGGTAAATGAGGCTTTTTTTTTTCAAGTTCTAATGCTAAAAATCATATTAAATAGCTGCCCAAATTGTTCGTAGTTCTCAAGTTGAACAAATTTATTTTGGAGGTCTCAGTTTACCATAAAATTCCTTTTTTTGCAGATATTTAGATTTGTTGGCTATGTGAGTTAATATTTGTTTTACCAGTAGTCTTATATTTTATTGTTTTGGGTTATCACAGAGGCAAGAGGCAGGAACTGATGGTACTCTATCCACATGAAACTGGGATACCGAGCTTCTTTTCAAAATCGCCACATCTATGATTTGATTTAATATGCATGTCGGTGGGACATTGATGAGAACACCGCGGATTATGGCAGCCAAGCACCTCAATAAAGCTTCTTAACAGTATGGAAGAAGAGTCAACATAAGCTTAAGCAACCCACAAATATATGATGAATATGTATATGGATAGTTTTATCATCTGATGAACTATAATAGTCATGTCCTCCATTTAGCTTGTGGAATTGCTTGAAGAGGCTTGGTTCTAAAGGAACAATAGTAGGGTCTCAAGGAACAGGTGGTAATGAATCAACTTTTTAGCTATTTTTTTAATTGGCCCATTTAATATGTTTGAGATAAAACACAACCCGTTTGACTCTGTTTGTTAGTAAATTGGTCACCTATTCTCATTTGAGATTATTGATTTAGAGTCTTCCTAATTTACAATCAAAGTAAGTTTTCTTCTGACATCAAATCCTATTGTTTCTAAAAGTCATTGCATTTCACATCTCTCTTTTGATTTGTGAAACTTAGGTTCTGTTTGTTTTTGCTTAAAACATCTGCAAAATGCTTATGTCTGCAGGCGGGCAGACATAAGACGTTGAAGACTGTTTGTTTTTGTTTAAATAGATCTACAAATAGCTTCTTTCATCTTAAAAAAAAAGCTAAGAACCTTTGCTTCAAACATCTTCACAAAACCTGTCTTCTTCTCTTTTCTCTTCATAAAACCCTAATCCAAACACCGCACACCACAAAAACTTATCTGTTTCCTCTCTCTAAACTCCGATGACCAGAGTAAAAGTCCGGCCGGTTTCCGGTCGGATCTCCAATAGAACCACCACCACCACCGCCACCTGATACATCACCACCTCCATCATCATCGGAGCAGCAGGAGACAGGGGCGGAGACATGGGCGGTGGCTTCTAGACGACAGCAGAGAGAGAGAGAGAGAGAGAGAAAGAAGAGAGAGAGAGAGAGAGGGAGCAGCAGGAGACAGGGGCGGTGGCTTCTAGACGACGGCGGTGGTGGGTTTTGATGGCGGTGATGTGACGGCGGTGGTAGATGGCGGTGATGTGATGGCGGTGTTTTGATGGCGGTGATGTGATGGCGGTGGTGGGTTTTGATGGCGGTGATGTGTGGTGGTGGCAGGTGGACGGTGGTAGATGAGGTGGTGGCGGATGGTTGTGGTGGTGGTGGTAGATGAAGGCAGAGAGAGGAGAGTGGTCTGTGTGGTGTTGTGTGATAAATGAGAAGAGAAGGGTTTTTGTAGAAAACAAACACCCTTCTTCTTGCAGACTGCAGACCTTTGGTCCACCTTTTCTCCTGCAGATGTCTGCAGATGTGGTCCGCAGACTACAGACCTTTTACATCTTCAAAAACAAACAGCACCTTAGTCACCTCTATGATTGTATCATTTCCTCTAAGTTCATCGATTCCTGAAACTAATTTGGACAATTAAAACACAATAGTTATATGATATCTTTAGGTCTTGATTCTGCTTCAAACACCTTGATACTATTCTAAAAGACGTGACGTAACCCCAAGAAGATATCATAGCACAAATCTCGAGGACGAGATTTAAAACAAGGTGGGGAGGATATAACAACC
Organism: Helianthus tuberosus; assembly: GCA_030545235.1. NCBI lineage: Eukaryota > Viridiplantae > Streptophyta > Magnoliopsida > Asterales > Asteraceae > Helianthus > Helianthus tuberosus. The sequence goes on along the minus strand of CM060384.1, from coordinate 10,156,377 downwards.
CTCGAGAAACACCCCTAAACGCTCCCAGATACACCCCGTATGTGAGAAACGGACCCGAATAACATTAATATTAATAAAAATCAAGAAAAACAAACAATCTGGGTCGCTCGCGGGCCGCGACCCAGTTAGCCGCAGTCTTCGCAGGGCGCAAGGCCCCTGGCTTGGCGGACACACAATATTGACACGTGTCGAACCTACACAATGACTCAGCGACCCTAAAGCTAACTTAAGCTCCCTCACGGGCTGCGAAGGAAAGAAAGAAGTTCGTCGCAGGGCGCGACCCGCCTATGATCAGCCTATAAATTGGTCGTTCAGCTGCCATTCATTCTCGTTCATTTTCTCTGATTCTCTCTCAAATTTCTGTAGGCTAAAGCTATAGCCAAATACCCCCTTAAAACCCGAAGCTCTGCCTCGTTGTAAGTATTATAACCCTATTTATTACCCTACACGATCGATCTAGGACTCCGTAACGCATGTCAAGCCTTTGCCAGACTCAGTCGTTGGAGTTCTGTCTCGTGTTACACCCGATTGATGTAGGACTCTGTAATGTATGTCAAGGCTCTGCCTGACTCAGTCATTAGAGTTCTGTCTCGAGTTGTACGGTTTGTGCATTGTTTAATCTTAATAAATAATAACCAGAACAAGCAACAGGAAGTTATAATATTACCAGGAAGCCTGTAGAAATACCTAAGTCTATAAATGTGAGTCCATTCTCTTTTCTTACAGTTTGTGAGCCCTTATTTCAATTTTTTTCCAAAACTATAAATATTTATCAGTTATAACTACAGTGATTAAGTCTTTGTAATTCTACAATTGCTTCCAGTACTATGGAGTTTGTATACAGTACTTGATAACCTTCACAATTGGGCACGGATATCCAATGTGTGATATGACCATAGTCACAGATCCGTCGAGTGACGCGTACTGACCGAGTAATTGTGTAGATATAAACATTGTAATCGCCCTTAATACTGTAATGTTATAACAACTGATGTTTTATAAATTGGGATGTACTCGCCAGTATTTCTTGCTGATAAAATATTTTTAAAACGCGTTTCACGTAACTTAGTATGAAGCCAATAGAAGCCACCTGAAGAGCACTGAAGGCTTAGAAATGTGGCTATAAAAGTTACCTAAATAAAAATGAGACTTGGTTTTCAATAATTAGGGTTTATCCCTATAAATGTGTTATCAGCAAAACTTGGGTTTTATCCCATTTATCTATTTTAAACATTTTGATGTTTAACTCTGATAAAAATATTTCCTAACTACGTTCCTGATGAAAATTTCCGCTGCCAAATTAATAAACACCGATACCATCTGACTGGTTCGCGGTTCCCACTCCTAGGGTGGGGTCGGGGGTTGTGACATAACCGTCTCTCGAACTCCAAGAAAAGCTCCAAATCCAACTCCGATGCAAGGTCAATGAAAAGGATGATGAAGTTCATGGCCAAGCAAATGGCCAAGGTTATTCCATATATTGTTAGCAAAATTCAAACCACCAACAACACCGACTCCCCTCATGCCTTGGTCGACTCCAAAGCCGACCCAGCCAACTCAACCTTTACCTTTAAGCAATTCAACTCATGTAGCCCGATGCCATTTACAGGCGAATATGGAGCAATGAAGATGCTCCAATGGTTTGACTCCATCGAGGTCACCTTCCGTCATAGTGGGTGCCACGAGCATCTTCGCACCACCAATGCCACCGACGTCTTCCGATCGAGGGCACTCGATTGGTGAACCATCGAGCGTAATGCGCGCGGGGACGACATTGCTTACGCATTGACTTGGACCGAGCTCAAGAAGCTTATGAAGAACGATTTTTGTGTTCCAGACGAGCTCCAACAAACCGAAAACGAGTTTTGGAACATCAAACAAGTCGGGAGCGACAATACCGGCCTCACCGCTAGGTTCAAGCAACTTAGCGCCTTGTCTCCGGGCCAAGTCGACATCACCGAAAAAGCCATCGCCAAGTACATCTGTGCCCTCCCATCCTTTATTTCGAAATTTGTTGAGTCCGCTCAACCCAAAACCCTCGAAGACACCTTTGGTCCAGCTGCCAAATTCAACCATAACCAGATTTTGGATGTAACCTACGAAACAAAGGGTTCTACCAAAATGGTTCACAAAGACACTACCGAACCAATCGCCGAACTATCCAAACCATCACCCAAACCCAACACCAACGGTAAGAAGCGGAAGGCTTCGAACCGAAATTGTGCGGTCATCACTCCGCAAAACCCACCTCCACAACCTCCATAAAAAAATGCCCTCACCCAAAACCCCAAGCCGGCAAAACAAGCTTACACCAGGACTCATCCTAGGTGTATTACTTGCACCTACCACCACCCAACCTCCGCGCCATACCAACTTTGCACAACGTGCAATAGGTTTGGGCACTTCAACACCCAATTGCCGAAATGGCCAAAAGCCACAAGGCAACCAAACCCAACCACCGGTCCAAAACCAAAACCACAACCAACTGCCAGCAAACCACGGTCGCGCTTGTTATGAGTGTGGCGACCCGAACCATCTTAGCAATGCCTGCCCTCAACGCAATAACAATCAGCAGCAAGCTCCTCGTGGACGAGCTTTCGTCATCACCGCCGCTCAGGCGCAAAACAACAATGACATCATCAATGGTATGTTTCTCGTAAACGTTGTTTATGCTTCTTGTCTTTTTGATACTGGTGCGGATAAAAGATTTGTATGCGTAAAATTTGAGTAATTTCTTAAGCATAGACGCTCTAAGTTTCCAAAATCCTATACCGTCGAAGTCGCTAACGGGAAATCTATAACTGTCGATTCTGTTCTTTCTAATTGTACTCTTAACCTCAACGAGCACATATTATCAATCGACCTCATACCCATGCAATTGGGTAGTTTTGATATCATAGTAGGTATGGATTGGCTTCGGGGAATCCGTGCCGAAGTTGTTTGTTCCGAGAAATTTATTCGTCTCCCCTTCCATCCGACGATTCGTTACACGTTACATTGAGAAACCTTCAAAAGGTCTCAAACTTATGTCATGTACTCAAGCAAACAAGTACTTGCGCAAAGAGTACTTTACCTTTCTTGCCCACGTTGTGGAAAAGAAGGACAAAGGAAAAGGTGTGAGTGATGTTCCTGTCGTTTGCGATTTTCCTGACGTCTTTCCCGAAGTGTCACATCCCAACCGATGACAGAAACATCGGAGTGAGACGAACGAGATTGCTCATTGCAACATAACACTAAAAGCGACAATAATTTAAGTAAACCGATTTCATTTCATAACAACTTGTCACATTACAAAACTTGGAAATTCAAATACAACATAAGTTCAAATACAGCAATGAAACAAAATACAACATAGTACAAAATTTGATACAACAACATAATCTAAATATTTCTAGATGTGTATCTAAAGCATCGTCGCTATGCCCAATTTTTATATCACCATCATCCTGCAATATGTTAAAAATACATGGTTCAATACAACGTATTGGCGAGTATAAAAGTTTAATACATAGCATAGCATAAAAGTTTAACGAATCCACATGGCAAACTAGTTATCAAGATTAACATTAAAACTAGCATGTGAATGTTCAAGTCAACCCCCTGATTACCGCAAAATAAGCATTTAACATGACCACAAGTTTACGGGTGGTGCGTTACTCCTATAACGATATACATGTTAACGGGAGGCTTGTACGAAGTTAATGACAAGTTATCACACAAAAGAATCATCCAGAATAACGAATCAAGTATAACGAATTTAGCGTGCATGAATTGGATCGTTTGTGCATTTTGTATAAAAGTCTAAGTGTAACTTTGTAGGTTTATAAGTTAACATATTGCACCCAAAGTGTGAAATTCAAAAAGGGTGTTCGAGTATACTCACGGTTTTGCTAAATCTTCTTTAGTAATCCCGCAAGCGCAGAGTTGGTTGACGTAGTACCGGAACGCCAAGGTTATTCTATCCGGCGAGCAAAGGGATGGTGGTAATAGTATAGGAACACCAAGGTTACCCTATAGGGAAAACGGAGGTGTGAGTTGGAGTTGAAGGATTAAGTTACAGAACTTAAAATACTTAGTATGATACGAAAGTATAATAAAACAGAAATTATATTCTGCCTGTATTTTCTGTGGTTTTACGGGTCCTAGGTTGCCCGACAGAATCAGAGACAAGGAACACGGAAAACAGAATAACGGGGAAACCGAAATACGAACTGTTCGGACGAGAGACTGTCTGGGACGACAGTACCATTCGTACGAAAGGGCCATTCGTATGAAAGGGACTGTCTGGTGAACTGAGTCTCGTTTGAACGTTTTAACTATCAAACAGTTATGTTCGTGATTTTTGTTAAGTTTATTAGTTATTATATCAGTATATTAATAGTCCAGAATATTCATAAGGTTCATAGAAGTTATGCATGGAGGTTTAACCTCGTTATTGTTCACCAAAACACAAATAAGTTAACTTAGTTAACTGACCGGTTGGTCATGAATACGGAAAGTAAAGACATAATGTAAAGTAAACCAAACAACCAAACAATGTACAACCCAGGTGTGCCAACACTAGATAGAAAGAATTAACTAAGTGTCATAGGCTGGACAGGGTTCACTTGTTCTAGGTCTAGGAGATAGTTTGGGTGTTCGTTACACGAGTTTAAGTGAGGTTGTGGATCTAGACTGGAAAATAAAGTTCCCACAAAACACACACTGACATTCCAGAATCATCTATATTGAAAATAGTGATCTGGACAGTCATTCAACACTTGAAATCGTCGAAACTTAGTGAAACAGACGCATTCGGATGACTGGGAGTCCCCTCTCGTACGAGAGGGTTATCCTCTTGGATGAGTGGGCCTGCACCTCGGACGAATGGGGCAGTTTCCAAGTAAATCAGTTCGGTTTTGTTTGAATTGATTACTTACTCAGCTAGAATTGGTTCGAACTTGAATCCACAGCTATTGATTTAGCTTGTGAGCTCGGAGGACCTCATATCCGGCTGAGTTCGTAATCAGAAAGATTGTTTAAAATAGTTTTGAAAGAATTACTTCACTTTCAACTTGGTCCTCAAATGCTTTGAGAGTTTCTATCAGTTGCCATTGCAGATCTGATAAACCAAGTGAAGATTCGTGAAGAATCTTGTAAAAAGTTTATGAAAATCAGAAGAAAATGGAAGAAGATAGACGAAAATCAGGTGTTTGTGAGCTAACACTCACTTAGAAATGACTGAGACAAGCTCCAAGTGAAATGCTCGAAGTTAGGTTAAGAGAGAATTCGAAAGTTGAAGGTTTGAAATGAAGGGAATGGACTGTTATTTATAGGCTGAGTGGGCAGTTTGGGACGAGTGGGCTCTCGGACGACTGGGCCTGCCCATTCGTACGAGAGGGCCAGGCCCATAAGCCCAATTTTCCATTTTGCTTAGTTTTATCGGTTTTAAACGTTTTAAGTGAATTTGGGTGGTGGAAGGATGCGGTGGTGATGTATGGTGGTGGCTATAGTGAATTTTGGTTCTAGGGTTTGGGAGTAGAATATGCAGACAAGTGTTTATAATTGTTATTTATTATTTATTCATATATTAATTAAGAACATATCATAAATGCCCCTACTTTTATTCTTAAAATTACTAAAATGTCCTTCTAGTTAACAGACATTATGGATGGAGTTAAGGCCATGAAGCAAAATGAAAAAAAAAACATAGCAAACTATTGGAGGAAAATGACTATTTTTAAAGGATTGGGGCAAAACCATTAAAACGACCAAACCACAGGGAGCAAAACAGAAGTTTACTAATAAAAAACCCAAGCGAATAAGTTTTTAAACAAGTTGACTTATGGTTCCTGCAATATTGTCAATCGTCTCTTCGTCTTAAGAGCTTCAAATTCCGCTTGTAGTGTTTCATGCCTCGCCTCTCTTAGTCCTTCGGTTCCAATATACCATGTCTTCATGGCATCCCAGATCTCTTATGTTGTCCCGAATTGAAAAACTTCCTCCAGTATGGCTCGGAAAAGAAGAGCTACCACCATGTGGTCCTTCTTTGATTCAACTGGTGTATTGCCAACAGGTCCTGGCGCCTCGAGTATCCCATGAACTCGGAATACAACTTTGATTCTAATTACCCATATATTGTAGTTTTTAGCGCTTAGAATTGGGCACGGAAGTGAAGTTATGTTGTTCTCTTTAACTGTTGCTACGTTTGGATTAGGATTTCCGACATCTCCCATATTCGGTCTTCTTTTGTAAACTGAAATCGGGGTTTTACCCGATTGATCCAGTCCTTAGGATCTAGAACAATTTCTACGATCGCCTGCTTGTAATCATAGGTCACTTGCTTGCTGCTGGAATAAGCAACAAGAGCTCATTATGACTCTGATACCAATTAAAGAAGAATTGAATATAAAAAATAAAAAAAAAACCAACACAGGTTTGATGGATTAGCCCCTAACAATTTTATCAAAAAAATAACTCAAAAAAATAGTCTCATGAATAATAAACCACAACCTGACCCGATTTATATAGACTAATTATCTCTAACCTATTCCTATTAGAATGAAACTCTTATAATTATCAAAAGTCTCTTATTTAATAATCATCTCTTAGTTTAATTCCTAAATATTAGATGGATAAACATGGGCTCGTTTAAACCGACTAGGACCCCTTGGAAGCTGCCGACTTGCGATTCAAGGAATTAAACTGCCAACAACAACAACAACAATAATAGCAATAATAATATCACAATATTACACGGATATTATATGTATGTTGTTTGGTATAGACAATGTAGAGGTCTAGTTTTACGTTTAATTATTTCTTTTAGGAAATCATGCATAGTTTTACTTTTAATTATTTCTTTTAGGAAATTATGCATATGGGTCAAACTCTTTTCTAGGCGCACCACAACCATACTTTCTTAATGATATTCTATACGTCATGTTTATTAACATGTATGTTTAATTTGTCCAAGTCAACTTCTCGTTGCAAGCTGTTGATCGTTGCTTACAAAGAAAAATTTGGCACACAATAGACTTTGTTCTCTTTTAAAAATACCTAAAGCATCAATTATAATAAAGTGACAAGTAAACGGGCAACAAATTGCGTCGCAACTCACTTTTGGATAACAAAACTGATCCTACTAAGATTGTGGCGTTCGGTCCATGTGTCTTAGGAACCGTGAAACACCAACTCGGCCACCATAAGACAATTCATCTATAACAGGATACCAACAATGAGTTATCTGATTCTCATGATTCAAGAAAACACACACAACTCTACATAATCAATTCTTGAAATTCTTTTAAGAGTGAAATGCAAGTTTTGTCCTTTAGCTTTAGGCCACTTTGCAAGTTTTGTCCTTTATGTTTAAATTTGACGAGTTGTGTCCTTCATGTTTAAAAATCAAGCACGTTTTACCCTTTGGGCCTTAAAAATAAAGCACGTTTGTCCTTTATGTTAAAAAATCAAGCACGTTTTGTCCTTTATGTTTAAAAAATCAAGCACGTTTTACAGACTGGTTTATGCCCAAAGGGTAAAACGTGCTTGATTTTTAAACATAAAGGACAAAACTTGTCAAATTTAAACATAAAGGACAAAACTTGCAAAGTGGCCTAAAGATAAAGGACAAAACTTGCAATTCACTCTTCTTTTAATCATCGCAACTCCCTTTTCATACTTTTTTTTTAAATCAAGATTCTTGTTCCTATTTTCAATTTCATAAACAGGGAAAATTACATAAGGATAAGATGTAGACGGACAACAAACTTCGCCGTTATCTCCTTCTGAATATAAAATACTAATCTACTAAAAACAAAGTCTCGCCCCTGAGAGGTCGAAAAATTGTTGTGACCAATATGAACATTGAGTTTAGATCCATGTGAATCTAAAGCCGATGTATACTTGTATATACGTGAAACTATTCATACGGTAATCTTGATCATGACAAAAAAAAAATAATAATAATAAATGCATTTAAACATTGTAGTCCTTTGTTTTATTACTAAAGACACTTCACTAACACTAACAAATAACAAAAAAACTAAACAATCACACATCCAAACATTAACATTGATTAAACAAAAACTGTGATTAATTTTATCACAGAATTAAAAGCCCTAAACCGACAATGGTGTAAAAAAATAATATAATAAGATACGTTCTACTTACATTAAGTGAACATAATGCAATATCCTTAACCAACTTTAATTTTTGTGATAACAATCTTATCTGAGACTTTCATCAACAGACAAGAAGTGAAAGAAGTAAAGGAGAGTTGGGACCAGAAAAATAATTCAAATCCTTATTTAATATATTTAAACACCTTATTTAATTATTTTAATACACGATCACAACTTATAACCAACCAATGCAAATGTTGCAAGCTACATAAGTAACGTTCGATACATTCTTATAAAGTGAGTTACGAGGTAATTAAGCATCATGAAAATAATACATTACAATTACAATAGACTTAAAACTTCATCAAGAGAATTTAATTTAGTTAACCCAAAAATCTGTTTATTATGTTTTCAATAAATCTTTCTCCTGTAACTCTTAGGGGCTGTTTGGCAACTTCTAAATGATTAAATACTGAATCAGTAAGAGGTTTGAATCATTAAGTGTTAAACGAGTAAGAGGTCTGAACCATTAAGAGCCACTTTAATGTTTAACCGTTTAGAGGCAAATGTCTGATCAATTCCGATTAGTGGTCTTAACCATTCAGACTCTGTATAATGCTTAACCATTCAGAGACAAATGTCTGAAACCATTCAGACGTCTGCTCGCGAAACAAATAGTTTGAACCATTAAGTGTTGAACCAATAAGAGGTCTGAACCATTAAAAACTTCATTAAGAGCTAAACAAACAACCTCTGAGTTTTAAATACTCCCCTTTTGGGGTTTCCGCCTTGGGTGCCCGGTTCGATTCTTGCAGTGGAGCGGGTGACTTCCCTAACAGTATTATGACCTTTGTGGAGAAAACGTTACGTAGGATTCAAACTCGGGTTTTAGGGTTGTATACGGGGAGTGGGGGTGGGAGCGTGATGGCTTCCCATCACTCGTGAAACATATTAGCACACCGCCACCATCAACATATATCACGAGTGAAATTTATCACTCGTTATATATATCACGCGTTATTCAATATTAAGTGGTGAGTTATTTTTGGTTGTAGATGGTTGTGTGGTGAGTGATGACAGGTGCCACTAAAAAATGCTTGTGAGTGATAAAATAGTGGTTGATGACATGGCGGGACTTGATTGGATGCTTGTGAGTGATAGAATTTCATCACTCCTGATCACCCCCACTCCCCAGAGTTTACCGGTTGATCTACGCCTTCCAAAAAGAATACTATTTTCAACTAGATTTTCATCATACCGAAGAGAAATTATATTACCAAACTTAAAATTATTAACATCAAATATTGAGCATAAAAAGTAGATTATCAAAAATCCTAAAATGGAAAATATCTATCTTTTGTTTGGGATTAACTATCAATTAATAGTGTTCATGTGCACATGCCATGTTCCTTCAACCGTGTTCTATACACGTGACCTTCTAACATTAGATTCTTAGCAGTCTTAAACACCCTTCCCCATAACAATTCATTCCTTATTATTCTTTTTTTTTTTTTTTTTTTGAAAGTAGACGAATTTTATATAAAGGATCTCAAGCAAGTAGCTCAAGGAATACAGTACATAAAGAAAAAAACCGAAACAAAAAACACCAGATATCAAAAACAAAATAGACACGTTATATTGGGAAATCCGTAAACTTAAATCCTCTCCATTTATCCCAGATAATATCCGGGAATCCAGCCCGAGATTTCACCCAGAGAAATGAAAGCGCCTTGATATCGCCAATCAGACTCGCTGTTTTTGGGAATATTATTATTCCTTTATATTATCCATAAAAATTACTAATGCATACATCAAACTTATCTTAATCTTCATATCATTTTTCCAATGGGATAAAAGATTGTAAATTAAAGTTAAAAACTTAAGATCAAAAAATAAAAAAATAAAAAAAAATAAAAATAAAAAAAATAAAAAAAATGTGTCTATTTATTTAACATAATAGGATAATGATCATTTTAAAATTATAAATAGTGATCTCTTATGACTGATCTTTTCATATAAATTTTTCTATATAATCAATACTATGTGAGAGTAGTTTTGTCATATATGTATTATATCAAATTTTATGATTACGTGTATGTAAATGAGTTTTTACATAAATGTAAATTGGTTACTACACACATATATATAGTTTAGCTATTACACATATGTAAATCTATGACAAAAATACCCTAAAATAATATAAAATATAAAAATAAAATAATTAATGTTTAGAGTTCTTATTTTTTTTTATTTTTTTGAAGTTCTAAAGAGAACCAAATAAAGATACACTGGGAATTAAATAAGACGTCTTGTAAACTCTTTTATGTGTATACTAAGTTAGAGCCCGCGTCTACACGTGATTTGACAAATAAAAATACTTTGAATTTCTTCATATTTAAAATAGTTTAAAAAAATAAATACATCAGAAAAAGAAAAAAAATCAAATTTCATTATTTGAATTCTACGACTCCACAGTGTAGGAGTGTGGTCTTGGCAAAGACACCGAGATTTCCACCGACGTGGAAGGCATGAGATTGGTGACGTAGAGCGATGGTATTGGTTGTTTGGGTTGATTGTGATTGGTTGTTGTTTATTTTATTTTATTTTTTTCAACGTCCTTTTTAAGCTTCTTTCACCCCGTGCTTTTTTTTACCATGCCCCCTACTAATATGGCTACCACGTGATGCTTAGTGCACCCATTCATACCCTTCCACACCGTCCAGTTTAAGTAATAAGTTTATGACTTCATTCTAGCTGCTTATACCATCTTGACAAAATGCAGCCTCATGATGGATGATAGATAAATCACCAATTGTCCAATGTGCAAGTGCAACATTATGCCTCGTGAATGTAAAAGTTAATATTACATTTTAGAGAAAAACATGAATAAGAAAATTGACAAATGGAGATGAAAGTGTTATAAGGGTCAATGTTAATTGTGTCATGTCAGGATGGGCATGTTACCCTCTTTTACTTGATGATTAGTTATAAACCATATAAAAAAATGGCAATATGGTATCTGGAAATTCATGTTATCCTTACGAAATAACCTGCTTCTAAATTTTTAAGCAAAGGGAAATTTTCGACCTAATTACATCTCAAACACAAATTTATTTGATAAATTTTAAAGAAATCTCATCAATACAATTAGCACTTTTACTAGTACATTAAGACTTCCCATTTATTAGGATAGTATTAGGAAAAATCACGGAAATAAACATCGGTACAAGTACACGTAGGGGCTTTACGAAGACCGAAAGTGTGTAGAAGATGACACATGGAGGAAACGACTATAATGGGGGGGGGGGGGGGGTAGTTGCACGGACCTCCCATCAGTAAAAGAGGGGTCTATGTGCTCACTTGAGATTGCTTAGTAGTCCTTGAGTAACAACCAAACAATGCTAGAGATCACGGATATCAAACGGCACCTAATATAGGTAACTATGTTAATAAACCGGACCTAAATCGGAAGATCGGATAGAATGATGTTCTATAAATCAAATGAGTAATTGAACTCATATGGTATGATTTAATAGAGCTAACATTCTGATTTGAAAGTCTACCTAAGTGCTTTTGACCCGTTTCGACCCATTATGGTAGCATAAGCTACTATAACGCGTCGGTTGCGCAAAACTATGTTCGGATGGTTATCTATGAGCTATGTCAAGTCTTACATTACATTTTATGCTATGTATGCCCATTGTGTGCATACTTAGTACATTTGTTATTCATCACATGCTCACATTTTGATATTGATATACACAATTCATGATTTACATTAGACACAAACATTTTGACATTTGATTATACATAAACATTTTACGTTGGTGGTTTGGTTTGAGTAAGTGATTTAAGTAACGAGGCGTGTGTAATAGGATACAAGCATGGTGGATACGCCGCTGGTACTTCCTATATATAAGTGTTTGTATGGTATTACATATCGTAGCGTTATTTGAATCATTTCGATTTAAGACATATAACATTTTATACAAATAACATCCTTTTCACAAGACATTGTTTTACAAACAAATTATCTTATACAAACTCATTTTACTTGGTTATTCATTTAACCATACATTATTCTCTTATTTATACATATCATCTGAACTTATTGTTTTTCAAATGATTTACAAAACAAATCAATTTACAAGGTTCATGACTAAACTTTATTAAACAACTCTTTCTAAACTTACAAGTCATGAAACCTATTTTCACAAAACCTATGTATCTCACAGGCATTTTTATGCTGACGTACATATTTTCACATGTGTTTTCAGGAGATGATGCATAGGACTTATCAAGACATACTTAGGCGGACATGTGCCTTAGTGACTTAAAACGAGACAAGAACTAGTTAATTTATGTTATGTACTCTTTGGTTCTTGTTTAAAACAATGTAAACTTTCATGTTTGATTAATAAAACGAAACTTCAATTGCCATGGATTTGAAACAATTAATTCTGTTACAACACTCCCCGACGTTTCCGCCACATTTTGTATGTTCTACGTGGTCGGGGTGTGACAGAAAAGATTGAGTGACCCACTATCGCACCAATAAAACTTCAACACATGGTAGCTTTTTGGAGATAGATCCTAGTAGCCGTAGGCCATGTGTAGTCATAAAACCCCTTTGGGGCGTTATGTGACACTTGTCGTGTCACGTCACACAGGGCTTTATGGGGCTAGGGATGGCAATGGGTCAGGTTCGCGTCGGGTATTGGTAATCCTATACCCATACCCGATTGTAAAATTGTGTCCTATACCCGACTCAATACCCGTCGGGTAATTACCCGTCGGGCACCGGGTATACCCGCGTGTATCGGGTATACCCATTAGTTTGTTAAAAGATATACATTGGGATTTCCAAATATATTTTTTACTATTATAATTATTATATAATTTTCTTTATGCAACAAATATTATAAATTAAAAATATACATTAGATACATATAAGTTTTATCATAAATTAATAATAACTTTATAATATTTATACACTTATATGTATACACTTCATAACTTACAAAATATAAATACTATTATCAAATACATATGCTAAAAGAAATTATTTTTTTTTCACGTTATGAACATACTAAAATAAATCAGTAATAGATAAGGGTTACTGGAAAATAAAAATATAAATTTAAAACTTCGGGTATATAGTTCGGGTAAACGGGTATGTGGTTTCGGGTAAATCGGGTCGGGTATCACCTAATCCCATACCCGGCCCATACCAATCGAAATTTTTAAAACTAATCCCATACCCGGCCCAATACCCATCGGGTATCGGGTATACCCGTCCCTTTTGTGTCGGGTTTCGGGTATACCCGTCGGGCTCGGGTATTTTTGTCATCCCTATATGGGATGTTATATCACTAAATCCCGTAGTCATAAAGCCCTAACTCATCATTACTCAATTAATTAATTTTCAATTTTTAATTAATTTCTAACTTTTTCCAATTAAAAAACATTACATTAAATAAAAAACATTAAGTTTTTTAAAGTTATTTTACAAGTACTAAACTGCCATATTTTTAAACTTATAAATAAGAGAAAACAAGTTTTAAAAACCAATTTTAGATATTTGAGAAAATCCAGGGACCAAATGTGTATAAACCAAAAACTTCCAAAATCAAATACCGCCTCCTGTCTTTTTCTCCGATTTTTTGGCCAACTTTCAGGCAAAAAACAAACCAATACCGCCTCCTCTGTCTTCTTATCCGATTTGCAGGGACCAAATGTGTATAAACCAAAAACTTTCAAGAACCTTCACGTCGTTATGTATATCGCGCGAGCAGCAAAAACCAACCCATAGCACCGGCCATAGCGGTGTGGCCGGGCGCTATGGGGCGTGATGACCAAGAAAGGTGGGGTATATCGCCCCATTACGGACGAACTTAGAGGTGTACAAATCGGGTTTTTTTCTTAAACCGGTCCGATTTTTAAACGAACCGGTTTTTTCATCCAAAACAAAAACCAGTTTTTTGTTACTAACCGGTTTTTCAAACCCAAAATAGTAACCGGTGTAACCGGTTGGGATTGGTTTTTAACCGGTTTTTGCAAAAAAAAAAAAAAAAACAGTTTTTAACAGGTTTTTTTAAACCGGTTTCGGTTATTAACCAGTTTTTCAGATCAAAAATAGTAACCGGTCACAAACCGCCGGTTCAGTTCGGTTCTAAAACCGGTTTCGGTTTTTTTCCCAGGTACGGTTCTAAAACCGGTTTTTTTGTACACCCATGTTGGGACTTGGGGTATAGTCTAAGAGCATTCATGTCTCCTCCATCTTTTTTTACCTGTAATTTAACTAGAAATTATACTTCTTAAAATTCATCTCTCATTTTGAAAACCTTCTACATCCCATTCATATTTTGAATCTTTATCTTACTCACAAACACTTGTTTTATTATATTTTTTGTTTTTATACACTCATAATAATTTGATTAGGGATGAATAGTAATTTTTCATATATGCAAAGCTACTATAGCAATTTTTCAAAATATAGGGATGGGGTATAGAAATTATGGATGGGATGTAGTGAGATTTTAATAGATTTTTTTTTCTTATTTTAAAGATAGAGAAGAAGTTGATGGATGGAATGTGAATGCTCTAACTTGATTTTAAATTTAAAAGGTAGAGGCTGAGCCTAGCATTTTTCCCTTTTCTTTTTTCTCGCAATTTTCAACCGGCGTAAGGTTTTCATATGATAATATCATTTAAAAATAATACACCATAATAACGAACATTTTTTTCTTTAATAGGTGTAATTTTTTATAAATAAATATTATTGTATGAAAAAGTTAGACTCCTTTAAAAGTCGTGGGGAAAAAGAAAAAGGGAAAAAGTCTATGTAGCCGCTTGAGCTTGGGGAAAAAGTTTATGTAGCCGCTTGAGCTTGAAGAAATGTCACAAATGTTTTCTCATTAAATGCTACACTTCTGCCTCTTAGCCTTTTAAGAGAAAATGTCTGTGTAGACGTTAGGGGTGTTCATCAAATCGAATAAGGAAATTTTGAATTAATCGAATCGAATTTTTCGAATTATTATTTTTTTTACTTGAACTCGTATACGATTCAACTTGATTAGTATTTGAAACTCGAATTCGAACCGAATTCGAATAAATTCGATTTAATTTAAAAACACCTTAATTAATACATTATTTACTTTCATTTTCTAAAGAGTAAATTATAAAAATCGTCCTTTATGTATGTCACTTATTGCGAACTGTATCATTTGTCTTCAATAATTACAGAAAACGTACTCGATGTTTGCAAACCCTTGCAAGTTATGTCATTTAGCCCTAACTCGGTTAATTTTTGTGGTTAAATCTGACCAAATGGACCCCACATACATGAGGATATTTTTGTGGTTAAATCTGACCAAATGGACCCCACATGAGTAAAATGACCAAAATACCCTCATGTGGGGTCCATTTGGTCAGATTTAACCACAAAAAAAATTAACTGAGTTAGGGCTAAAGGACATAACTTGCAAGGGTTTGCAAACATTGAGTACGTTTTCTGTAATTATTGAAGATAAATGAAACAGTTTGCAATAAGTGACATACATAAAGGATGATTTTTGTAATTTACTCTTTTCTAAAACTACTACAAACTAGTTATATTCAACATAAAATATATTAATCTGTAAATTATTAACTATTAATATGTCAAAACACCAAAATTTAGAAGATAGATTTGTTACTAGTAGCGATTTAAGTTAGGTAAAAATTTAGAAATAAGTAGTATAGGCATTTAAGTTAGGTAAAATTTTTGAAATAAGTAGTATGAGTTATTTGCCGGTAGGTTTGGTAATGCTATGAATAATAAACTTATCACTTATTGATGTAGTTCATACTTTGGCCAAGTTTAGAAGTTATATGTGTGTTGCGAAGAAGTAACCACTCGTATATAAATCTGGTTCATTAGATGTGTATCGATTAAAATATGCGGATCAGGAGGACGATGTGCCATAGTAGGGGAGTAATGGGAATAGATGAATTTGCATAGTAGGGGAGTAATGGGAATAGATGAATTTGTATAAGCACAAATATTTGTATAAGTACAAATATCTGTAAATTGTAATCTTGCTTCTTATAACATTCATGTAATTCAGTTATGATTTTTTTATAAAAGTTCCACTTGAAACTTAAATGGATTTATAGATAAAAAAAACGCCTTTATAGATAATGGTTAGGGTTGTAAACGAGTCAGGCTGAGCGCGAGTCCGACTAGGCTCGAGCTCGGCTCGCGAGTAAACCCAGAGCTCGAGCTATTTTGAGAAAAAACGTCAAACGAGCTAACAGCTCGGCTCGAGCTCGCTTAAACGATCCAAAGCTGAGCTCGAGCTCGGCTCATCAATATTATCATCATTATTATTATATTATATATTTATATATAACATAAACGAAAATTTTGTTAGGGGTCGTTTAGGCTTGCGAGTCTAAACGAGTTTTGTATTTCAGACTCGATAACTAAACGAACTCTATTTCAGGCTCGGGCTCAGGCTCATTAAGGCTCGGCTCGTTTGAGCTTTTAACTGAACCGATCACGAGTAGCTCTCGAGTATATGGACTTCTTTACACCCCTAATAATGGTAAGACCTGCCACTATTATACGATATTATTTGGGGAATTTTATTCCCACACCTCATTGTCTATTTGCACACCCTGGATTTTCAATACGCATCGTATAGACCTATACGATGCGTATTGAAAAAGTTTAAAAACATTGCAGACTGACAGGTGCAGGTGTTGTCTGGCGGCTTGCATCATACGCATCGTATAGGCCTATACGATGCGTATTGACACCCTGAATTTTTGAAGTTTATTTTTTGTGTGTTGTGTTGGGATTTTGATGTTTTGAGTTTGTTATTAGTGTTTATTATTAGTTATTTTTATTTTAATAAGCTTTAAAATCTTTATTATTTTTATATCGTTAAGTATCGTATTATTTTTATATCGTACCGTATCACATTTTTAACTTAATATCGTATTATCGATTGTACGTAACCAAGCATACCAATCTAAACAGTTAAAATAAACAATCACAAATACAAATAAACTGAAACTGCAAATTTAATTACATACTAAGTTTGTACATAAATAGGCAATTGTTCAAAATACATAAACCGTCCAAATACAACAAAAGTACAACGATCCTAAACCTATGGATCCTGAGTGGTGCCTGAGGTCCCAGCCCCCTGATCCGAAACGGACTGCTCACCACGCCAGAATGCCTGGATCGCCTCCATGAGAAGACGCTCCATACGGCCGTGAGCGGCCTCCATCCGCGCCTGCATCCGGTCCTCCAACTCAGCCAACGCACGTGCCACAGCTGGATCGAGCTCGTCGTTGAATACGTGCTGGGGGTACTGAGGCACCCCATGTGGCTGCAACTGCTGTGCCGGAGCACCTAACGGAAATGGAGGCGGAGGTGGTGGTGGCTCAACGTGGTCACCATCGTTGTCGCCCTCTGCGGCATCACCATCTGCCGGCTGACCCTCACCCTGTGGCGGCTCCGGAAGCAACTCTGGTAGCTCGTCTGGGAGAGCGGCGGGGCGAACACCTGCCCGTTCCCTCGTATAAGTCGCAGACCAAGCCCAGGGAAGTCACGCGTCATGTGCATGCCGATCACGGTAGCACGGGTCAACAAGCTCGGCTCCACCACGCCCCCATCGGAGAATAATTGGTCCTGTTGGGGAACAACGCCCAAGGAGACGGCGATACGTGTGATGTCCCCCCCCCCCCCCCGTACAGCACAGACCTGTCCTGCATGTGGAACGTCGTCACGAACCACTAGGCTAGGCAGCGATGGAGGGCGCACCTCTCCCCCCCATATAAGGCAGTACAGGTAAAAGAGATCCCCCTGAGTGCACCACTCGCGACTCTGCTCGCGTGGTGCTATAGATGTGGCAATAAGCTTGTGCAGGTAGCGGTAGAGGGGATCGGTGATAAAGGAAGCCCTCTGCTTCGACGCCGTGCCGAAGCGACGCGTGCTGATCACCTGCCAGAACCTCATCAGAGTCGTACGGGGGGCCATCCATATGTCGTCGGTGTAGATGGGGGTGTCTAACTCCTCCACCCTGTAAAGGTCGCAGTGCTCGGCAAACTGTCTGAGTGACATCAAATGCCACTGCCCCGCTAGACGAAAGCTGACCTCTATCCACGGGTCGTCCTCGTCGTCATCCTCCTCCGGACGGTCTGCAGGACTGGGAGCGAAGTCGAAACTCGACAAAAACTCGCACGCCATGACCCTGAAAGACGGCGTGTATGCAATATCGAACAACCTGTCATACAGTGTGGTTAGTATGCATGTCGTATACAAAACAAAGAAAAAATAGTAACAAATAGTATACCTCGACCATGGAGAATCATGTCCGGTGAACTGTCGGGCTCTCGCCGCCTCCTCGACCTCTTCTAGAGCTCCCTAATCGAGGGCACAGTGGCCGCCGATCTTCATACGACGAAACTTTTCACATCCATGATAAGCCTCGCTCCCCTCCTAGAACCGCAGATAATCATTCTCCAACAGGGGATCCTCTCCAGGGTCAGCGCCACGTCCGCGCCCACGTCTAGCGCCACGCCCGCGCCCACGGTCGCGTCCACCGCCACCGCGATCAACGCCCCCGCCGCTCCATGTGCGCGACTACGTCCACCGCCACCGCCACCGCCACCTCGACCGCCACCTCCCCGACCTCTCCCTCTACCCATAGCGACTTCCATATCTGCATGATTAAATAATTTTAATCAATTTTTTTTCAAAATATAACAATTTTTATTTAATTTAAAAAAAATATAACACCGCCACCTCCCCGAACGACCCCGACTATATATTATAACTATTATCTATCTACGACGTATTAGGTTTCGAGGCTCGTTACGGACCTACACGCGATACGGACGTTTCGACTAAAAAAATATAAAAAACTATATATTTACGACGTCTTAGGTTTCGACGCTCGAAATGGACCTAATCGCGTTACGGACGACCCGAACGGAATATTATAATTATTATCTATCTACGACGAATTAGGTTTCGAGGCTCGTTACGGACCTACGCGCGATACGGACGTTTCGACTAAAAAATTAAAAAAACTATATATTTACGACGTCTTAGGTTTCGACGCTCGAAATGGACCTAATCGCGTTACGGACGACCCGAACGGTATATTTTAATTATTATCTATCTACGTCGTATTAGGTTTCGAGGCTCGTTACGGACCAACGCGCGATACAGACGTTTCGACTAAAAAATTAAAAAAAAAACTGTATATTTACGACGTCTTAGGTTTCGACGCTCGAAATGGACCTAATCGCATTACGGACGACCCGAACGGTATATTATAATTATTATATATCTAGGACGTATTAGGTTTCGACGCTCGTTATAGACCTACGAGCGATACGGACGTTTCGGCTAAAAAAATAAAAAAAAACTATATATTTACGACGTCTTAGGTTTCGGCGCTCGAAATGGACCTAATCGCGTTACGAACGACCCGAACGGTATATTATAATTATTATCTATATACGACGTATTAGGTTTCGACGCCCGTTACCAACCTACGCCCGATAAGGACAACTTCGACTAAAAATAAAAACATTCTACTTACTAGTAAAACATTAAAAAAAACTAAGATATAAAACATTTGTTTATACTTTATAAAACATAAAAGGAAAAAAAACAAGTATTTAGAATCAATACGATCGTATAGGCTCATACGTATCGTATCAGTTCAAATGTTCTTGAAAATACACTGAAATTATGAATCGATACGATGCGTATAGGCCGATACGCATCGTATCAAACCATGTGTTCTTGAAAAAAAATTGAATTTTTGAAAGGATACGATGCGTATAGGCCGATACGCATCGTATCGATTCAAAAGTTCCTGAAAACCCCCCAAAAAACCCCAGTTTTCAACCCAAAAATCACACTAAACCTATGGCTAAAATGCAAAATTGAAAACGTTAAAATGATGAGGGTTTGGAGATGAATACCGTACTAGTCTTCGATCTTGAAATCTCGACCGTATGACGACCGTATGTATACCACCGTATGTGTGTGTATTTGGGAGTATTTTGAGTTTTGTTTGTTTTTGGATCGTATCAACCCCTGTGTTTTAAGGGGTTATATCGTTTTCTCATTCTATACGAATCGTACAGATCTATACGATGGGTAGTAAATTACCAATATACCCCTGTTTTTTAAATAAATCCAGGCTATAGTACCTATCGTATAGATCTATACGATTCGTCTTTAAGGGGTAATACGATACAACTTTGGCCTATACGATCGTATATGCCATAGTTTGAAAATTTGGTTTTTCGTGTTTTTCGTGTTTTCCTCGGTTCGACGCGTATACGAGTCGTTTTTTGACGAACTTTCGCATATTTTGTCATTTTATGACGTATGACTTCAACATACGTCGTTTCGGTGACGTTCGGTTGCGTGCGAATATCGTATTTTACGATTACGTACAGTTTTGTTTGAAATCCACTTGTACTCCATAGTGACGTGTTATATGTATACGCTCGTGGAAATATAATTAGTCGCGTATTTTTGCGTATTTTAGAGCATTATATCGTATTTTTAGGTATTTTAACATATTTTCATGTGTCTTAGGGTATTTTAAGGTATTTTAGCACATTTTAGCGTATTTTAGCTTATTTTAGCGTATTTAATTGTATTTTGACGTATTTTACCGTATTTTCGAATATTTTAGCGTATTTTAGAGCATTATATCGTATTTTAAGGTATTTTAACATATTTACATGTATCTTAGGGTATTTTAAGGTATTTTAGAGCATTTTAGCGTACTTTAGCGTATTTTAGCATATTTTAGCGTATTTAATTGTATTTTGACGTATTTTACCGTATTTTCAAATATTTTAGCGTACTTTAGAGCATTATGTCGTATTTTAAGGTATTTTAACATATTTTCATGTGTCTTAGGGTATTTTAAGGTATTTTAGCGCATTTTAGCGTATTTAATTGTATTTTGACGTATTTTACCATATTTTCGAACACTTTAGCGTACATTAGAGCATTATATCGTATTTTAAGGTATTTTAACATATTTTCATGTATCTTAGGGTATTTTATGGTATTTTAGCGTATTTTAGCTTATTTTAGCGTATTTAATTGTATTTTGACGTATTTTACCGTATTTTCGAAAATTTTAGCGTACTTTAGAGCATTATAACGTATTTTATGGTATTTTAACATATTTTCATGCATCTTTGGGTATTTTAGCGTATTTTAGCGTATTTAATTGTATTTTGACGTATTTTACCGTATTTTCGAACATTTTAGCGTACTTTAGAGCATTTTATCGTTTTTTAAGGTATTCTAACATATTTTCATGTATCTTAGGGTATTTTAAGGTATTTAAGGGTATTTTAGCGTATTTCGGCGTATTTTAACGTATTTTGACGTATTTTAGCGCATTTTTGAATATTTTACCGTATTTTCGTATTACAAATTAATCAATATAATGCATTGATTTGGCAATAAACAAATGGAATACATTATACAAATAAATTATTCTTTAAAATTACAAATCAATCAATAACAAGCAATGTAGGGTCAATGTTAGGCTTCCTTAGCATATCATACCACCCTATCCGTTCCGTGTAGTTTTCCGTCCAACGTAAAGCTTCTTCGTGCGCACGTCTTCTCCACGTAAGGTTTCGGTGGCGGCATTGGATAGTCCCCTTCAAGTCTGACGTGGATGAAATAACTACGATTAACAAATCACAGTGAAACGAACTGATGGGGGTTGCGTGCGTACTCTGGATCATATAAGGGAAATACAGTAGAACAATCTTGGATGTCTAATATGTGAACAATCACACCAAACCTATTGGCAAGAAGGAGTGCTGCTTGAGGCATCCCCATCCAATGTTCCCTGGGTGCCATTCCAACCCCGGTAAAATCTAATCTCTGTACTTGTTGGTCGTAGTCCCCTGGTAATTCACTATCGAAGACGTACCTCCACATTTCTTTGTGCGGACCCGTCAGCTCTTCAAGTAGTTGGTTTCGAATATACCCAAAGTAATCTTGTTCAAACCCTAAACCCACAGCCGCCGCCCGAAACCCACAATGTCCATCCGGCCTGACATCTTTTATTCTTGAAATGTAGGGGTGGAACACTTTTGGAATCTGTTTTTTGTATCTGTGCGCATATTCAAGCATTCCCTCATCAGTGATTAACGGAAAGGCATTGCCCTTGCCAGGCTCTTCTTCACGTGAAGATGTTGAACGACCGCATCGATTTAATGACCTTTGAGACTTTAGAGACATTGCAGACGTAGACGGTATTAGGGAATCTTGCGATGGTACATAAGAGCTATGTCAAGGAGGGTCACACCTACTTTGTTGTCTGGGAGGCCCAACTGAGCTATCTCTATCAGGTTGCTCTTTTCTTTGTTGTTGGACCTTGGAAGTTGGCCGCCCGCGAGTGTTTTCTTGTACAACAGACGGTTTTTTGTCGCTCATATATGGGTTTACCACCGCCATGATCTTCGATAAGACGCTTTTCCTTACTTGCGGGGGTTGGGTAGACAATTTTTGTTTCACATATTCTAATTGTTTGTCTACATCAACATCTTCCTCATCAAAATTTGATGGGTTCAGGTCAAGTTTTCTCCAGAAAATGTCTATATCTTCGAGCTGAATGACGCAGTCTGCAAAACAAAAAAAAGAGCATTAGACAATCATATTAAATTAAGACAACAAAACATTTTTTATAAGTCTATAAGTACCTGTATTCTACAAACTCTCCAGGCGACAGGCACATAACAACCCGGCACCCGAGTACAGCTGGCAGCCACATGTTGATCCGAAGAGGTTCGAATCCTGTCCCCGCCTAATCACTTGAGATATTTTTGGGGTGGTAAAACAGTAAAAGTTGTGTTGCTAGCTAGCGAATGTATGATTCCTAGTTCGATCCAAAGGGTATAAATTCCTTACTCTATCAAGTAAGCAGCTTCGCCCCTTAGTCTCACTATGTTCAACTAAGCCACTTTGTACCTTAGAAAGGAGTGGGAGCTCTAGCTCATTTCTATTTCCAGGGGACTATATCGAGAAAGATAAAGGAGTAGCGCAAGCTAGACGAGCAGAGAGAAGGTCTGTAGAGGGAGTTTGAGTCCTGATACTACGCTAATTCTTTGAATTCTATTAGTTTACTCAAGAATTGCTCAATGAATCTGTTGATTTGAAATCAAAGGATGGTCTACGATCAGCAGAAGAGTCGAATAGAGGGTTTCTATTTCTATATCCCCACAGGACTCTGTTTAGACGCTCTCTTTTCATCCCTATAGGGATTGATTGAAAACTATCCTTAGATTAGCGCTTGTGCTATTCCTTTAGTCCACACCTCTGCTCTGGGGACTACTTTCAAAGAAAAGGGCTATTCTAAAGAAGGAAAGAAAGCCATGAGAGCCGCTTGTCCAGCCAGTTAGCAGCTAAGGAGTTACTCTAGAGTTCCTTCCAGTCGGGAAAGAGTTAGCTTAAGCTTAAGACCGGTCAAGCCAAGTAAAGGGTAGGGCAGATGTAGTCGATACAGGTTTACGCGAGACAGATTTAGTCGATGTCGATACGGATTGAGCGCTGCTTTCCCGCTTGTAGACACTGCTGTAGTCTTTGGTGATTCGTCACTACGAAAGAAACTGGCTTTTACCTCTTCCATACTGGGTTGGGGTATTTTCTTGCTTTATGGATTCTCTTCTAATTTAAGCACAACGATGAAGGAAGAGAGGCCATAAGCGGCTATTGGATGACCGCAACGTGTCTATTCTCCGTGTTAGCTCGTTTTCCAATAGGTTAAGAGCATGGATGGAAACTTTAAGAAGTAGGTTGCAAAACAAAGGAATCTGAAAGTGGCTGTTCATTCGCTTGGTGCGGCTTTCTTCCAAGGATTTATTTATTTGTGCATATTGCTTTAGTACCAAGGTGTCCACCTTTTTCACCAGCGTTTCCAGACTGCATCTTGGTGTAGTCAGCTGTTTCTTTAATGCAGCATGTGCGCCTTAAGCTCTGTTTGTTGTATTTTGGAAGAATGTCAGGGTTTGATTGGTCCATGCAGATACGAACAATTGTCTGGAGGTGCTTAACCAGTTATTCCATAGGTAATCAAAAACATCTGAAAAAAATAAACATATTCAAATTATATATCAATTTGTATGAATGTATTTACGTAGAGAGAACATACATGTACGTTGTTGATTGATAAGGTGTCTCTGAAGGTTGAGGACGTTATATTTGTATAACTCTTCGGTAGCGGAATTACACACTGTTTTCCACTGAGAAATAAAGGCATCCCAATCTTGCGTATTAAACGAATTCTTGCAGTGCTTCACAATATCTTGTAAGATGTGGAACCTGCAGAGATATCTGTGTGCGCCAGGGAATATTTTTCTACACGCGTTTATCAGTGCCTGGTCCCTGTCCATTAGAATTACACGCAGCTCCATGCACTTGTGCAGCATAGACCTGACCCTCTCCATGACCCAGACGTACGTTGCCTCCTGCTCGTTTGAAAGAAATGCATGCGCAACACAGAAGGTTTGGTTTGTCGACGTCATACCCACAACTTGCAAAAATGGAAGATTGTACATGTAACACCCCGTGTTTCGAAAGTCAAAGTCAAAGTCAAGATTAAAGTCAAAGGAAGAAAAAAATTGCTAATTGCGATCTGTCACTCCTTGGTCAACTCCTGTTTTGACTTCTAGATAATCTATTTATGTTATCGCGTTAGTTGTATTATGTGGAGTACTTGTTAATAATCGAGGTTTAATCGCATATTAATCGCATGTTTAATCGATTTATCGCTAATCGCTATCGCTATTACAACTCGAATTATGTGTTCTGGATATTGCTTTACGTGTGTGTGCTATTTATGTGTTACTTGTGCATGTTATGTTTATGTTGAGGTGTTAATCGCAATCTATCGCATCGCAATCGAATCGAAACGCTAAACGCAAGTTGATTATAGTGATTGTATGTTAGATATAGTAGTTGGGATTAAAAGTAATTTAATAGGTAATTCTATCGCATCGCTGGCTCAAATCGCACCGCAAAGCTCAACACGCGAATCGAAACGATAAGACTCATCACGCCGGACTCGTGGATCGAGTGGTCAACCGACCGAGTGGCCATCCGATCGGGTAGCCATCCGATCGAGTTGCCACCCGATCGGACTGCCACTCGATCGACCAGCCTTTCTCCCCACTTTCCTTTTTAGGAAACCCTATAAATACCCTTCATATGTCACACCACTTGATGTGACAGCTCTCACTCGACCCAGCTCGCTCCAGCCCACATTTCTCTCGATTTCTCTCGATTCTTGTAAGTTTTCAACCTAAATCTTGTACTTTCTTGATCTACACGCACTCCTACACCTTTCTATCTTTCGAATCTTAACTTTTAACCGTGAAATCAGTGGATTTGAGGTGTTCTAGGATGATGTCATTATGGTGTTCTTATGAACTTCATGTTTTTGCTTCAATCCAGCAAGAACAACTTAGATCTGGACGATTTCCACATGAATAAACAAAGATCTTGCATAGATCTGAACATATTCATGGTGAAAAGGATTGAAAGATGGTTTTCTAACTTTCTTTCAACTCTTTTACACTCAATGCACTCAAAACCAATAGAATCGGAGCTTGTTCTGATCTTCTACTCATTCCTAGTGAATTATTAGTTCCAGATCTGAATTCTATCCGAGAGATATTGATTTCGGGTTTGAATATGAACTGCCGACTCGAACCATGAACCGGTCGGACTAGGGTAATTCCTGTTTGGTCGGGTCACTTGAGCCGAGATAAGGGTTCTGTTGTTCAAGCAAGATATCAAAACGTCTCGTTCAAAACTACAAAACTTCAAACGAAATCAAGTGACAAGACGATCTGTCCGTTGGGACAGATTGTCGTCCGATTGGATTGCCATCCGATCGACCGGCCATCCGATCGGGTTGCACTTGGTTCCATACTTAAACTTTTATTCAAACTATTCAAGGATCTAAACGTTGAAACGGATTACCGTCCGATCGGATTGCCATCCGATCGAGCGACCGTCCGATCGTGTGACGTTTGGGGACTTGTATACTTAAACAATTTTCAACATGTTCAATATGTACGGATTGCCACCCGATCGGATAGCCATCCGAATGAGTGACTGTCCTGCTGTGAACTTGTTCTCAAAATGAGAAGCCTCGCCAATCGGATTGCTGTCCGATCGAACGACCGTTCGACCGACCGACCTGAAGGGTAGAGATACTTCTCTATTTTCGAAAACTTCAAAGTACAAACCATCATACACAAACACATCCTCATCCAAACGAGGTGTCAATCCAATCGAATGGTCATCCAATCGGATGACCATCCGAACGGATTGTCACCCGATCGACTGGCCATCCGATCGGATTACCATCCGATCGTTGGTACACCCATACCGTTTTGCGCGCCACTCATCGTTTATGCTATCATTAACTGTTCAGGCTAAACTCGCTCTAGCGCTCCCTTCAATCCATTAACTCTATCGCTGTGAGTATACTCGAGCCCCCTTTTGCTTTACACACTTTTGGGTGTTACATACGTTACTTATTCTAAATCACGTTAAACACACTACGCAATACTTTACCGCTAACCGCTACTGCATGTTATACGTGACTCGATGAATGCTTGTTTGTTATGTTTACACATAGATTGCTGTCTACCTGCCTTAGCAACGATAGTACTATAGTTTGGACTCAACACCTGTTCGCTCAGGGATTGTTAAGGACAATTAATCACATGATTCACAGTGGTGAATATGTGTTACGAACTGCATTACGCAGTCAACCCACAGTCATTGGTATTGATAGGATCATGTCGATAACTTACATGCTTCACATCACACGTTGTACGTGCTGGTTATGCGTAAACGATTTCGAACTCTACTATGCTATTATCAAACTTGTATGCTCACCTTTACACTATGTGTATTGACTTTTACTTTAACGTATGTGGCAGGTGCTTAAGATGCTAGGATGCCTTGTTTGCTGTGTGATGAAATCGAGGCTAGGAAAGAGTCTAGAAATAAACGAACAAACTATCTATATTGAAATCTGAGTTGTCAAATCAGTACTTGTTTGTGAGACAATTATTTGTAATAACTGTTTTATTTGGATATGTTATGGTATGGGACATGACGTTTTAAATATCTGGTAACTAATAGTTGTTATGGATACTCATGGACAATCTGTTTCGCTCAGTGCCACGCCCCGATGATTCCGCCATCGGTTGGGGTGTGACAGTACATGTTAGTCTTGTAGGTAGCGTCGACCATAAGCACATGCGGGAATGCCCTCCACATTTCAAAGGACTTATCGTGACAGAAAAATACATGCTGAACGACGTTGGTGGAAGGTTCCGCCTGTATGTAATAGGTCATCTTTTTTTCCTGGAGGATTTGTTCTAGCCGCTGCATGGGAGACGGTTTTTTCTCGAACTTCGCGGCCCTAATCTTTTGGCGAGCGTTGTGTATGTCTTTCGGAACACATTTGTTCTCAGGGTTCTGTTCGGTTACGGCCTTCCAGATTGTATGGGGCTGTATGTCTTGATCTGTCAGCTCTTGCACCAGCCTAAACTCATTAGTAGTAAGCCTCCTGGCATACGCATAACCCTCCAGATGTTCAGCAGGGCCGTGGTTGTGCGTCTCGTTAAAATTTTTGTTCAGATAATCTATCCGCTAAGCCCGACGACTTTGGTCGAGATGACCTATCACCATAAAAGGGCACGCGTATTTTTTGCTGCCGGTTTTCCTAACCGTGGCCTTACTCTCATGCTCGCCGCTACGACAACATTGGAGCCACACCTGGTGATCCTTGGACCGTCTGGTAACAATAATGTATCCGTTGGCTAAACCCCTTCGTTTTACCCAACTTTCCAAATCATCGCGGGATAAAAAATCCTAAAAATATAACAAGTAATTTAAAAAAATATAACAATTTTGAATGTACTTTTTTTTAAAATTCTTAAAAAATATAACAATTTTAATTAATTTTATAAAAACATAACATTTTAATTAATTTTATAAAAATATAACATTTTTTAATTAATTTTTTATCCTATTTATACAATATAACAATTTTGAATGTATTTTTTCTTTACAATTTTTTATTATTGTGCAAATTATTATTGTTTTTTATTGCAAGGAACGTGCGAATTGTGCATCGGTTTTGAAATGAACGAGGTAACAAGTATTAAAACACATAGAAATTGAGATAAAGTAAAAGAGAGGCTTGATAAGACATCGGATTGTTTCGGGTTTAGAAACTTCGACTATTCCAAAGTGAATCAAAAGTCCTTTCAAATTAGGAAACGTGCTTTGGCCTATAGGTAAAATACTCTCGTCGAGAAGCGATTAACGGTACTTTACCCTTCCAGTTACTACACGTCCCTAATCGATTGAAAAATCGAAACTTTGGCGGGATTGAAAATCGAGGAACGGGACTAGTCGACAAGATGCGGGTTTCACCCCTAACTTGAAGATTTCGTACCATAAGTGTGGTTGGTATTCGTCGGGCCAAGAAAGTTAATTCCGACACTTTGACGAGGGTCCACTAGAGTTTGAATTGGAAACTTACCGTCAAGATGTGGATCTCACTCCTAACTTGATGGCGTAATTTCGTGCAAAATTGAATAAGCGGATTGAGAGTCATTCACCAAATTATGGGTTTCACGCATATTTTGGTGAAATCATCTCATTTGTATAATACGAGTGTCTTCAACTCTTCAACGAATATTTTAATTAATATTTAAAAAAATATTTTAATGTATTTTTTTATAATATTTAAAAAATATAACATGTTTAATTAATTTTATAAAAATATTTCATATAACATTTATTAATTAATTTTTATCCTATTTGAAAAATATAACAATTTTAATGTATTTTGTATTAACAATTGTATAATAATTTTTTAACAGAAAAAAAATATAACATTTAACAAAGATATATATCGTTCGTACCTGATCAGTTTTGTCCGAAACTTCAGGGTAAGCGGGTGTCTCGTCACCCAATGACTCTTGCACGGGTGGATCGTCACCCAATGACTCTTGCACGTAAGAAGGCTGACCAACGTCTTCTTGTACTCCCGAGGGACCACTAACGAAAACGTTATTGCCATATTCTTCATGTTCGTACGAGGGAACGTAACCGGGTTCATAATACGGAGACCTATAACCTTGATCATGGCTACACGTGTTCAAATCTGGTAACAACGGTTGGCGGGGCATAGCAGACTAAAAAAACCAACGGGTAAAAGATAATGGTAAGTTTAACGCCGAATAGAAAAAAGTAAATATATATACTTACCTCGTTGAGGTATGGCAAAAACGATTCATTATGATGGGGACGATAGCCGGACACGACCTCGTGCGCGTGATCATCATTTCCACCCCAATCGTAAGAATCAGGGACACTAGACCCCGCATAATACAAACGGTGTGCTAAGTATTTCATAAAAAAAACATAATAAGTTAAAAAAATGATATACCACACTGCTATCCGAAATAAACGTGCTCGTGTCCGCCTCAGACGGCTCACCGAAAACATAGTTGTACCAATACATGTTTGTTAGTGAATGTGAATATATAACGAAGACGATATATATATCGTCTTCTTCGTCGTTTAAATAGAGGAAGAATAATTCAAATTCAGAATTGAATACGGGTCGTATAGCCCTATACGTATAGGGCTTACGTCAATCACTTTACGTCACTCAATAGTGACAGAAAGCTGATCGTACTTTCTAAAAAAAGTGATACGCATCGTATAGGCCTATACGATGCGTATTACTTTAACGTCGTGAGACAGTGTCAGCCTTTGACTGACACAGAATTAATTAACCAACTCAATACTGTAACAACCCTCGGTAAAACCAACATCCTCATTATATGAGCAAATAAGAGAAGCACAAGAGTCAGTAATCAAGGAAGATACTGAAAAGTTAAAAGGTATGTTAAAAGAATTAAAACAAGGAACAGATGGAATTTGGAGATTCCATGAAAAGAGAATGTGGATACCTAAATTAGGAAATCTACGCCATCGTATATTAGAAGAAGCCCATAAGTCTAAGTATACGATGCATCCAGGAAGTGATAAAATGTACCAGGATTTAAGGAAAAATTTATGGTGGATAGGAATGAAAAAGGATATAGCAACCTATGTTTCTAAATGTTTAACTTGCTCACAAGTTAAAGCTGAACACCAGAAACCCTCAGGTTTGTTACAGCAATTAGAAATGCCAGTTTGGAAATGGGAATTTATAACAATGGATTTTGTTACTAAATTACCCAAAACTAGGAAAGGAAATGATACAATCTGGGTAATTGTAGATAGACTAACCAAGTCAGCTCATTTTCTACCAATGAAGGAAACAATTAGTATGGAACAATTATCTAAATTGTATGTAAATGAAATTGTTTCTTTACATGGTATTCCTTTATCAATTGTTTCTGATAGAGATAGTCGCTTTACCTCTCATTTTTGGTCAAGTTTCCAAAAGGCAATGGGAACTAAATTAAAGTTGAGTACGGCTTATCATCCACAAACGGATGGACAAAGTGAAAGAACAATTCAGACAATGGAGGACATGCTTCGAGCTTGTCTAATTGATTTTGGAGGTAATTGGGACGATCACTTACCTTTAATAGAGTTTTCTTATAATAATAGTTATCACACAAGTATCAATGCTGCACCATTTGAAGCACTTTATGGACGAAAGTGTCGAACCCCAGTCTGTTGGGCAGAAATTGGGGAAAAGCAACTATCTGGACCTGAGATAGTGCAAGAAACAACCGATAAAATTTTTCAAGTCAAAGAACGACTGAAAGCAGTACGTGATAGACAAAAAAGTTATGCTAATAACAGGCGAAAACCATTGGAGTTTCAAGTAGGAGATAGAGTATTGTTGAAAGTCTCTCCTTGGAAAGGAGTAGTAAGATTCATCAAACGGTGAAAGCTAAGTCCCAGGTATGTTGGACCTTTCAAAATTATTAGAAGAATAGGACCTGTAGCCTATCAGCTACAACTGCCAGAGGAAATGGCAGGAATACATGATGTGTTTCATGTATCTAATCTTAAAAAGTGTTTAGCTGATGAATCATTGATAGTACCTCTTAAGGATATAGAGGTAAATGAGCAACTCAAATTTGTAAAAAGACCTCTACAAATTGAAGATAGGAAAGTCAAGAATCTCAAACACAAGAGACTAGTTCTAGTCAAAGTGAAGTGGGACTCCAAAAGAGGACCTGAGTACACATGGGAGTTTGAGTCAGAAATGCAAAAGAAATATCCGCATTTGTTTCATTAGATCTCGAGGACGAGCTCTAAAATAAGGTGGGGAGAATGTAAGAACCCTCGGTAAAACCAACATCCTCATTATATTTTGTATACCCTATTTTATCCTAAAAATATCCGTATATGTCTTATATTACACCCCGTATGTGAAAACCGAGCCCAAAATAGATTATAACATATAAAAGAAATTAAAAATCTGAAATTGTAAGTTGAGGCGGGCCGCGTAAGACCTCACCTCAACCTTACGCGGGCCGCGACAGATCCTCACACGCGATTACACCAGAGGTCGACACGTGTCGACATCGTGTCGAGTCTACTAGCTGACCCAGCTAAGCTATAGTGTTGACCGATGTTGACGCGGGCCGCGTAAGGCTTAGCCTTACCTTACGC
This sequence comes from Helianthus tuberosus, assembly GCA_030545235.1. Taxonomy (NCBI): domain Eukaryota; kingdom Viridiplantae; phylum Streptophyta; class Magnoliopsida; order Asterales; family Asteraceae; genus Helianthus; species Helianthus tuberosus. Next base: position 10,124,541 of record CM060384.1, on the reverse strand, counting down.
GGGCCGCGACAGGACTAGAATCAGCAACTATATAAGAAGGCCATCAGTTTACGTTTTCCGTCGCTCATTCTAAAATCTCAATCTCGAATTCTCTGATATTAGGCATATTTTTCAAGTATTATACCCCCTAAATTAGCGAGGTTCTGCTCCGTTGTAAGTATTATAACCCCAGTTTCATAATAGTTACGCTGCCCGATTGATTTAGGGTTCCGTAACAACTGTCGTGGTTCTGCCCGACGTAGTTGTTGGAATGCCGTCTCGGGGAGGGTATTATTAATATTTTCAAAGGGTTATGATACTAACCAATGTACATTTGTATAAATTATAGATTATATCCAGGAAACCCTTACGAAAAGCCTAAGACAGCAATGTGAGTTTATCCTCTTTTTGTTAATGTTTTTGGTAATGTTTTACCAAACCTTAAATGTTTTACTATGAAATTTAGCAGTGATTGAGTCTTTGTGGTTATTCAATTACTGCCGGTATGTTGGGGTTTTGTATACAAAATTTGTACTACTTGCGAGTAGTAAGTCAGGATGACAATACGTTACCATTGGACAATGAGTTAGCCAATGGGTAATATGACCCACAAGTCAGGATTGATAGTACCAAATGGAGTAATTGTGTAGACATAAACAATGTGATCGCTCTCAATACTGTTCACTGTGACTTTAAACTTGATTAAACTGGGATTCACTCACCAGTATTTCCCGCTGACAAATATTTTTAAAACATGTTTCAGGTAACCCAATGTGAAAACCAATTAGTAAAAAGCCAGCTGGAGAGCACTGAAGGCTTGAAAAAAAAAATGTGGCTATAAAAGTTACATAATAAACGATGTTTTAAATTCAATAAAATAGGGTTTATCCCTATAATGTATTGTAATAAGAAACTTGGGTTTTGCCCATGTTATTATTAATATAAAAGAAGGCGGTTTTACTCTGATAAAACATTTCCTAACTACGGTCCTGATGTAAATTCCGCTGCGAGGTTAAATAACCCTGATACCACCGAACTCTGTGATCGCGTCCGCCCGTTCCCGGGGATCGGGGGTTGCGACAGAAGGTGGTATCAGAGCCTAGCCACTGGTCTGAGCCAAAGAAGTGTTCTGCTGACACTTAAAATTTAAAATTTGTGTTAGGAAATAAATTACGGAAATACATGCATAACTGTAATTATGTGTTATGTGTTATTTGACTATTTGTTAGTTTTCAGTATGAGTGATCAAGGACCATCAGACGTGAATCGTCAGTTAGCTTATTCACCTAGGAGTGAAGGTACATCATCACAGCCTGCCCTTTCAGGGTATTCTGCTGATCAGGAGGAGGGAATATTTGTCTTTAGAGCTCAATCTGAAGAACCATTTCCTACTAAGAAACGAGGATGGTTCAGTAAAGAAGCTTTTGCTCGTAGGAAGAGAATGCGAAAATTGCAACAGCAAAGGGCTTTAGCAGCTATTAAGCGAGAGACAGATGCCCATACACAAGAGATACTTAATAGGAGCCTAGCTAATTTCCATATCTTAGCTACGACTGCTGCTGACCCGAGTCTGGAACAATTAGTAGCCCCAAAACCACAAAACCCAGAACAACCCATGGAGATAGAAAATCAGGAAAACCAAGAAGAGATGTACAATTTTAATCCAGAAGAAATCCCTAGAGTGCCTGCACCAAACCCTATAGATCCAAATTACGACCCTTGGTGGGACGACAATAGAGACTTTGTGCAACGTTACCCTATTCAGGATTATCTACCCATACAGAACATAGAAGCTTATCCAGGTATGGACCCTTTAGATCCCTATTATCAAGATGATTATATTAGGGAAATATTAGAGGATCTTTACCAATTTCAGGCACATACACCCCCATATCAGGAACACTTACCCCAGATTCCAAACCCAGTCCGAGAACCTGCACCCCCAATGAGTGCAGAAAACGTGCAAGAACTTAGGACTTTCGGGGAGGAAATCTTAGAAAGCAGTGAAAGGATGCGTCAGGTGGGAGAGCGTCTCGTATGGAAATACGATGAGCGCAATATGGATTTTTGGATAAATCCATATCCGTGAATGTAAGAATGGAGGAAATGGTAGTAATAATAATAATAAAAATAAAATAAAATATGTGTGTACGAATGCATATTACTATTTTATTTCTGTTGGTATTGTAATCTTTATTTCTGTACTAGTGTGTAATAGACGCATAGTATATGAAAAAGAGTATAGTCGCAATGATCGACGGTTTTGGTAAAAATGTGTGTCATGTGATTAACTATATTAAGATATTAATTGTGATATTAATATGGGATACTTGTTTAAAATTCAGATGGCCAACGAAGAAAATCAAGGAAATCTGAATAACGATAACCAGAGTAACATTAACGTGGTTAATGAAAATCCAAACATCAATAACAATGGGAACCAGATGGATAATAGTGCTATCCAACACATTGTAGCACAGGGAATTATAGATGCAATGCCATTTATTCTTCAAACTGTTAAAGATGCTGATAATAAAAGTAAGCATAGCAGTAAGCGACCAAGTGAACCAGAAAACAGCGTGAACAATGGACCTGTACTTCAAATGCCTATTCCCAAAAGAAGAAGAACCATGCCTTATGGTTGTTCTTATAAAGAATTCTGGTCTTGTAAACCAATGGAATTCTCGGGCAATGAAGGGGCCATTGCAACCTTACGCTGGATAGAGAAAACTGAGGCAGTCTTAAGGATAAGCAAGTGTGCTGAAGAAGATAAGATACTGTTTGCTTCTAATCTGTTTAAGAATGCAGCACTAGAATGGTGGAACACTATCCTCCAGACAAGAGGAAGTGATCAAACTTACAATATGGAATGGGAAGAGTTTAAGGACAAGGTAGAAAGGAAATTCTGCCCTCCTAATGAAAAAGAACAGATAGCCAACAAATTCCTAAATCTTAGGATGACTGGTGTAGATAGCAAGGGGTACACTAAGTTATTCTTCGAATATGCTAGAATAGTGCCAACTATTGCCTCACCAGAACCAGTGTTAATTTCCCGTTATATTTGGGGATTAATTGGAGAGATAAGACACATAGTCAAGGCAGCTAGACCTCAAAATATAGAAGAAGTTGTAGAACTAGCAAATACCTTGACTGATGAGTTAGTCCGTACTAGAGAAGAAGATCAGAAGAGGAACTTAACCCAAAGGCTTACACAGGAATTCCGTTCTGGAAATTACAATCGTAGGAATATGGGTTCTACCTCTGCAACATACTGCAAGGTCTGCAAGAAAAAGCATTCGGGAAAATGCTCCACTCTCTGTAATTATTGCAAGATGCCAGGACACAAGGAAGAAAGTTGTAGGAAGAAAACCAGTAATGGATTATGCTACAACTGTCGAGAAAAAGGTCATATCAGGCCAAATTGTCCGAAATTAGTTCCAGCTGCAGACAACAAGAATACTAAAAATGCTAGAGCATTTGTTTTGACTGCAGATGAAGCCAGGATGATTCCAGATGTCATAGCTGGTACGTTTTTAGTTAATGATGTCTTTGCTAAAGTATTATTTGACTCTGGTGCAAACCAAAGTTTTATTAATACATCGTTTTGCAAATTTCTAAATCAATCATTAACTAAACTACCACAAGAATGTTTAGTAGAGACAGCCAATGGAGAAACCGTTAGAATTTCTGAAATCTTGCAGGGAGCAAGTATAGAAATTTCAAATCAGAAATTTATTGCAAATCTTTATCCCATGAATTTGGTAGGATTTGATGTTGTTTTAGGAATGGATTGGTTGATAGCCAATAAAGCTAGTATTTTATGTGATCAAAAGTTAATTCAGGTAAATTCACAAAAAGGTAAAACGATCACAATTAAAGGAGATAAGCCCTCTAGATCCACAAAATTCATCTCTGTGATGAAAACTGCAAGTTGTATAAGAAAAGGTTCTATAGTGTATTTGATTTCCATAATCACTAACACTAAAGGAAAAGAATTAAAAGATATTCCAGTAGTATCTCAGTTTTCAGATGTATTTCCAGAAGAATTGCCAGGGCAACCACCAGACAGAGAAGTTGAATTCAGAATCCATTTAATACCAGGAACTTCACCAATTGCCAAAGCACCCTACCGATTGGCACCCGCTGAAATGCAAGAATTAAAGAAACAATTAGACGAATTGTTGGAGAAAGGATTTATACAGCCAAGTTCGTCGCCATGGGGAGCGCCGATACTGTTCGTTAAAAAGAAGGACGGATCAATGCGTATGTGCATTGAGTACCGGGAATTAAACAAAGTCACTATTAAGAATCGGTACCCATTACCGAGAATCGATGATTTGTTTGATCAGCTACAAGGAGCTCGATTTTTCTCTAAAATCGATTTAAGGTCGGGATATCATCAATTAAAGGTACAGGAAGAGGATATTCCTAAAACCGCATTCAGAACAAGGTATGGTCATTATGAATTTACTGTCATGCCATTTGGTTTAACCAATGCCCCAGCTGCATTTATGGACATGATGAACCGAATATGTAAGCCATATTTGGATAAATTCATAATTGTATTCATAGATGATATTCTAATTTACTCTAAAAGTAAAAAAGATCATGCAAAGCATTTGCACGCACTTTTAAGTTTGTTAAGAAAGGAAAAGCTTTATGCTAAGTTTTCAAAATGTGAATTTTGGTTAGAACAGGTACAATTCCTTGGACACCTAGTCAATCATGAAGGAATTCATGTAGATCCAACCAAGATTGAAGCAATTACGAAATGGAAAATTCCTAAGTCACCAACCGAGGTTAGAAGTTTCTTAGGATTGGCAGGTTATTATAGAAGATTTATTAAAGATTTCTCTAGAATAGCCATTCCCTTAACTAAGCTAACCTGTAAATCTGTTAATTTTGAATGGGGATTAAAACAAGAAGAAGCCTTTAAAATTCTTAAGCAAAGATTAACCCATACACCTATATTAGCATTACAAGAAGGAAATAAAGACTTTGTAGTCTACTGTGATGCTTCTAAACTAGGTTATGGATGTGTGTTGATGCAACGACAAAAAGTTATAGCTTATGCATCTAGACAAGTTAAGAATCATGAAGAGAATTATTCAACCCATGATTTAGAATTAGGAGCCATAATTTTTGCTCTTAAAATTTGGAGACATTACCTTTATGGTAGTAAATTTACCATATTCACTGATCATAAGAGTTTAAGGTATGTTTTCAAGCAAAATGAGTTGAATATGAGGCAAAGACGTTGGATGGAATTTCTTAGTGATTATGATTGTGATATCCAGTATCATGAAAGAAAAGCCAATATAGTGGCAGATGCTTTAAGCCGAAAGTATCATGAAAAGTCAAAAATGGTACGTTCTCTTAAATTAAATCTGCAAGTAGATTTAAATGAGCAAATAAGAGAAGCACAATAGTCAGTAATCAAGGAAGATACTGAAAAGTTAAAAGGTATGTTAAAAGAATTAAAACAAGGAACAGATGGAATTTGGAGATTCCATGAAAAAAGAATGTGGATACCTAAATTAGGAAATCTACGCCATCGTATATTAGAAGAAGCCCATAAGTCTAAGTATACGATGCATCCAGGAAGTGATAAAATGTACCAGGATTTAAGGAAAAATTTCTGGTGGATAGGAATGAAAAAGGATATAGCAACCTATGTTTCTAAATGTTTAACTTGCTCACAAGTTAAAGCTGAACACCAGAAACCCTCAGGTTTGTTACAGCAATTAGAAATGCCAGTTTGGAAATGGGAATTTATAACAATGGATTTTGTTACTAAATTACCCAAAACTAGGAAAGGAAATGATACAATCTGGGTAATTGTAGATAGACTAACCAAGTCAGCTCATTTTCTACCAATGAAGGAAACAATTAGTATGGAACAATTATCTAAATTGTATGTAAATGAAATTGTTTCTTTACATGGTATTCCTTTATCAATTGTTTCTGATAGAGATAGTCGCTTTACCTCTCATTTTTGGTCAAGTTTCCAAAAGGCAATGGGAACTAAATTAAAGTTGAGTACGGCTTATCATCCACAAACGGATGGACAAAGTGAAAGGACAATTCAGACAATGGAGGACATGCTTAGAGCTTGTGTAATTGATTTTGGAGGTAATTGGGACGATCACTTACCTTGTGTAATTGATTTTGGAGGTAATTGGGACGATCCTCACACGCGATTACACCAGAGGTCGACACGTGTCGACATCGTGTCGAGTCTACTAGCTGACCCAGCTAAGCTATAGTGTCGACCGATGTTGACGCGGGCCGCGTAAGGCTTAGCCTTACCTTACGCGGGCCGCGACAGGACTAGAATCAGCAACTATATAAGAAGGCCATCAGTTTACGTTTTCCGTCGCTCATTCTAAAATCTCAATCTCGAATTCTCTGATATTAGGCATATTTTTCAAGTATTATACCCCCTAAATTAGCGAGGTTCTGCTCCGTTGTAAGTATTATAACCCCAGTTTCATAATAGTTACGCTGCCCGATTGATTTAGGGTTCCGTAACAACTGTCGTGGTTCTGCCCGACGTAGTTGTTGGAATGCCGTCTCGGGGAGGGTATTATTAATATTTTCAAAGGGTTATGATACTAACCAATGTACATTTGTATAAATTATAGATTATATCCAGGAAACCCTTACGAAAAGCCTAAGACAGCAATGTGAGTTTATCCTCTTTTTGTTAATGTTTTTGTTAATGTTTTACCAAACCTTAAATGTTTTACTATGAAATTTAGCAGTGATTGAGTCTTTGTGGTTATTCAATTACTGTCGGTATGTTGGTGTTTTGTATACAAAATTTGTACTACTTGCGAGTAGTAAGTCGGGATGACAATACGTTACCATTGGACAATGAGTTAGCCAATGGGTAATATGACCCACAAGTCAGGATTGATAGTGCCAAATGGAGTAATTGTGTAGACATAAACAATGTGATCGCTCTCAATACTGTTCACTGTGACTTTAAACTTGATTAAACTGGGATTCACTCACCAGTATTTCCCGCTGACAAATATTTTTAAAACATGTTTCAGGTAACCCAATGTGAAAGCCAATTAGTAAAAAGCCAGCTGAAGAGCACTGAAGGCTTGAAAAAAAAATGTGGCTATAAAAGTTACATAATAAACGATGTTTTAAATTCAATAAAATAGGATTTATCCCTATAATGTATTGTAATAAGAAACTTGGGTTTTGCCCATGTTATTATTAATATAAAAGAATGTGGTTTTACTCTGATAAAACATTTCCTAACTACGGTCCTGATGTAAATTCCGCTGCGAGATTAAATAACCCTGATACCACCGAACTTTGTGATCGCGTCCGCCCGTTCCCGGGGATCAGGGATCGGGGGTTGCGACAAATACGCATCATATAGTCCTATATAATACGTATTGAGGATGTCGATTTAATAAGCCAATGTGTGCCAATAATAGGACCATGTTGTTTTTCATTCTTTTATAGAAACTAGGTGAAACACCCGCGCTATGCGGCGGGGCGTCCGGTAAAAAGATGGTGAGCGTATTTTTGTAACAACCCGTCACATATACGACATTACGATAATCAAAGAAGTTGCATGCCTTCATAGTTTGTTTTGTTCCAAATGAAAAGCATTGTATTTCGAATACAACTCATTCTTAATAAAATTTATATCTCAACTTTAAGAAAAAAACTAACCATATGCTTATAATTTTTTTTTTATAAAAATAAAGAAAGTAAGTTGTTAGAGAAAAATAAAATTACTAAAAATAATTGGGTTAAATATATATGTAGTTTGTAGTATGAGAGCTGAAATCCATAAAAATGAATACGTATCCGGATAATTCAATAGTAGAAAAAAAAACGTTTTATTTCAAACATAACTCTTTTTTTTTTCAAAATACTTATATCGGAGCGTTGAGAAAAATAATTATTTACAACTACGTACTTTGTTATTTTTATGTTCACTTAAGTTATGAGAGAAAAATAAAATTACTAAACTTAAATGAGTTGTCAACGTATATAAAACATGTGTTGTTTATAGTGTAAAGAGTGAATTATTTATCCACGTTTACCTCTTATATTCAAAGTTCTCATATAATGTACTTATTTATGTAATTTGGATTTTTTTTGCTAATCAAACAATAACTTTAAAATTATTTTAATAAATAGATGGTTAAAATAATACAAATTCTATATTTTGTATTGGAATGCTATTACAATGAATATTATTATAATCTTGATTATTACAATCTTGATTATTACAATCTTGATTATTATAAATAAAAGAAAAGGTCAAAATTTAGCTTCATGTAGAAAAATAAAGAAAAAATATACATAGTTTAAAATAATCAATTAAAGAGGTACTGTACACCCTCTTAAAAAATGTAAGGTATAGAATATATGAATAACCGTGAAAAGGCCAAAAAGTACAATCATGTCATGTCCCAAACATTAATGGGAAAAAAATGTATATCGGGTAAATTAGCAAGCTGCATATAATATAGGAATGAAATGTAGAGTTTAATAAAAACGTATTATTATTGTTTTTTAAAGTTTGTCAATTGAATTTTTTATTGTTTTCGAAAAAAGGATATCTGGTTATCCTTTTGACACGTTTACACATTAATTTTATAGGGTGGAGATACAATAGGAAGTTTATTTGGCTAGGAAGGCTAGGAAGTGATCTTGACCATCCATTTAGTTAATAAAGGGCTAAGATTAAATCAGGGAAATTGAAAGAAAAAAAAGAGGCGTGTGAGTTTGTTTAGGGGCATTCTAGTCAATCCAAGCCAATAGTTTATCTCTCCTCCAATTCCCCCTCATTTTTTAAACGTTAATAACTATTTCATACGACATTATTTTTTTATAAAAATTGCACCAAAAAAACAATCGTTTTTTTATCTTTAAAACGAGTATACTATTGCTATATTTTCAAAAAAAAAAATTTAAACCCAGTTGGGTAAAACGCAATAGAAAAACCATCAGTATCGTAAAACGCAATGAAAAAAAACCCTAAAAAATGACATAGGTGGGATGTGGGTTGGTTTGGTAGTGTTTTTTGGAGGAAAAAATTGTATTTGAGTTTTATTATTATTATTATAAAATATTAGTTACATATAATTCATAGTTGTTTTATAATTACGTTTTTTTACGTCATTATTTTTATAGAACGTATATAATATAAGTGCGTCTTTATAAACTACTAACCTATTTATTTTGTTAAATTAAACGAACACGTTAAATAAAATGTACAGAAAGCCATAAGAATTAAACGTAAACAATCCTAAACCAACGTGATGTAAATAGAAGATTAACTGCAATATATATATATTTATATATATCAGTTTGTACATACAAAACAAAAAGGTACAACTGAGTACATAATACATAACAAATCACTATAGAAACAAACTATGGTACTAATCCTCGTGCGGTGGGGACGGTGGGAGGGGAAGTGGAGGCAACCCAACGAGCTCTCATAGAGCAACGAGCGTCTCGACGATCCAGTCAATGCGTGCGCCCTGGCGTCTGAGGCGCCGGTCGAAGTCCCGAGCCACCTCGCGCGCTACCGGAGGCAGGTCAGCGTAAACGTGCTGCGGGTACTGTGGCGGCTCAGGAGCTGGCTGAACTGGTGGTACCGGGATCTCCTCGACATGCTCCTCCTGAGCCGGATCCTCTAATACAGGCTGAGCCTGAGCCTGAGGCGGAGGCTGAGCCTGAGCCTCATCCTGAGGCTGGCCCGGGAACTGATCGAGTCCCAGAGCTTGTAGCTGAGCCTGCCGAGCGGCCGCCTGAACATCAGGAGGGGCTAACACTCCAGGCCTCACCTCAATAACAACCGGGATGACCTCTGGCACCACCTCCGGATGCCAAATCAGCCCGTCACGGCCCCTAAACCTCAGACCAACATCAAAGGTACGGGTGATCTGCATGGCAGATACTGACGCGCGGCCCAACCTGTCAGACGGGACCGGGTCGGACAGCTCCGGATCATGCTCGGGCACGATCCCTAGCGAGCGTGCAATGGCGGTGATGTATGAGCCAGTGTGCACGTACCCGCGGAGCTGCCGGTGGTATGCTGTGGCAAAGTAATCTGCCAGGCAGGCTGCTAGATCGCAGGGCTGGCGGTGCAGTAGGCAGTATAGAAAGAAAAGGTCATTGAGGTTGACCTTCTCCCTGCTAGCACCCCGCGGCACGATAGTTGCCGCGATAACATGGTGCAGGTATCGGTACAAGGGGTCTCTAATGGTGGTGGCCTTTTGCCAGGATTTCCCAAAGGGAACACTGGAAATGGCCCTCCAGAAACTGATAAGCGTCTGCCTGTCCATCGCCGTAACCGCCTGCGTATATAAATCAGTATCAAGCTCGGGCTCAGTGTACAAACCTGTATGGACAGCAAACTGCCGCACACTCATCTGAAACTCCTGACCGGCGAGACGGAATGTAACCTCGTGGACTAGAAAAGGCGAGTCCTCCATGTAATCCGCCGGATGCGGCGCGTATGTAAACGTGGAAAGAAACTCGACCGTAAGCTCAGGGTACGAGTCCTCCATCGCTATCTCAAATAGGCGCGACCAAGGAGTATCCAGTCCAACTATATCACGCGCCCGCGCGGCCTCTCCCAAGGTCTCCAGCAGGTCCCAGTCTATCCCTACATGCCCCCCAATCTCTATGGTGCGCAACCTAGCGCATCTCCCCCTCGCCCGTGACCCCTGCGGAAACTGCAGGTACGGACATGCCGGCTCTCCCACCTCTCCCACATCTCCCTCAGCCTCCATATGTTCAATCTCGTCATCGGAGGAATCCATCCCTGCACGTTGAAAAGATTATAAATAATTAATATTATTTAAACAATTTAAATAATAAACAAATAATATTAAATATAAAATAATAAATAAATAATATTATTTAAACAATTTAAATAATAAACAAATAATATTAAATATAAAACAATAAACAAATAATATTATTAAACAATTTAAATAATAAACAAATAATATTAAATATAAAATAATAAACAAATAATATTAAATATAAAATAATAAAGAATATTATTAAACAATTTTAATAATATTATTTAAACAATTTAAATAATAAATAAATAAAAAAAATAAAGATGAACCAAAGCGCCCCGCTATGGCCTCGACGCGGCGCTTTGGTTCTTCATTCTGAAGAACAGAACCCAGCAGATCATCAATACCCGCCCCAATCAACACATATTTCAACATGTACATTAAACGAAAATGATTAAGGGTGTTCGATCTTACCTTTTAGTGGTTGAAAGCTTGAAAACGAAGATCTCCGGCTCAGAATGTGTGAAATCGCACCTTTGTGTGTGTTTTTGTGTTTATGTTTGAAATGGGGGAGAAGCTGCCCCGCTTTGGTTTAAACGAGGGATCAAAGCGCCCCGCTATGGCCATAGCGCGGCGCTTTGAGGTCAAAGCGGGGCGTTTAGGTCAAAGCGGGGCGTTTAGGGCCTTTTTTTATTTTTTTAAAATTGTTTTTAATTCAGAAACGCGTCGATAATAGTCTAAAATTTACGATTTTTCCATTATACATCATTTTTTATTATATATGGACTATACTGCAAGTTTCGGATCAAATCGGTTACGTGTGATGTCTTATTCCGTTATATCGTATCATTTTGGTTTGAAAGCACAAGTACTCCTGTGAGAGGTGTTATGTGTATCAGCCGCCTACCGTACATGAACATGACGTATTTTTTCATTAATTGTAGTATTATGATGTATATTGTCATTAATTGTAGTATTATGATGTATATTGTCATTTTGGGTCGTGTCGGTGACATTCGGTTTTTAACGTGATGTAACGCATATATTGAACAAACACAAACGTGATTATTATTAAACACATTTAACATACATCGTGAACATATGGGGTTACATTAAGGCCAGGAGCACGATACGTAAGCGTTTCGTACGCGTTGATCTGATCCCTGTATAATGTATGCCAGGCTGCTGCGCGCTCTGTTCTGTTTGCTGTCCAGAGTAGGTTTGGGGGAGGAATTGGATAACAACCTCCAAGCTCTACATGTATGAAATGCCCATGGTCGACGAACACAACCGCAACCACCAGGTGAGGTTGCTCAGCTTCGTTTGGCCCGCCCAGCAGAGGGAAAATTGTATCGCTCCCACGCATGTCGAAGGTGTGAACAATCACACCATATCGTTGGGCAATAAGAAACCCCGTCTCAGGCATCGTCATGTAATTTTCGATATCTGCTCGTCCCACCCCCTTGAAATCGACCCGTCTAACCAGCGCATCATAATGTCCTATGTTTTCCGGATCGAAAACCTGCCTCCAAAGCGATTCGTTCGTACGTAACTCCTTTATAAGTTGTTTCCGGATCATCAAATATGAATTTTGTTTCACTCCTAACCCAACAGCCACCGATCGAAACCCACAATGACCATCTGGTTTCACGTCCTTTATTCTAACGATGTATGGATGGATCACTTCAGGAATCTGAGATGCGTAGTTGCGGATCGCTATATCCGTCTTAGGACCGAGCTTGATCATCGGGAAATCAGGGTGTAGGTTGATCGGTTTGGTATTCTTTTGTCTTCTAGAATCTTCGGGTGATATGTACGAGCTGTGACGGGGATGATCGTCTGAGGCCTCGACCCAAGTTTCTTCCGACGGAATGTACGAGCTTTTTCTAGCGGCTTCATCCTTTCTTTCTTCCTGCGTTTTCAATGTTGGGCGACCACGAGTTTTCTTCAGAACAGCAGGAGGTTTTTTGTTATTGTTCCCTGGATTGAGGATTTGCTGAAACTTTTCAAAGAAGCTCCTTTTCACTTGAGGGGGTGTTGGATCGATCTGTTGTTTCAATTTTTCAAATTCCGCGTCTACATCGATATCCTCTATCTTAGTCTTTGCAGGCTTGAAGTCAAGCTTCTTCCAGAACACGTCTATGTGTGTGATACGGATTTGCTGACCTGTGGACGAAAACAAATTAGGTGGCAAAATCATAACGAGAAAGGTCAAAGATATTAATTACCATGATTTTCCAACTTTTCCAAACGACAGGCACATGGCAAACCACAGCTGGTAAAAAGTTGGCAACCACAGCTTGCACCGTAGGCTCTCAACCCGTCTTCCTTACGTTTTAGTTCCCTACTCAATAGCTCAATCGCATATATTGAAACCTTTCTGAGAATATATGCAAGCATGGGCTGATTCTTGTGGTGCGTCATCACTTTTCGGAGGCTTGTTTCAAAGCTACTACTAATCTCGGCGTATTGTCTATCAACAACATGATCAACATACAGTACAAGTTTATCCAGTGTGTTGCGATGACTTGGAAAGTGACTTTTTAGTGTTGCATGCATGCCCTCAACCCTGTTGGTCGTAGTTTGGTGAAAGTTGATAGTTTTGTTAATCCAGCAAGATACAAACTTTTCACGGTACGGATCCAACCAGGATTTCTTCAAATAATCAAAAACCTCTAAAATTAAAAAACGTAAATAGTCAGTTTTTGTTATTATATAAAATTTGAACATAATTATGTAAGAAATACCCACGTTCACGGTCATCTTCTTTCAGCTGTGCTTCAAGGTTTTCCAAGTTATACCTGTATATTTCCTCGGTCGTAGACTCGCACAATAACCAAAATCTACGTACGAATTCTTTCCACTCCTTGTCAGAGAATTTCTTCTTGCTGTTCTTATTAATATTTTGTTGAATATGGAACCGACAAAGATACTTATGCGCTTTTGGAAAAACTTGTTCACACGCGTTCATTAGCGCAAAATCCCTGTCTATTAAAATCACGCGCGGTTCCATACATCCTACCAGCATAGACTTGATCCTCTGCAACACCCATAGGTAGTTCTCTGACTTCTCAGCGGAAATTACCGCACAAGCAGCCGTAAACGATTTGTTTGTCGGTGTCATGCCTACGACCTGAATAAATGGCAGGTTGTACATGTTCGTTTTGTAGGTGGCGTCAATCATTAGCACATGCGGGAAGGCACACCACATAGTGAATGATCTTTCGTGAACAAAGAAGACATCTTCAACTTCGTTCGATATCTCATTCGTGCGCATGTAATAAGTGTAATTTTTTTCGAGAAGAATGTTTTCAAGTTTTTGCATCGGAGACTTACCGACATTTTTTTCGGCGTTGATCTTCTGAACAACGTTGTGTATATCTTTCGGAATAAGCTTTCTAGCCGGATTGTTTTTTGTCAGCGTTCGCCATATACTTTGGTTGGGAATGTCTTGCTCTGCCAGCTCCTTAACCAGTTTTTTATCCTCCGAAGAAAGCCTTCTCGCATACGCGTGACCCTCTAAGTGTTCAATAGGAGTGTGGTTATGCTTCGCCTTCGTCACCTCGATCCTCCAAACACTTCCGGATGATTCCGAAAACCCGATCATCTCGAACGGGCAGCCTATTTTCTTGCTACCCGTTTTCCTCTGTGTAGCTATACTCTTATGCTCCCCACCAAAAGTACATTGAAACCAAATCTTGTAATTCTCTCCTCTTTTATTCGACCTCTTAGTCACAATGAGGTAACCGTTGTCTTTTGCCGTGTCTTGTACCCAACGCACCAACTCTTTACGTGACGAAAAGGTCTGCGTTGTATCAAACGAAAACGTAACCGGGTAACAGCCTTCCTCGTCAACAGACACATCCCCCGGCTCACCATCGTCACCGAGGTCCGAATATACTTGATGTTCAAAGCTCGGTTGACAACCGTAACTGTGGTTTGGATAACACTCCGGCTGTACAAAGTTGTGCTCGCCACCGTAACCGAAATTCGAATAACCTTGTAAGCTCTGTTGACAACCGTAACTGTCGTTTGGACCACACTCCTGCTGTACAAAGCTGTACTCGCCACCGTAACCGAAATTCTAATAACCTTGTTGTGCGTAAGGGTCCTCCACAGGGGTATTCAAATCCAGCGTCACCGTGTTATCACGATAACGAATGCCAGATACAACCTCTGCCTCCCTCAAGTTGGACGAGACCGGTTTCTCATACGAGTCAGAAATAGCGGTCCCCTCGTAAGAATCAGGAACAACTGACTCGTCAGAATATTGACCGAAAAGATAGTTGTTTAACCACGACATCGTTTTTTCACGCGTAATAGAGCAAAGAAAATCGACAAACAACAAAATCACGCGTATGCTGAATGTTGTGTCTGAGCAGGTGAGGCCTTTTAAAATAAAAATTTGGGGTCGAAGCGCCGCGCTTTGGCCATAGCGCGGCGCTTAGGGTTCACGAGACTTCTGCAACCTCGTATCACCTTTATGTCTCTGCAACTTATGTCAGTCAAACGATCAAATCACCTTTTGTCGACCGAAGCGCCCCGCTATGGCCATAGCGCGGCGCTTCGAAGTGTGAAAATAATTTCCTGCGTGTGGAAATAGCATGACCCTGCATGCATATCATCAAACCATGTGCTATTGTTGTCCTTATAAGAGACTGCACATATATCCATCCAGTTAACAATTTTATAAACAGATAGAACAGAGAACAGAAAATAAATACAGTATAAAAAATAAAAATAAAAATAAAAAAGAAATTACAATACGTTTACAAGTTCTCACTTATTTACTTCATATTTTCGCAGCTATTTAAGTTTTAAACATATAACTTAAGTATTGAATTCTCATTTATCTTACTTCATTTTGGATACTATTTGATTCATTGCGAAACTTTCCCGTGTTAGAAAACAAACCTAGTAATCAATAATTATAATAACAACTAGTATCGTACAACTTTTATTATTATACTATGCTTTTTTATAAGTGATTTCTAATTTTTTTTTGGCTTTAATGGTAAAACGAATATCAGTACATGTTTTAATAATACCGATACCGGTATCGACATCACAGTACCTGTATTGGCTATAGCTTACGATAAAAAAAAAACCTCTATTTTGATTGCAGTTCCATTTTCTAAAACAAATAAGTACAACTGCGTATTTAATTTTTTTTGTTAAGTTAGCGAATGGAAGCTATTAGAGAGAATCAAATTAAATAAAAAAACAAATTAATCTAGGACCTATATTATTTATAGTACAGTTGGTGAAATTGAAACATAAAAAAAAATCGTCATTGTTCATATAAACCTATATAATTAATAATATATAGAAATTACACATAATCATGTGTGTTCAAAGTTAGTAAAACGTAGTTTTTCACTAAATTACTTGTATGAATGGAGACTGAACATAGCATTCAAATGTAATTACAACTATAATTTTAACAACTGAGTCTTGCACATAGTAGGCGCTACCCTTTGAACATGCTCTTGTGAAGCATACTTAGCTGTTAGTAGAGCTAGACGTCTTTGAACTAATGGTTGTTTGTATAAACGACACAGTGCACATTCACGCACGAGTCACGACACCCTTTTACTTGATGGGACCTCCGGTCAACTAGGTTAGATTTCCCTCACATTACCCTTCTCACGAGTTTTAGTTTCATTCATCCTGACAATACGTAAACTGGTTCTATGCTTAGTCCATTCACAATCAGATCCGTAATGTTATCCTTTGATTTCACATAGTAAACAGTGATAAACCATTGTTGAGAACAGTTGTCGCATCGTATTGTGTCTACGTCATATGTGCCATTGACTTTCCATTATACACTTCATTATGAATGTCCTTTTCGTGTAGGTCTAGTTACAATAGCAAGTACGTGATATGTTTTTCATGTCATATGTAAATGTACAAGTTCACGGATGTTGATGTAGCATATATTGGCCTCGCCTGGCAGCCGTAGTAATCATCATTTGTGGAGGTGGCCAGTGGCGGATCCAGGGTCTGATTCCACTGGGTTCCTTTTGGTAGTTTTTCACTAATTTTCATTATTTTTTCCCAAATCATACAAGGTTTACACTAATTTTTTTCATTTTATTCGAATCGAATGGGTTCCTGTAAACCCATAGAACCATGCTAAATCCGCCCCTGGAGGTGGCTCAGTATTGTATAGTATTGTATGTTGATAATTGTAATATAGATAATATTAGCAGTCGGATATTACTATGTTTGGTAGTCATGAGCTTACCTTTTAAAAAAATTAAAATTAAAATGACCGAATCTCTTTCGTCCCAATAATGTTATGCTTTCCCCACCAGAAACAAACTTTTGTTTATATCAAGATTCACCACGTAACATGATATTGCTTTTTCCTTGTCTGTCAACGTATCTCCATATCATATCTCTTTTCTTTAACTTCTTCTGCGTCTGTCTGCCGACATCTATTATCCACATAAACCTTTTTTCTTAAAATATCATTTTAATTCATATTTTCAATAGTAATCAAGGGAAAAGATCAAATAGGAAGTTTATTTTGGCTAGGAAGTGTAGAAAGCAATAGGATTAGGACATGTGGCAACATTTAAAATAAAGAAAAAAGGTATTTTAGTCAATCCAACCCTTTCTTCTTCCTTTTCAAAACCCAGAAACTTCAAAACTCACCATTTTCAAAACCCACCATCTTCAACCATTTCTTCACTTTCTATCTCAATAATCACTACATTATAGTGCGATTTTCATCACCAATCAATGATTCAAACACCCGATCAACGTGTTCTTCAGCTTTTTTGAAGAAAACCCAGTTTAATTTCATAAAAAATCTCGTTTTTTCCGGTGATTTTGGAGATAATCACTCGATTCGTTCGATTCGAGCGCTGATAAGTGTTTCAATCATTCAAAATTCGTCAATTGTTGAAGAAATCACTTCGATCCATGTAAGAAATTCTTTAATTTCATTTTTACGATATGGGGTTTTGATTTACTCATTGCGTTTTACGATCATGGCGGGGGTCCAGGGGCAGCGCCCCTGGTAGCGGGGTCCCAGGGGCGGCAGCCCCTGCCGGGGTCCAAGGGGCAGAGCCCCTGGCTGTAATAAAAATGCATCAGAAAAATTAATTTTCCAGAAATTGGCTCATTTCGAAGACAGTAATTCGTAGACAATTCACAGTCACAGACAGTTCCCAGACAGTTTTATATGTCCATTGCGTTTTAGAAATAAGAAAGTTTTATGTGTTTTCTGGCTATTGCGTTTTAGAAAAAACACATTTTTAAGTGTTTTTAGTCATTGCATTTTAGGTAAAACACATTTTTTAGGTGTTTTCAGTCCATTGCGTTTTAGAATGAGTCATTTTTAAGCGTTTTCTGGCCATTGCGTTTTACAAATAAGACATTTCTTTGTGTTTTTGGTGCATTGCGTTTTAGGTAAAACACATTTTATGTGTTTTTGGTGCATTGCGTTTTAGGTAAAACACATTTTTATGTGTTTTTAGTCCATTGCGTTTTAGAAAGTACATTTTCTTTTGAGTTTTTAGGCTATTGTGTTTTAGAAATAAGACATTTCTTTGTGTTTTCTGGCCATTGCGTTTTACAAATAAGTCATTTCTTTGTGTTTTTGGTGCATTGCGTTTTAGAAAAATGTCATTTTTTAGGTTTTTTTTTCATTGCGTTTTACGTAACTGGGGGTTTTTCTATTGCGTTTTACGCAACTGGGTTTTAAATTATTATTTTTTTGAAAATATAGCAATAGTATACTCGTTTTAAAGATAAAAAAACGCTCGTTTGTTTGGTGCAATTTTTATAAAAAAATAATGTCGTATGAAAGAGTTATTAACGTTTAAAAAATGGGGGGGAATTGGAGGAGAGAGAAACTATTGTGCTGGATTGACTAGAATGCCCCTAACAAACCCACGCGCCTCTTTTTTTCTGCTTCAATTTCATTCATTTAATCTTAGCCATTGATTAACTAAATGGATGGTTAAGATCACTTCCTAGCCTTCCTAGCCAAATAAACTTCCTATTGTATCTTCACCCTAGTAATCAACGCATTACTTTATTTTTTCATTGTGAATATACAATATCATTGAAATAAACCAAAAAAAGATATGTAAAATTTCAAAATCCAGTTCCACCAAGAATCTCAATCTAGTTTGCCAATTCAAACTCCGAGTGTCATATTTGATGCGTGATAACGCTTAGTACCATAAGGTTCTGGGCTTGATTCTCACAAGAGGGTTTTATTCCAGATTTATTGGGTTTCCTCCTAAACTGGTGTATAACGGTTTGCGTCATAACCAGTCGGCCCAAATAAAGATTGTTCAAAAGTACTCAACCGATTCAGTTATGTAAGCCGATTCCTGGTCCAGCTCTTATTATTAAAATACTGGTACACGGCCATGGCTTTATAGCCTAGTGGCATCTTGCGGATGGGATAAGGCTTTGGAACCAATACGTCCTGGGTTCACTTCCCACAAGTGGGTTTTTTCTCATATTTATCGGGTTTCTTTCTGAATTGTTGTATAGACATTATGACTAGTGGAGATGAATATGATTGAGTGGTTCCGCTGATAACACAATGATACTCTGATGATCCGTTAGTGATCCAAATTTGACATTTAAAAAAATACTGATACACAAATGTTTTCACACATTTTGAGGTGTGGTAAGGCTTAGGACCATGAGGTCCTGGGCTTAATTCTCACAAAATGGTTTTTCCCAGATTTATTGGGTTTCCTCCTAACTTGTGTATAACAATTTGCGTCATAACTAATCAGCCCAAATAAAGATTATTCAAAAGTACTCAACCGATTCAGTTATTTAAGCCGATTCTTGGTCCAGCTCTGATTATTAAAAATCTGATACATGGTCATGGTTTTATAGCCTAGTGGTATCTTGCTGATGAGATAAGGCTTTGGGACCAATAGCTTCTGAGTTCAATTCCCACAAGGAGGTTTTTCTCATATTTATTGGGTTTCCTTCTTAACTGTTGTATAAGCATTAGAACTAGTGGAGATGGATATAGTTAAGTGGTTTTGTTGTTGCACAATAATACTGCAGTGGTTTGTTAATGATCCAAATTTGTGGTTTTAAAAAAAATGCTCATACACAAATGTTTTCACACAATCTGAGGTTCCATCCTCAACTTAAATCCATATGTTACTTTCCCCATGTGCAACCCAACAAACTACTATTAAAATCAATGTAGACTAGAAGCTAAAAAGTAGGACCCAACAGAAAAATACATAGACGTTAAAGGTTTGTTAGTTTTTTTTTTTTTTTTTTTTTTTTTTTTTTTTTCTTTTTTTTTAAACGACATTTTCATTTTTTACCCATGATCTTCTTAAATCAAATGCCCATAGAGGCATTACCTCTCTTGTTGAGCCATCAACCCCAAAAGTATTTAATAATTAACATAAAACGTACAATACCGTGGAACCCACAATCAAAATAACTTTTTTTTTTACTATTTTACCCTCTTTTGATGTGCGAACATGAACTAGGCATATTTGTGTTCGAACACGAACTTTAATCGAACAAATGATGGAACACGAACAATTAAACAGACATTGTTTTGTTTGTGTTCGTTGGTTAAAAAATAAACGTATTAATGTTCACTTATGTTTGTTCGTTAGTAGCATCAACGACAGTTCATAAATGTAAACGAACACATACAAACGTAAACAAGCAAACATGATATATTATTAAAATTAGAAAAAATTACACCGTTAGTACTTGTGGTTTATTCCAAATTTCAGTGTCGGATACTAATAGTTTTTTATTGCAAAATCAGGTATTAACATTCTAATTTGTCACAATGTTGAGTACTCAGGCCAAACCTTGTCACAATGTTGAGTACTAAGGACAAACATTGTTAACTTTTTTTTGTTAAGTCTTACTAAAATGACTAAAATGCTCTTTACTAATTAAATTTTTAGTCATTTTGTAGAACTTAGAAACTGTAGTCACTATATGTGTTAATTAACCAAACTTGTTAAATCAAACAAAAAGAAAGTCCGCCTTTCAGGGGGTCTTCTCCGGCAAAGTCATCGGATTCCGGCCATATCGGATCCGTAAAAAATGTCCATTTAACTTATTTTTTTAATTAATCTTTATCTCCGTCATAATCAAAACTAACAACTCGTTTGTGTCTCGTATAAACTGCAAATTCTGCTTATCCACTAACCCGTTTAACTCCAAAAATCCCATCATCCTCTCGATCCGGTGTATCTTCAATTCGAGTATAAATATATGCCTCCTAAGCCAATGAGACCTCATTCCCACATAATTTTACAACCAATTATTTTACAACGAATTTCGTCTCTACAACTGATTGGAGCCACGTCGGCATACCGGAACTCTGGTGATGCAATTCTTCTACATAACATCGCAAACTGGTATGAATATTACATGTTATTTGTTCGTTTTATCATACGAAACCAAAGCCCCATATTTATTTTAACTTACAAAATTGTTATATTCCTAGATCTGAAATTTGTTTTAGTCGTTTTTATAAGGGTGGAGGAAGTGGTCACCCAAGGAGGAGTGTATAAACAATTTTCAAGCCAATAATATCATGTCATGTCAAGTCCCCACTCCACTCCTCATTTAGCACTCAATCACTGGCAATGGTCAAACACGTGGAGACTGGTAAACAATTATTTTTAAAGAAGATAAATTTGTGATTGGTTGGAAGGAATTGGGACCCACCATTAATTCCCTCACCCTCCCACCTCCCTCCTCTTCAAACACTCGGTGAATACTCACTGATCAAGTCCCTCACCGCTCACCGATTGAAGGCCGGCATCCATTCACCGATCGGTGAATGTGACTCCTCGATACTCTCCCCGAATGCACTCCGTCCCCCCTAAATCTTAACTTGGTTTATTATTTGGATTAAGTTAAAAAGTTTATTTTACTAGCATATTATTTTATTTTACTAGCATGTTATTGTTTGGTTTATTATTTGGATTAAGTTAAAAAGTTTATTTTACTAAAATGACTAAACTTCAAATCCATTTAATTTTATAAAAAAATATAAATAAAATAGGAAACATTACTTTAAATTATTTTAGTCAAATATAAGAGTTAATTACTGTTTTCGTCCATGTGGTTTGTCAAAAATCAATATTTCAGTCCATTAGTTTAAAATTTGTGATTTCAGTCTCTTTGGTTTCACTTTCGTAACCATTTCAGTCCTTGTGGTTTCACTTTCGTAACCATTTCAATCCATTATTCAATTAAGTACAGGGAGTGAAATGGTTATAAGGTGGATTGAAATGGTTACGAAAGTAAAACTACAGGGACTAAAATCACAATTTTTAAACTAATGGACTGAAATAGTGATTTTTGACAAACCACAGGGACGAAAACAGTAATTAACTCCAAATATAATTAATTAAAAAATAGACCTTCTAGTTATTAAAGTGAATTTTAGTCATTTTAGTAAGATTTAACAAAAAAAAGTTAACAAGGTTTAACCTTAGTACTCAATATTGTGACAAATTAGAACATTTATACTTGATTTTGCAACAAAAAACCATTAGTACCCGACATTGAAATTTGTCAGAAACCACATGGACCAACGGTGTAATTTTTTCTTAAAATTATACTACTAAGATATGGGGATAATGTAACACCCAAAAAATGCGTAATTTAATTATTTTACCTTAATGTTCTAAGTATGTAATGTGATGACCTTAGTTAACTAACTAAGTTAAAAAAATGTGAATGTTAGTATAGAAAGAATGAAAGATTTTGTGCATTAATAAATAACAACTAGAACTTGAAGCGCTAAAGTTGCATATTTGAATGATAAGTTTATTTATAACAAATAAAACATAAAAACACACAATGTGTGTGTTCTGGAGTCGACCAGAAGAAAGGAAGAACAAGGAAAACCCTAGTTTTCATAAATCATCAAGATTAGAAGGAGAATCAAAGCCAAAACATATGCATGAACCCTAATCTCTAACCATCTAAGCTTGTTCTTCAAAGTGGTAAGTCAAATTTCATAAATTGATGAATTTTAAAAAGTGGGTTTCGATCCAATCATGAATCCAAGTAGAAATTCGTGTAATTGTTAGTTAGGATTTCACAATAGAATAAGAATTTTGTTTGAATTTGGCTATTTGAATGATTTGAAGCATATACCCATTTGATGTAAAAAGTATGATGAACATGATGATCATGAAGGTAAAATTTGATGTAATGTTGATGTATGCAGTTACATGTATTGAGTATTTGTTGAGTGAATTAGATGTAGAATGAAAGACATGTGAGTTTAGTTGATTTTTTATTATCCATGACATGAACTAGTAGGAATAGGCATATGATACTTGTACTATGTGCTTAGTATGTTGTATGCACACCAAGTGTTTGATGAAATGTCTAGGTGAAGTTAGAATGTGAGATTATTAGAAAAGATTTGATGAAACTAAATCTGTCCAGAAAGTTACAGCCGACTTTAATCGGCTGTAACCGGGTCAAATCTTGTAAGAAACTGATGTTTATTGAGTTTGTGATGAACTTCCAGGAAAAACCTTTCAAACCCAACTAGAATTGCATTTTTTCGACGAGAAATGAACGTTTTATAAATTTTTCCGTATCGAAGGTTCAGGCTGAGTTTTCTGGTAGAATTTCCAGCCTATTACGAATGTCATAACTCAATTTAGGAATTGAGTTATGATCTCAAATTTTTAGTGTTTGTAGCTTCAGGAGGTTACGAAATTCTCAAACTGGAATTATGTCAATCGGATAATCAAGGATTTTTAAATGAATTTTT
The DNA here is from genome assembly GCA_030545235.1 of Helianthus tuberosus. Taxonomy (NCBI): domain Eukaryota; kingdom Viridiplantae; phylum Streptophyta; class Magnoliopsida; order Asterales; family Asteraceae; genus Helianthus; species Helianthus tuberosus. The sequence continues at coordinate 10,100,988 of CM060384.1, read as the reverse complement.
CCGTGGGATGCAGTCAGAAAGTGATGAATCTGATTGCTGCTTAGTAAATTATTTTTTATAAATTTTTGGTAGAGAGTTAGACTCTAAAAACTTAACACAATGATAACCCCTCCGAGGGGCACGTCACATAAAAATATCGTAATTTTTGCAAGCTCGTAAGTACATTAAACAGACGTCCCAAAACAGCCTAATTTCAGTGAATTGAGCTATGCATGCTAGTGAATGAATTGACTAATGAAAGTTAAATGTAGAATATGAATTTGATATAATCGTTAATATATACAACATGTATACTAAAAATAATGTCAATACGATGACATGAAAGTATAGGGATCATGTCAAGATGGATGGATGCATGGAAGGCTAAAAGGGTAAAAAGGAAGCAATGAAAAGGATACGAATGCGGGCGTCTAAGGTAAGTGATTTCTGGAATCACTTCGTATTTAGTTACATGAATATACATATATTTGAATATTGGAGATCAAGGTGGAACGTACAAATAAATGAGAAATGCTAATGTAAGATTCGTTCAAATGGTTGGTATGATGTAAAACCGGTAAAACCTCATTATAGGGTTAATGGGTCAAAACTTTTAATCGAAAGATTTTATGATGGTGAGTATAGGGATGTGGTAATGTAATGTTAAGAGAAGGTTTGGATAGAAGGAAAATCAACTAAGATATTAGTTAAATGCGTGTTGGGACGTATCGGGGTCGGTTTAATCGAAAAATATGTGAAACGGGTCAAAAGAAATTGCAAATGATAAAACCCATAGGTAAGAATGAATGGTATGAGTATGAATGTAGGTTGTATGTATAAGACCTATACATATATATTTATGGATGTTCGTGTTTAAGATTTTGTAGTATGTTCATTTGGGATATGAAAGGTATATGAGAGTTTAGATATGTATGTATGTATGTATGTATGTATGTATGTATGTATGTATGTATGTATGTATGTATGTATGTATGTATGTATGTATGTATGTATGTATATATATATATGAAGTGGGATTGAATGTATACGAAAGAATAGAACATGTATATATATATACACTTAGTTTTAATACGCTTGAAAGTTAACGTTACTAATCATGTGTCTTGAGAATGAAATGAAAGTGCAGGTACGCTAATGTTGACATTACGAAGATTTTACGTTGGGATGCAAGATTTTACTTAGGAAGTTAATTCGAAAGGATTAGTATGAATAGAATGAATCCGTTTTGGTCATATAATTACATATGTTTAGATTATGAATGATGTCACCAAATATTAATGATGCGCATGTATGTGGTGATTGTAGGTTGAACGGTTTTAACATCATTATGAAGTCTAAGAGGTTGAAGATCGAGTCAATGAGCACGGATTGTACGGGAGGAGTAGTCACATAGCTTGTATTTGTATGATGTTTTCGATACGTCAATTAATAACGAATGATGTCCCTTTTTTATAAGAGTCATTTTAAATGATGTTCAAGAATGTTAGAGCATTGTTGTGAAAGAAATTTTATGGTTCGTATTTCCGCTGCGTCTTTTTGGTTAAAACGTGTTAGGGTCTTACAAGTTGGTATCAGAGCCCTGGTTTGAGAGAATCAAGTACGAGGGGGTAAGTACTTGAACTCAAACCCGTGTGCTCTTGTGACAAGGAATCCGTACAATCCAAGACTCGATCAAGACCCAAAGGTAGAAGATGAATGTAAGTATGTACTTATGTATTTATATAAATAAACTAACGGTAATGTATATGCAAGGTAAGCTTAAGTGTTTGAGAAGGTTGATCCGAGGATGCGGTTTGAGACGAATACAAAAGCATGTATTAGACGGATGGACCCCAGGTACACAATATTATTATATATGGGTACCGGTGTTAAAGTAAAAAATGGGAAGAATCGACTTGGGAAGGCTAAATATTAAACGAAAGACATAGATATTGTCTTGGTAAGATTTAAAAAAAAATGTTGCACGAACTGAAACACACTTCTTTGGACATAAGGCGATGATTACATGAAGGCACGAAACTAGTATGTGGATTGCGTGCCTGGCCAGTACGCAAGAAGCATATGCCATTCGTGAGACTGTGATGATTATCGCAGGTATGTCCGGTGGAATGGGGTAGTAGGTGTAACAACTCTCACCAAAATTATTATTTCTTATTTTATTTTGTCCAATAGGAAACCCTAATTGAGACCCTCAAGTAATATTGCATGACCCCTAAAATTTTCAGAACCGTTGGAACTAGGATCAGGGACCCTAAAACTCAGGGGGGGTATTCCCTAATTGACGTTTATCTTCATAACTCGCTGTAAAATTCGAATTTCGTAAAACTGTCAACTCACCAAGGCTAAGTGGAGACGTGGCTACCCTACCCTAAAAAGGGCGCCATCGCGCCACGCGACAGGGACCATTTTCCAGTATAAGTATCAGGGGTTTGGCACTTGAATGGGGGAGTTGTTACGACGGAAAAACTCATTTCATACATTCAGATATCCTCTGTTTCATTCAAAAACACACACTAGCACGAAGCTCTACTGCGATAACAAGGTAATAACTCGATCACTGCTACGATACAATGTTCGATCGATTGAAACCAATCCGATGGATGTTTAAGTGCTGCCCGAACTCGGGCTATACTTTGTCATTCGTCGTGAGGGTTTTGATCTCGTGAGCTTATCGTAAATGTTGTATTAAGTTACTGACCTAGTTTCGTATGCATTGTCATTTAAATTAGGTTATCAGGCTTATCAGTAGGCTAAACTCTGCCCGTCTAAACTTGCAATGTGAGTCATTCTCTTTTTATCAAATTGTTTCCAAAACCTATTTATTTTCAAAGTTATAATTACAGGGATTAAGTCTTTGTAATCTTCAATTACTGCCGGTTTGTGGGGTTTTGTATACATTACTTGATACCCGTCACCATTGGACAACGGGTTAGCCAATGGGTGATCTGACCATAGTCACAGATACGGTCGAGTGACAAATACCGATTTGGGATAATTGGTTGATATATAAACATTGTAATCGCTCTTAATACTGTGAATTATAACAAATGTGTTTTTGTACAAAATGAATGAACTCACCAGTATTTCCTGCTGACCAAACCTTTTTAAAACACATTTCTGGTAATTACAGTAGATCGGAATAGGAGTTGGATACGGCACCAACAAGGCTTACTGAAGTGGCTTATTTTATCAAATAAATTAAATTAAATTAAATGTTGTTTTATGTATTCGGGTTTATCCCAATACTAAAGCTACCTTTGTAAAACATGGGTTTATTCCCATCTGTTTAATAAATAAAATCCGGTGTTTCAAAACTCTGATATTTTTCCAAACTCACGGTCCTGATGAAATTTTCTGCTGCATTACTTTTCAAAAAAACCACCGGTACCACTGAACTGGTTCGCGGCTCCCGATTCCGTCCAGGGTGGGGTCGGGAGTCGTGACAGTAGGTGGACGTGTGGGTGAAAGGAATAGTAAGACTCTCAGGACATTGAGAGTACTATATAAGAAAGAAAAGCATGAATGAAAAGTTTGAACCCGTAGTTGATGTACGGGTCAAACTTGTAAGAATGAAAGTGATACGGATTCGTAATAGTGGAGGCTAGAAAACCCTAGCCTGATAACCCTTCAACGCACGAACAAGCGAAGAAGATGATTACCTCGATTAGAAACCCTAATCGAAACTTGGAGAACACTCGTTCACAAAAAATACGTATTATTCAACTATCAAATCCAAACCATGTTTTTAGTTTTTAAACAAAATAAACCAGAAAATTAAAGATAAAATAAGTTTTAAAAAAAACAAAAGAAATAACAAATAATAAACTTGGGCCGCATCTTTTTTCCGTCGCGGCTTCACTAGCCCAAGTTCCCGGGTTCACTTTGGTCCACATCTTGTGTCGGGTTCGAGTCCGTATCATCCTCCCCCTCTAAAAAAGGACTCGCCCTCGAGTCTTCATCAGTATCTGCAACATACGGGGAAAGATCTGCTACATTAAATGTGGCGGAGACTTTGTAGTGGCCCGGCAAATCAACTTTGTACGCATTGTCATTGATGCGCTTTAAAATCCGAAACGGGCCATCTGCTCTTGGCTTCAACTTACCTGCGCGACCAACTGGAAAACGTTCTTTTCGGAGATGAACCCACACTAAATCCCCTTCTTGAAAAACCACCTTGAGCCTATGCTGATTCACGCGCGACTGATATTGCAGATTATGTTTGATAATCTGCTCACGTACTTGCTCGTGCAACTGTTTAATTTGAGTAGCTCGGGCCTCCCCCTCGGCGCAAAAATGATCAACTGCTGGAAAAGCCGCCAAATCAAGTGGCGTGAAAGGATTTTGGCCATACACAACCATAAAAGGGCTTTGACCTGTGGAACTATGGTTGGATCGATTATACGCGAACTCTGCTTGAGGTAGTACCAAATCCCACTTTTTTGGATTATCCCCAACTAAACACCGTAACAAAGAGCCCAAACTACGGTTGGTTACCTCCGTCTGACCATCTGTTTGGGGGTGATGCGAACTACTAAACTGAAGTTTAGCCCCCATTTGTTTCCACAAAGTCCGCCAGAAATGACTCACAAATTTCACATCCCGATCCGACGTGATAGTCTTAGGCACCCCATGTAAACGCACAATTTCATCAAAGTATAATCTCGCAATCTGTGATGCATCGTACGTTTTTACGCATGATAAAAATGAGCCATCTTGGAAAAACGATCAACTACCACCATGATCGAGTCTTTTTTTCGTTGAGTTAATGGTAATCCAAGTACAAAATCGATGCTCACGTCCTCCCATGGTAGCGATGGGACTGGCAAAGGCGTATATAACCCCTGATTTAATTTTTTTTCCTTTTGCCACATGACACGTTCGACATCTTGCGAGAACAATTGCCACAGTTTTCGAGATATTAGGCCAATAAAAACGTTCTTTCACCATATTAATTGTTTTGTCCCTCCTAAAATGTCCTGCTAACGCCCCTTGGTGACACTCTAGCACAATCGCCTCTCGAAAAGACGAATATGGAACACAAAGCTGGTTACCCCGAAACAAGAGATCGTTTTTTCTGCAGAATTTTTCAAACGGCCCATCTTTAGTTTTCTCCCATACCAAACTGAAATCTGGGTCATCAGCATATAAGGCTGTAAAAGAAGAAAACCCCATAACGTGTACCTGAGTAGTAACCATGAACGCCGGACGTCGGCTCAAAGCATCCGCAACCGAATTAGAAGAACCCGATTTGTGCCTGATAACAAACGTGAAATCCTACAACGTTTCAACCCACTTCGCGTGTCTCGGATTGAGCTTCGCTTGGCCCTGAATAAACTTTAAGGCTTGGTGGTCCGAGTACAAAATAAATTCATTCGGGAGCAAATAGTGGCGCCAGTATTCAAGGCTGCGGACGATGGCGTAAAATTCTTTATCATATGTGCTATACCGTCGCTTCGTATCACTTAGTTTTTCACTAAAGAACGCTATAGGATGGTTATTTTGGCTCAGAACACCTCCAATTTCCAACCCGGACGCGTCACACTCAACTTGGAAAACCACCTCAAAATCCGGCAAAGCGAGGCATGGGGCTTGGGTCACGGCTGATTTCAAAGCCGAGAAAGATTGCTCGGCAGCTTCGGTCCATTCGAACTTCGATGATTTTAAACATTCGGTAATGGGCGCAACTATAGTGCTGAAGTTACGGATAAAACGCCGATAAAACGAGGCCAAACCGTGGAAGCTGCGAACATCGTGTAAAGATCTCGGGGTCGGCCAATTTGTAATAGCCGAAAGTTTCGATTCGTCCATCTGTATACCCGCTGCAGACACCAAATATCCCAAAAAAATAACTTCCGGTGTAAGAAAATGGCATTTCCGACTATTGGCGTATAGCTTTTGTTCACGTAGGACCAAAAAAATTTCCCGTAAATGTCCCAAGTGTTGCTCGGTGGAGGAACTGTAGACCAAAATGTCATCAAAATAAACCACGACGCATCTGCCAATGAAGGGTTTAAAAATATGGTTCATCAAACGCATAAACGTACTCAGAGCGTTTGACAACCCAAACGGCATCACCATCCACTCAAATAACCCATCCCGCGTCTTAAACGCGGTTTTCCACTCGTCGCCCGGTCGCATACGAATTTGATGATAACCACTCCTCAAGTCGATCTTAGAAAAAACTGTGGCCCCGTGCAAGTGATCCAACAAATCATCAAATCGCGGAATCGGAAAACGATACTTAACCGTAATTTTGTTAACGGCCCGGCTATCGACACACATACGAAAGGTTCCATTGGGCTTGGGAACCAATAAGGCGGCACCGCACAAGGGCTCATACTCTCCCGTATCAAACCCTTCTCTAACAACTCCGTCACCTGCTTGTGCAATTCTTCGAACTCTTTCGGATTCATTCTGTATGCCGGTTTATTGGGGATGCTTGCACCCGGCAAAAAATCGATACAATGCTGAATATCTCGCATAATTAGGAGACCTGCGGGTATGTCATCAGCGAAAACATCAGCAAATTCGATTAATAAAGGACGAACCTGAGAAGGAACGGAGTCGACTTCGGCATTGGGCTCGGCGAGAACAAGGCCGAAGATAATGTGGGCCGGTTCCAATTTGGTGGCGGCCGTGAAAGCGGGCGTGTAACCAGCATCGAAGAAGCACCCTCGGTACGTGGATCCGCAGGAGCGAGGGTAATATTAACGCCGTCCTTTTTAAATGAATAGGTGTTGCGGAAGCCGTCATGTTTCGCGCGCCGGTCGTATTGCCATGGACGACCAAGGAGAAGGTGACACGCATCCATTGGTAAAACGTCACAAGAAACTTAATCTTTGTACTTATCCCCAATAGAAAAACGAACCAAACAACGATGAGAAACTTTTAAAATATTACCCTTCTTCAGCCATGATAATTGATAAGGTTCGGGATGATCGTGGAGTGGCAATTTAAGTTTATCCACCATGGTTTGTGCGACTATGTTTTCACAACTCCCGCCATCAATTATAACATTACAAATTTTTCCCATCGTGGTGCACCGTGTTTTAAAAATTGTGTTTCGCAACCAAGCCGTGTCGTCACTCGAATTTGCAACCGAAACGTTTAAAACCCGTTGCACAACGAGCGCTTCACCCTTATCCGGGTATACGATTTCCGAGGCCGGATGGTCACCCGTGTCTGTCTCGGGATCCGTGTCATATACTGGGCCAGCTTCATCCAGTAAGGCCACAACCTGCTTGTTCGGACACTCGCGCTTAAGGTGGCCAATTCCGTTGCATTTATAGCACCTTTCGGCCGAGTTAGTGGTTTGGGAAGGGACGACTGGTGGGCCGGAAGTAGTGGATGGCTTAGTGGGCTCCAACTTAGGTGTGCTTTGGACATTGGTAGTGGGCCGAGAAGCTGGAAAACGTCCAGCAGGCTTCGGCTTAGTTTGCAACTGTTTTTCGACTCGCTTTGCAAGCAAACAAGCATCCCCAAAACTCCAAAATTGCTGTAATTGTACCACATCGTAGATTTCGGGTCGCAAAGCACCCAAAAAACGCGCAATGATGTGTTCCTCCGACTCATCAACATCGCACCTCATCCGCAATTGCTCGAATAAAACCAAAAACTCCTCAACCGACAGATTACCCTGTCTCGCATTGTGATACTCCAAGAAACAATCCTGTTTATGGTTTACGGGTAGAAACTTCGATTTCAACAAACGTTTTAGCTTATCCCAAGTAACAACTTTTGACCGACCCTCCCTGGCACGGGTCTTTTGTTCGTGCTCCCACCATAAAGACGCGTATTTACGAAAACGTATAGCGACAAGTTTTACCTTTAGGTCCTCGGGAATTCGACGGAGATCAAAGATACGTTCAACTGTGTGCAACCAGTCGATAAATTCATCGGGGTGTAGGCGGCCTTCGAATTCTGGGATTTCGGTCCGTAGTCCCAATGCGCGGATGGGATCTGTGGGAACCGGCGGCTGCCTGGGGTTGTGGTGCGGTGGTGGCCGATGGTCACGGCCGGCGAAGACGTTGTGCAACTCTTCGTCATACTCTGGAAACGGCTCATAGCGATCCCAAACGACCGAATTGGTTTCGGTCCGCTCTTCATCATCGCGGTATGGATGGTTCCAATCATTAAACGGCTGCTGATTCATCTCAAGGTCATGAATCCGCTGATTCAACCTCTCGATTTCGATGTCTCTCGGATCACGTCGATCATGGCCACTGCCTCCGGCGGCGAATCTGTGTCCCTGCCTACGATCTCTCCAAGCTTCCGACATCCCTGCAACTTAAAGCTGCTGATACCACTTGATACGGATTCGTAATAGTGGAGGCTAGAAAACCCTAGCCTGATAACCCTTCAACGCACGAACACGCAAAGAAGATGATTACCTCGATTAGAAACCCTAATCGAAACTTGGAGAACACTCGTTCACAAGAAATACGTATTATTCAACTATCAAATCCAAACCATGTTTTTAGTTTTTAAACAAAACAAACCAGAAAATTAAAGATAAAATAAGTTTAAAAAAAACAAAAGAAATAACAAGTAATAAACTTGGGCCGCATCTTTTTTCCGCCGCGGCTTCACTAGCCCAAGTTCCCGGGTTCACTTTGGTCCACATCTTGTGTCGGGTTCGAGTCCGTATCAGAAAGGCATGAAAGAAAAGCATGAATGAAAAGTTTGAACCCGTAGTTGATGTACGGGTCAAACTTGTAAGAATGAAAGGCATGAAAGAAAAGCATGAATGAAAAGTTTGAACTCGTAGTTGATGTACGGGTCAAACTTGTAAGAATGAAAGACATGAAAGAAAAGCTTGAATAATAAGAATGAAAAATGTTTGAATCGTAAGTGAGTTCGGATCAAACATGTAAGAATGAATGGTAAGAATGAAAAGGGTATGAGTCTGTAAGTAAGAACGGATCAACCAAGTATGAATGAAACGTTTGAATCCGCGAAACGGATTCAAAACATAAAAACAGTGAAAAGTATGAATGATACGTTTGAATCCGCGAGACGGATTTTAAAAAAAAAAGATGAAATTAACCTACATAAGAATGTGTTGATAGTTTGACCATGATGGAGTCAAACGAGTCATATGAGTAGGTATAAAGTAAATGGCGATAGTATAACAAGAGAATGATCGTAATTGGCACGCAAACATAATTTTTTTATCGAAAGAAAGAATATTAGAAATCAACTCATGAGAGTTGGGGCGAACAACAAGCTATGGCCCAGATGCATGGCTTAAGTATGGATGAGAAAGTAAGGTATTGCAAGAAATGCTAAAACAATGGGATAATGTTTTTGTAAGCATGTTTGGTTCGGACGTAAGTCCAACACATACCCCAAAATATGTAAACAATAAGTTATAAATGGCAGTTTGACCTAGAAAAGGTCAAACTGCAGAAGTCGGTAAATAATTATTTACAAATTTTGAAAGTATTACGCAAGGAAGGCAATGTGTAATGTAGGATACTCATTAGTAAGGAATTTGCGAAAGTACACATGCGAATTAACACCGAATACAATGAAAAACCGAAGGGAAATGATATGTTAGAGAATGGTTAAGTATTGACCCGTTATGAACGAGTCGAATAAAGGAGAATAATATATTAAAGAATGGTTATGTATTGACCTGTTGAGAAGGGGTTAAACGAACTAATATTTTAAAAGAATTTAGAAATGGTTAGCATGATAGTAATCGACTCATGAGAGTCGGGATGAATAACGGGCTAAGACCCAGACGAAAGACTTAAGTTATTACGTGAAGGAAAATTTTTTCAATGAAAGATAAAACAATGATCTGTAAGTATGCCCGAACTGAAGAAAAGTACAAACACGTACTTCAATATTTAATAAATAAGAAAATTTCAGTTTGACCTTGAAAAGTCAAACTACAAAAATTATGCAACTAGCAAATGAAATATAAGGTACGGTATAGCTAACGAACGGGGAATTCGTGAAAGAATCATGGGTGAGTAAACACCATGTAGAATGCAAATATGAAATGATATGTGCAAACCATTGATGTTACAGATGATAATGGTTGAAAAACTTGAAGTGATGAAACTAGTATAGTTGGCGGAAGGATGCTCATGATGTGTTCAAAATGCAACATATAAAATTCATCAACTGTGGCATAAAACTAACCCTTTTTTAGTACTAATGTTGGAAAAAGTGTGCTTTTGTCTTCCTTTTGTATTTTCAGGATTAAATGAGCTCAAATTAACAAAAGAAGCAAAAAGACATCAAAATCTAACATAAATATAAGAAAAGGAACAAACGTGGCATGCCCGACCCCCATCGACAACAACTCCCAAAGCAAAAACAAGAAGAAAGCTGAGCATGGGGCTGTGCCCAGCTGAGCATGGGGCTGTGCCCAGCCCGACACGGGGAGTGCCCAGCTCGACACGGGGCGTGCCCAGCTCAGCACGGGGCCGTGTCCAGAATGGTCAGCCCTGGCACAAAAGACAAACCTTTAGAAGCTTCTATTGCCCACCACGGGGCCGTGCCCAGCGGACACGGGGGCATGGCGAAAGTACAGCAGGCGCATTAATTGTAATTGCGAATTACAATTAATGAAGAGAGAGAGTGTCAGACGGACACGGGGGCGTGTGGAGCTAATAAAGACAAACTGTATTAATGAAGAAAGAGAAAAGGGTGGACACGGGGCCGTGTCCAGCGGACACGGGGCCGTGTCCAGGCTTCTGTACAGGCTATAAATAGGAGTGCTTGGCTCAAGCTCAAACCATCCCTTGGCACACCACCTCTCTCACACTTCATCCACCACCCACCACCATCACAACACCATCATCCACCACCATCATCCATTGTCCATCGTAGAGTGTGTGAGTCGTCTCGGGATCCAAGATTAATCGTAAGAGTTCTTGACAATCAAGGCCATGTTTGCCTAAGTCTCTTACATCACTTGGTGAAGACAAAGTGTCTAGTATAATACTTTTTATTTATAATCTTTTGCACTTTTTATTTGGTTTTGTATTAATAACTTTAATAACTAGTTACTTATGTTGAAGGTGATCTTTCCTTATCGTTTGTCCGTGGTGTCTTGGCATTATTTTACTGTCTATATAAAATAAAGGATTTTCACCATTCATATCTCCACGGTCTATATGGAGATATGTTGGCTACCTGGTAGGGGGTTAAGGGAACGGTTTGGTAAAGGTCTTGCCATTGTTCAGCGTTTAGAGGTCCTGCAATGGACCTGGGTCAAATTTAGTAGGACCTCCTTCAATACTTCACGGTATTGGATGGCGGGGGTCCAAACTCTTTGATCCCCTCATAAGTTAACTACTATTAATACTATAACCCGGCTATTTAGGACTGTATCCCTGCTGACTCAGACTACTTAGCCGAGGGTAACGTCACCGCCAAAAGCGGGGCCTACCACAATACTGCATTAATAACTTAATTCATTATCTTCCAATAATCCACCCTTTTAGGATTGTATCCCTGCTGACTCAAACTACTGGGGTGAGGGTAACGTCGCCTTCAAAAGAGGGGCCTACTACAATAACTAAGATAATCTCTTAATTATGTGCAAAAGTGCGGAAATAATCAAAGGTTATACTAGATACGAGTCGGAACCAAGTGATTCATCTTGTCTATCTGTTTTTCTTTTATTTTTATTTTCAGCATTTTAGTTAGTTTTATTTTTCTTAGTTTAAAACATTTTTTCTAAACTTTTATTTTGGTTAGACGTTGAGGATAAACCGGTACTAAAAGCTCTTGTGTCCTTGGACGACCTCGGTATCTTACCAACGCTATACTACACTCAACGATGGGTGCACTTGCCCATATGTGTGTTTAGTGTTAGTAAAATATCGTGTTTTATAAATTTAAAACTTGGCTAAAATAAGTGTTAAAAAGGGCTTAAAATATACACCTAAAATAAGTAACACTTCGCACGCATCAAGTTTTTGGCGCCGTTGCCGGGGACACAAGGATTTTAGGAAAGCTTAAAATCGACGGCCTAATCAGTTTTTCAAAACCTTTTCAAAACGGGCCCACATTTTTCTGCATTTTAGTTTAGTTTTGCATTTACAGTAGGTTGAACACGGGCCGTGCTCGCTGAACACGGGGCCGTGCTGCATATTTTTCATAAAACACCCAGTAACAGAAGCTTGAACATGGGCCGTGCTCACTGAACACGCCCCGTGCCCAACGAAATCAGTAAATTTAATTAAAACGCCCAGATACAGATCCTGAACACGGGGCCGTGTCCACTGAACACGGGGCCGTGTCCAGCCTCTGTTTCCGTTTTTATTTTTGTTTTCTGATCTCGAGACTCGGTTGTGGTCTGCTGAGTGATTCTTATGGATCAATACTCAGGAGGTTACAACTACACCTATGAGGAGGATGATTATAGGGGTAATTATTGCACTAATTGTCGTAATGCACGCTCGGTTCAAAATAATCGCTCATATCAACCATCCAATTCATACACCTACTATGAGGAGCCCAGGTACGAGCCATCAACTTCATACACATCCTATGAAGACCAAAGGTATGAACCTCCTCCCTCATACTCATATTTTGATGAACCAAAGTATGAGCCTTCATACTCATACTTTGAGGAACCAAGATATGAGCCACCACCTTCGTATGCTTACTATGAGGAACCTTGGCGTGAACAACCCACCTCATATGAGTATTATGAAGAACAAAATTACGAACCTTATACATCATATGCTTACAATGAAGAACAATGGTGCGAACCATCTACTTCATATGGGTATTATGAGGAACAAAGGGTCGAACAACCGGATTCAAGCTTAGAAAATCCCGATTCTTTTTCTATAACCGAAGTGACCGATAGGATATTAGAACACATTAGAGTTATCGATCGATGTATAAAAGAAGCTCGCGCAAGGGAAGAGGAGTCCCGCGCAAGAGAAGAATTAAAAAGGGAAGAGATAACTGAAAGTGTTAAAATGGAAGAACAAATAAGTGAAAAACTGACACATGAGTTAAACAACGAAAAAGGTGAGTCCGACAACGTTAAAATCCAAGAAGAGTCTAATTTTGAAGAAATTAATCTCTTGACACCTTCTTTCGAAAATCATTGTTTAGTACCCACTCATGCTAAGTTTTTAAAAGAGTTAAACACTAACACTAAAATTGACAAAACGGTAAGTGTTAAGTTAACTGATGATCAAACCTCACTAATAAAAGAAGACCCATTTGAAATTAACATTACACCGGTTCCATGTTTCTTTCAAAATTCGTTTATTAGTAATGTCACAATCGATAAAGATCTTTGTGTTAACATAATGCCTAACTACATTTTCGAAAAATTAAGTATTAGTGATTTTTCTCCACTTCAAATACCCATTTTTCTATCCAATCGGAAAGTAATAAAATCAATCGGTATAGTTGAGGATGTATTGGTTCAAACAAATCAGATGGTAATCCCGACCGACTTTGTCATCCTCGATGACGCTCCTCTAGTGTTGGGACGACCATTTGTAAAAACTCACGAAGCTTTGAAAAACCGGAAGTTCAACAATCTACCTCTTCAATTAGGGGCATTTAAAAAGAGTGTCGATCTTGAGCGATCAATGAAATATCCATTCGGCAATGACGACCCCCTAATTGAAGATGAGCCAGAACCACCTGATAAAGTGGGTCTAGCCAAGGACCCTTATAAACGTGGCGCACCACGGAGGCATTCCGCGGAACTATCCGTAGTTTAGTTTAGATTAACCTTTATGTTTTCTAGTTTAGTTTTTAATTTTCAGGAATAAAACACACTCGGGATGGTGAAGGATGATAAGGGAAGTTTGAACCAACACCCCATACACAAAGACAGAGCCTCCCAACGATTTTTCTTCATTACAGCAAGTTCAGCACGGGGCCGTGCTCACCCCAACACGCCCCGTGCCCAAGGTTCTGTAGAAAATGCCCAGTTCAGGTACCTGGACACGGGGCCGTGCTCACTGGACACGCCCCCGTGCCCAGCATTCTGTTTACTTTTGGTACTGGCAGTCTGGACACTGGGCCGTGCTCAGCCAACACCACCCCGTGTTCAGCTACCCAGTACCATAAAATCTTGTTTTTAACCCACTTTTACACATTTTAATCAACCGAAAAACTTATTTTTGGGACACATTGAGGACAATGTGTAATTTAAGTGTGGGGGGGATGCTAAAACCTTGAATCTTGCAAGTCCTAATTACAAGCCTTACACAAAACTCTATTGGAACCGCTAATCACCCCAACTTTTTTCAAAAATTTTCATTTTTTTTACTTGTCTTGGTTTAATTTGGGAAATTCAAGTTCTCAAAAAGGTTATATTTTTACGAATTTACAACCGATAGCGTCGTGATAAAAAGAACCAACATAAGAAAATTATGAAAAGGCATGACAAGCTTAGTTAAAATTTAATTATATATACTTGATCACATAAAAACCCATTCCCACAAAAGTGAGTTTTGAGCCTTTATTGAGAATACAATTACATATCATTAGAACTAAATGCTCATTTTCGTTTCTTGTGTGAATAGCCGCTTGGTTCTTACGACTCTAGAACTTGCCATGACGATACATTCCCGGTCCTTACCAACTTAAACCCGAGTAAGTAAATGATGGAGGCACTAGGACTAACCCTTTTTATTTCTACACCTTTATTTTTTCTTTTTTTTTTACCACCTACCCAAAATCCCCCTAGTTAGCCCCTTTGAGCCTAAACCTTTTCATTTCAAAACCCAAATACAAACACCTTTTCACCCACCTAAACCCTTTTTATTTTTCACCCTTTGTTTTAGTAACAAGCTCGGTTTTTCGTATGACTTTTCAAAAAAAAAAAAAAAAAAAAGTGTTGATGATGAAGCAAAATAAATAAACAAGCAAGTTCATCAAAAATAACTTTGTTTGAATACTGGCTTCATCAATATAAAAAAAAAATTTGCAAAAATAAAAAGTCTTTCGAAAACCGACGCTTGTTACGCTTTTTCGCCCTTTCTACTAACCACTAACCACTAACCCAACCACCTACCTTTAACCCAAACCTAACCCTTCACCCAAATAGTCCTCTTGATGTTTACAAAGGTATATAGTTAAAAAGGAGGAGGATTGATTGCTTGGCAAGCCTATGGTAGGAGTAAGTTCCATGCCGCTCTCGAGTGATTCACTAAAATACATCTTCGGCCGAGTGTTGAGTGATCCCCGTGAGGTATGTGAACTCGTATATAAATAGAATTTTACAAAGGCATGTTATGCCCCAATAAGTAATTTATCTTATGAAAAGTTTTAAATAAATCATGACGAATATGATTGTAAATAAATAAAAATAAAACTGAATAAAGAATCTTGGAAATCCCGACACTCTATGACAAGCCCAAAAACCTTCTCTTCTACCCATTCCATTTGGGAGTGTAAAGCCACATTATAAAGAGTTTCGCTTGAGGACAAACAAAGATTCAAGTGTGGGGGTATTTGATGTGTTCAAAATGCAACATATAAAATTCATCAACTGTGGCATAAAACTAACCCTTTTTTAGTACTAATGTTGGAAAAAGTGTGCTTTTGTCTTCCTTTTGTATTTTCAGGATTAAATGAGCTCAAATTAACAAAAGAAGCAAAAAGACATCAAAATCTAACATAAATATAAGAAAAGGAACAAACGTGGCATGCCCGACCCCCATCGACAACAACTCCCAAAGCAAAAACAAGAAGAAAGCTGAGCATGGGGCTGTGCCCAGCCCGACACGGGGAGTGCCCAGCTCGACACGGGGCGTGCCCAGCTCAGCACGGGGCCGTGTCCAGAATGGTCAGCCCTGGCACAAAAGACAAACCTTTAGAAGCTTCTATTGCCCACCACGGGGCCGTGCCCAGCGGACACGGGGGCATGGCGAAAGTACAGCAGGCGCATTAATTGTAATTGCGAATTACAATTAATGAAGAGAGGGAGTGTCAGACGGACACGGGGGCGTGCCCAGCGGACACGGGGGCGTGTGGAGCTAATAAAGACAAACTGTATTAATGAAGAAAGAGAAAAGGGTGGACACGGGGCCGTGTCCAGCGGACACGGGGCCGTGTCCAGGCTTCTGTACAGGCTATAAATAGGAGTGCTTGGCTCAAGCTCAAACCATCCCTTGGCACACCACCTCTCTCACACTTCATCCACCACCCACCACCATCACAACACCATCATCCACCACCATCATCCATTGTCCATCGTAGAGTGTGTGAGTCGTCTCGGGATCCAAGATTGATCGTAAGAGTTCTTGACAATCAAGGCCATGTTTGCCTAAGTCTCTTACATCACTTGGTGAAGACAAAGTGTCTAGTATAATACTTTTTATTTCTAATCTTTTGCACTTTTTATTTGGTTTTGTATTAATAACTTTAATAACTAGTTACTTATGTTGAAGGTGATCTTTCCTTATCGTTTGTCCGTGGTGTCTTGGCATTATTTTACTGTCTATATAAAATAAAGGATTTTCACCATTCATATCTCCACGGTCTATATGGAGATATGTTGGCTACCTGGTAGGGGGTTAAGGGAACGGTTTGGTAAAGGTCTTGCCATTGTTCAGCGTTTAGAGGTCCTGCAATGGACCTGGGTCAAATTTAGTAGGACCTCCTTCAATACTTCACGGTATTGGATGGCGGGGGTCCAAACTCTTTGATCCCCTCATAAGTTAACTACTATTAATACTATAACCCGGCTATTTAGGACTGTATCCCTGCTGACTCAGACTACTTAGCCGAGGGTAACGTCACCGCCAAAAGCGGGGCCTACCACAATACTGCATTAATAACTTAATTCATTATCTTCCAATAATCCACCCTTTTAGGATTGTATCCCTGCTGACTCAAACTACTGGGGTGAGGGTAACGTCGCCTTCAAAAGAGGGGCCTACTACAATAACTAAGATAATCTCTTAATTATGTGCAAAAGTGCGGAAATAATCAAAGGTTATACTAGATACGAGTCGGAACCAAGTGATTCATCTTGTCTATCTGTTTTTCTTTTATTTTTATTTTCAGCATTTTAGTTAGTTTTATTTTTCTTAGTTTAAAACATTTTTTCTAAACTTTTATTTTGGTTAGACGTTGAGGATAAACCGGTACTAAAAGCTCTTGTGTCCTTGGACGACCTCGGTATCTTACCAACGCTATACTACACTCAACGATGGGTGCACTTGCCCATATGTGTGTTTAGTGTTAGTAAAATATCGTGTTTTATAAATTTAAAACTTGGCTAAAATAAGTGTTAAAAAGGGCTTAAAATATACACCTAAAATAAGTAACACTTCGCACGCATCACTCATGAGCGGAAGCTCATCATATGAAGAAAAAGTCAACCCAATTATGGAATGGACTTATGAAGGAACGGGCCGATCTGGGTCGTGGATCGTCAATTTATGCAACAAAAATCGAGGTTAGTAAAATGTTTAACTTATGACTGATAGGTATGAATTGGTAGATTGAATACGACCTACGAATGAATGATAGGATAGGTATGGTATGGAATGTTTAACTTATAACTGTCAACATAAGAAGAAAATTATGTTATTAAAAAGAAAATTTTAAAAGTCTTGAGTGAAAGTTTCGGGTATTGGTTAAACACTCGTGCGATGAACTTGCACGACACATTTACTTATGTAGAATAAGTAGTGCATGAAGAGAGAGTAAATAGTAATGTGATATGAATGAGATGATTTGATGCTAACGTAAAGGTATGCATGGCATAAGTAACGATAGTAACCGTAGAATGATGCTTTATCCTCTTATTAAGTACGAAAAAAAGTAAGTATGAAGAGGGTAGCCTTGTTATAGTAATAATAAGTCATTGAATGTGTATAGTATGTGTATGATGAAACGTTGATCCTTCATATGAATATGAAAGTAATTAGAGGGAACGTTAGTAATGGAATGTTGTGGTTCACACAAGATTAACGAAAATGAAGTAATAACTACCTAGAGGTAGATTTAACCCCAAACAAATGTCAGTAATATGTGTATATACATGGTTTAAATTACCATGTGCCCACGAAAGTACTCGGAAGGAATGCTAATGATAGAATACCGAAGTAGACTCACAATAGGTACTTGTGTGGCTACGCTAGAATGAAATATCATGTATGACGCATGAGTGAAATGAAAATTAATCGATCCACCATGATTGGTAAATGTATGAAAATCTTATTTTTAATTGGACGGCATGAACAAGACATATACTTATAGATGTGCGTGAATGCCACTTCTTAAATGAGTCGCAAATGTTTTTGTGCTGAATTGAGCATCTTGAATAAATAGAATGAAAGAGTAAGAGTAGATTTGGTCTAGTAAGGAGGAGAGAGGTTTCGGGAACGAAACCTTCTTTAAGGGGGGTAGACTTGTAACACCCAAAAAATGCGTAATTTAATTATTTTACCTTAATGTTCTAAGTATGTAATGTGATGACCTTAGTTGACTAACTAAGTTAAAAAAAATGTGAATGTTAGTATAGAAAGAATGAAATATTTTGTGCATTAATAAATAACAACTAGAACTTGAAGGGCTAAAGTTGCATATTTGAATGATAAGTTTATTTATAACAAATCTATACTATCTATAATAAGAGATTATGAGCTGATGTAAATCTGCCTTAGTGTCAACTTCTAAGCTATGCCACTTGTCAATGATGATGTCATAATTCCATTTTGTATATTTAGACACCATTATTTAAAGGTGGCCCACACTCTTTTTTCAAACCACTGCCTCGCATCCTTTATTTAAAGGTCTGCCCACTAAAGGTGGCCCACACTCTTTCTTCAAACCCTGCATTAAACTACTGCCCATTCAAAACCCTGCATCAAACAACTGCCCATTCAAACCACTGCCCGTTCAAAAATTTGGCTCCAGTTTCAAAATTCAAAATAAAGTATTTTAATGGGCGCTCAAATATGCCTCTCTGTCCGCCCAAATATAATCATTCTTCTCTCATACTCTTCGAACATCGTTCTTCTTCAGCAGCTCTAGGGTTTCTTCATCTTCAATCTTACATCTCCCTCTCATCCATCTCAAAATTGAATCCCTTCACCAAGGTACGATTCTCTTTTTTATCAGTCAATTCTTGATTATATGTCTTCTTATTTTCTTACAAACTTTCTAATTAAACCCTAATCATTCTTTGACAAATTCCACTCTGATTGAATCATAACTTGGTCTTAAAGGTTGGAGTTCATATCAAGGCTTCAAATCAAGGTCAGATCACAAATACTTTCAACTAAACATGATGATTTTATCAATATTTAACATTCAATCTTCGTTCTGATTGTTCATTCGTTATAACCTAGGGTTTGTTGATCTTCGATTTGTTTTCTTTTCTTTTCTGACAAACAAATGTCGTCTCCACAAAGGTATAATTTCAATATTGATATATTATTCAGGTTTGGGCAGATCATTGTTGATATGAACTTCTGTTCAAAACTTCTTTCTAATCTGGTGCTTTTGAATCATCTACGGTTCGTATTTCCATTGTAGTCAAAATAACTTATTTTTGTCTTAATCTTCGATTTCAGTTATCACGATATTAATAAGAATTGTTATTTATTACAATATTCTTATGCTTTGAGTCTGTTTTAAGAACCCTAATTATTTTGAACAACGTTTTTACTGGTTCATCTTCTCTGTTTCCACTAGATTAGACAGAAGAGAACTTTGAAGTGTCATTACAACACAATGTATCAAATTTTATGTTTTTTTTGGGTAAATTGTTAATATTTTAACCTTATCAAAATTTGTGTTTTTTTTTTGGGTAAATTGTTAATATTTTAACTTTATCAAATTTTGTGTTTTTTTGGGTAAATTGTTAATATTTTGACTTATTCTTGAAACGTATAGCGAACATTATTATAGCCATTGAGAAAATTTCCAAACTTTTTTTGGTTTGTTGTGTTATGTTTGATTTGAGAAGATTACCGACGCCTTGTGATGGTTGGCTCCTTTATTGTATTTTTTATTTCATATTTGCATTTTTATTGAGATAAATTGATGGAAATAGATTTTTTTTTCAGGTTATAATTCTTTCAAGTGTTACATTAAGGCTGTCAGAGAACTTTGCTCAAAGCATACTATATATTTAATGTTTATGGATGAAATACAAAGTGTATTAGAATGACCAGGAAGAATGTTGGCATGTGACTGGGAAGGTGTATGCCCGATGTCGTTGTAAGTGTTTTTCCCATCTATATTGTTATTTATGTGAATTTTCAATATAATTATCCAAGGATCGTTCGCATTTTGTATTTATTTGATATTGGGGAAAGCATTGAGTGGTGGTTGTTGAAATTATCAAGTACTTTTCTAAGTCGTTAAAATTTCAAAACATCCCACTTTGACAAGTTTAACTACATAATAGTTGTTAAGTGCATACAGAAAAGAGGGTGTGATTGAAAGAGTTAACTGTTAAACGGATACAATAATGATTAAGGTCCGATGTTACGATGCTTCATAAGTGCTGATCAAGTAATGGTGCAATTAACTGTCTAATAGATGCGTGTCTTCTGAATAACAAGAGTGTAACATGTATTGCCAGGATCTCACAAGAAATTAACATATCGTTTTATAGTTAACCTCTTTTTTTTAATTTTTCCTATATCCAACATCCCTTTTGAGTTCTAATTAATTTTCATGTTAATAATTTTCATGTTAATACTATTTTCTTCATATTTGAATGAATGTATACCTAATATTTTGACAGGTTAAGGATTGTCGGGTTGCTGCAGTCAATGATCTTTGCTTTTGACTTAAAGAAAATTAACTGAGATACAACTCAGATAAATGTTTTAAAATATCCATGGGCCTTATATTTTATAAATGAGTATTTTTAAATAAGTCCAAATGTCACTAAATCAGAGACAGATGCATAATTTTGCCCCCACAGACCGATGTGACACAGGTTCTTACTTTTTTTTAGTTTTCTTTGTTATTAACTTTCTTGAATTTTAAATTGATTCCTGTCAAATACATATTTTCAGGTGGTGAAAACAAAGGATCATGGTGAAGATTTAATGACAGATGTTGTAATTTTTGCCACTGGTAATTTCTTTTCTCATAAAAGATAGTTATTATAGTTAACAGAAGATTTTCTTTATATATAACTAGGTTAGAACCCCGTGTATTACACGGGTTGAATAAATGTAATTTTATATATTAAATAATAAAAAAGTTATATATTTATGAACACCGTATATTGTACGGGTTAAATAAATGTAATTTTATATATCAAATAATAAAAAAATAGTTATATCTTTAAAAACCACGTGTATTACACAAATTAAATAAATGTAATTTTGTATACTAAATACTAAAAACGTCGTATCTTTAAAAACCCGTGTATAATCGGGTTGAATAAATCTACCAAATCATAAAAAATATTACATTCTTAAAAACGCCGTATATTACACGTGTTGAATAGATCTAAAAAAGAGTTATATCTTTAAAAACCATGTGTATTACACATATTAAATAAATGTAATTTTGTATATTAAATACTAAAAACGTCGTATCTTTAAAAAACCCGTGTATAGTCGGGTTGAAAAATCTACCAAGTAATAAAAAATGTATCCTTAAAAACCCCGTGTATTACACGTGTTGAATAAATCTAATTTTACATAGCAAATGATAAAAAAAATTATATCTTTAAAAACTTCGTGTATTACACGTGCTATATAAATTTAACTTTGTATAGTAAATAATAAAAAAAGCTATATTTTTAAAAAAACTCGCGTTTTACACGAGTTAAATAAATATAATTTTGTATACCAATTAATAAAAAAGTTATATTTTTAATAAATTAGGATAACATTTAATATTAATTTATTATTTATATATTTAATATAAGATAAGTATGAAAGAGATGTATTTGTTTTAAAAATATATTAAATTAACAATTTAGATTTAAGGATAATATTTTATTAAAGTATGATAAGATTTAATATTAATTTATTATTTATTTATTTAATTAATATAAGATAAATACAGATTTGAGAATACCTTCTATGAATGACACGTGTCCAAAACTTAGTTTCATTTATTATAGTAGATAGATAGATTCTTTAAACGATTTGTAAGGAAAGACAAATATAATATAATGAATGACACGTGTCCAAAACTTAGTTTCATTTATTATAGTAGATAGATAGATTCTTTAAACGATTTGTAAGGAAAGACAAATATAATATAAAATATTCTTTAAACGATTTGTAAGGAAAAAAAAGTAGAATATATAAAATGAGTCTAAAGCATCCCAACCACAAAGAAAAAAACACAACACTTTTTTGTTCGGGTGGTTGCAAAAATTTAGGAATCTACACACTAAATCATTTCTCTTAGTTCGGGTTTTGTTTATTTATTTATTTAATTTAATATAGAGTTGTTAATTATTAATTAAAAGAGATTAAACTAAAATAATAATTATCTATAAGAGAATGCCTAATATGATGACAAGTGTCCCTGATATAGTTTCTTTTATTATTTAGTATAGAAGATTAAATGATGCTCGCTAAATTTTAAAGTTGTAATTTCTTTCGCTGGTAATTTCTTTTTTCATAAAAGATCATCATAGTTAATGTCAAATTTTTTATATATATAATTAAATGATGCTTGCTAGATTTTAAAATTGTAATATTTTTTATTAAGGGAAAAAACAACTCAACACAAAACATAAAAATTATGGAATTTGTGAGACAGTTGGAATTGGAGCTCCAACCTCCAAGTGATGGAAATTGGGCTGATGATTCCATATTTGCCAGCTCTTTATAAAGGTGCTAAAATGGTGGGTGGATAAGGTAGTGGTTCAAAATAGGGCCGGGTTAGGTTGAGGATAACCCAGAAAGGTTTTCTCCATTTTTTTTATTAATAACTAATTTGTTAATAATGATATCATAAATAATATTATCACAATAATAATCTAAATCATTGAGAGCCTTGATAAAGAATTTGTGACATTAGTTTTATAGGGGGAATGTGTATGATCACTGAGGCGGCTCGAAGGAATACCAGGTAATGGCAAAAAGTTAGTGGACTCTAGGAGGTTATGCCAAAACAATTTCAGGTCAAAACTGGTAATTTGTGGTACATGTCGAGTTTTCAATCTTTAGACCTTAAAACACTTTGTTTGAATTTTTTTTATGAATAAATTAAACATTATGTTTAAGTAAGTTATACTATTTCAATATTAGTAAATCATTTTGAATAAAATTGTTGGGTTTTGTGAATTAAGAATACTGTTTTGGGGCCCTCGACCCATATGATCTTTTCCTTTTAGCTAACTATATTTTATTTTACCCGTTAAAGATAATGTTTTTGGGATTGGTCGGAGGCCGGCGTGAATAACCACAACCTTCTTCTCACGTTATAATCAATATACATCGCATCGCAGGTATTTGTTTATTTATTTATTCTTTTCAATGGATATTGGTTTGTTTTAAAACATTTGTTTTCGAGGCTATAATTTTCTTGATTACCGGTTCTAAATGTTCAGAATGTTATATACCTTATTCGACAATTGACACTTGAATATTCATTTATCCATAAGTATATGTTTATTCAGTTAAGGTGTTCAATGAAATGTTCATGTTGTTCTCAAAATTTATTTTTTAAGGTTATGGGTTGATTAGGAAACAAGGGTTTGGAGGTTAAGGAGGTAAAGCTATACGATCGAGTACTTTGTGGTTGAAATGGTGATTATTTTGTTACATATGCTGAAAACATGTTTTTTGTTGCTTTTTAACGAATTTGTTGTCAAATTGGTGGCAATTTCATTAAAAATGTCTATTTTTTTGGTATTTTAGCGTGTTGCCATCAGTCGTTTGATAATCTTGAATTGCAATACGTTTATATTTAGGAGCTTACAAGAACAATGGTAGTCTCATGGTTTCTTGCAATCGTGGACTTAATCAAATGCCAAGAGTAGTGCGTTACTTATAGACTTATAATCTTGAATTTTAATTTGTTTAGTGTGCACAACTATCCTTGCTTGAAGATGAAATGCGAAGAGTTGAAAGAGTGAATGTGATCCCGCCCTACTGTTAATTATTAATCTCGATGTGTTTAAAATGTTATATAACAAATGAAGGTTGTTGGGTTTGGATCAAGTTGCCTTGATGCTTGCAGGAATGGGTTCATCCGCAGATGTTTTTAGAATGGTAAGACCATGAATGAGCTTTGGTTGCCGTGAATAAAACTCATGATCTGCTGTTTGTTATTTATGTATTGGCTGGCAGGCAATCACTCGATGGGAAAAGAGACAAAATAAGATTTTGGTAAGAAGTATATAAAACCACTTTAATCACAAATGTTGTTGGTAACAAACGAGTCAATTAGTATTAAGAAACTACGTTTATTGATTTTTAGGAGTAAGCTAGAATAAGAATGATGAAATCTAATGACAAAGCTGAACCTTACTGGACCAACCTTTGGGGAAATGCTAAAAACGAGCCGAGTACAGGTATGAATATTCATTCCCCTACACTTTTGACCCGTTTTGATAATTTTTTGTTCAACTAATCCATGTTGACCCGTTCATAAGCAAATGGGTCATAATCCAAATCTTGCATTTGAAAATGAAAAACAGTGTTGTTAAAACAGTGTGTTGAAACCACTTTTGGGTTAAAACAGTGTTTGAAACCACTGTTGGATTAAAATACTGTTGTTAAAACAGTGTTTTGAAACCACTTTTGGGTTAACAGTGTTTGAAACCACTGTTTAACCCAAAAGTGGTTTCAAAACACTGTTTTAACCCAGCAGTGGTTTCAAACGCTGTTAACCCAAACGTGGATTCAAAACACTGTTTTAACCCAACAGTGGTTTCAAACACTGTTAACCCAAAAGTGGTTTCAAAACACTGTTTTAACAACACTGTTTTAACCCAACAGTGGTTTCAAACACTGTTTTAACCCAAAAGTGTTTTAACAACAGTTGTTTGACTTTGGTCAAACAGTAGTCAAACATCGTTACAAGCGTTACAGTGGTTTGACTTTGGTCAAACATTGGTTCAAGCATACCATTACAAGCGTTACAGTGGATCTGTACATGGATATGTTTGGATGGCAGACCCTTAAAAGTAAGCACTTGGATATTGTAAAAGTACATGGATAGATGCCCGACAGACTATCTATTTGGAGCCATGGCATGCTGATATATTTGAGTTTCTTGATTTGAAAAAGAACCACACTGATAAAAAACATTTGGATATTGTAAATTCTGCCAACTTTCTTTGATGTGCTCAAGTTAAAAGATTGATTGGTGTCGGTCAGAATTAGGGCTTTTTGTAAGAGTAAAGTTAGTTAGGAAGAAGATTTGCTTTGTTGGTCTTTTACTTTCAGATTTGTTTTGTTATCAAATTTAGGCTCACATTATTTGTATTGATTTGACAATTGATACATCTATGGTGTTGCTTTTGTTAAGGTATGTTTCTGTAATTGAGTTGGGTTAAGTAAGATATGGTGGGTACACACTAAGCCTGGCAAAACGGTTTGGCTGGGTCGGGTTTGAAGTCTTAGATATATCTGAACCGATAAGATCAATAGAGATAAAGCCTTTGCGTTATCATCTCTTCTAAGCATCACCCCCTTAAGGTTCCCAGTTAAATGCATGATATTCTCTACCACATCTTCTACATTCCCTATAGCCTTCACCTCAATCCCAAAGAAATTTGTGATAGTTTGACTTTCTACAGTCAATATCAGCAAAAAATTTCTTGCAGACTTTGACTTTCTAAAGTCAACTCGGTTTATCAATCTAAATACTAAAGTGTAAGCTTGAATTTTTCAGGGGTAACAAACAAAAATAGTTAAGTTAAAGTGTAGCATAAAAATAGTTAATTATCATAGTTTATGATGGAGCTTAATTTTTTTTGTCAAGGCTTCAGAAATGTTGTTTATTACTGCAGTGGTGTACCTTGATGCAGATACAATTGTGGTTAAGAATCTTGATGCTTTGTTCAAATGTGGAAAATTTTGCGCCAACTTAAAGCATTCGGAGAGGCTTAACTCGGGTGTTATGGTAGTCGAACCATCCGAAGAGCTTTTCAATGACATGGTCAGCAAAGTCACCATTGAAAGTTAAAATCGAACCAAACTAAAACCTCCAATCTAAACAAGCATATTCTCGAAGTAGTTACCAAGAGAACAAGAAGCCACCATTGGCAATGAGCTTTGAAAGATCATCAATGGAGATGAAGACTGCAGTGAGAAGGACTGCAAGAAAAGGTACTGAAAACGGATAGTTAAGTTACTAGCTTCAGTATAATTTTTGTTTTGGAATTATGGTGCTGATGCTAGGTGTAGTTATATATTAATCATTAAGGTAAGGTATCTATCTGTTAATTTAGGTATGGATTGATATTATCGTCTTTTAGTCCTTTTTTCACGTTGGAGTAGTGGATCAAAATCAAATGTTAAAGATATTGAGGTGAAGTGTTATGTCATATTAGATTTTTAATCTAATTATTAGTTGAGTTTTTTTTTTCTTTCTGGTTTGCAGTGAATCAGATAACTATTGTTGGCCAATTGACTATTTTGAGAGCTGGAAATTGTGAAAGGCTGAATGCTGATCTTGCTTTTGCAAAGTAGCATGGTGCTTAGTTTGAAGAGAAAAATAGAAGTCTCGGGGAGAAGAGTGGTTCAGATGTAGACAACCCTGAAGATGATGATCTGGTTCTTGGTCATCTCTTAGATGT
This sequence comes from Helianthus tuberosus, assembly GCA_030545235.1. Taxonomy (NCBI): domain Eukaryota; kingdom Viridiplantae; phylum Streptophyta; class Magnoliopsida; order Asterales; family Asteraceae; genus Helianthus; species Helianthus tuberosus. The sequence goes on along the minus strand of CM060384.1, from coordinate 10,074,293 downwards.
TTTCTTACATCTTTAAGTGCATTAAAGTATGCGGATGCAAAAGAGGTTTGAACTGTATATATATATTGTTATAGTTTGTTTGTTACAAAGCGAAATTGTAATATGAAGATATATTAGTTTAAAGTACAAAAAGAACTTAACCAGTAAAGTAAGTGTCTATTTGACAAGCATATATAAGAATGTTAAAGACATACAAATGGATAATGGTTTTAATAAAAGATTGCTTTTAAATATGATTCGGAAAAGTGCGAAAAGGTTTTAATAAAAGATTGCTTTTAAAAGATTGCTTTTAAACATTGATTAAAATGGTTTGTTTTTATGTGCAGATGGTCAATGATAGGCCCTCAGAATGAAATTCATTATACGCCATTTACGCTTCCTCAAATGGTTTGCCGATAAGACTTTATCCCAAAAATTAGTTATAAGAAAGGCCGACGTACAATTTCTAAAGCTCAAAGGGTGTACAAGGCTGACGTAAATATTTAATGATTTTTGACACGTTTGTTAAAGAAGTGGATAAAAGAATCATCATGCGAGTGAAGAAAGTATTGCTGAGGAAGACTCGATACGACATGCAATTGTAAATAGATCGAGCTTCCATAATTGAAGAAGAAGATAGAGAAAAAAGATTTGTGATGACTTTTATCATTATACTTATAATACTAACACATACTGTTTTTAACATTGTTTTATAAATATATGTAACTAAACACAAACAATTTAAATAATGTATTATAATCTATTTTGTAGTATTTGATTTCGATGGTTGTTAAAGCTACCCGTGTGGTCACACGGGCGTACACCTAGTAAAACATAAAAACACACAATGTGTGTGTTCTGGAGTCGACCAGAAGAAAGGAAGAACAAGGAAAACCCTAGTTTTCATAAATCATCAAGATTAGAAGGAGAATCAAAGCCAAAACATATGCATGAACCCTAATCTCTAACCATCTAAGCTTGTTCTTCAAAGTGGTAAGTCAAATTTCATAAATTGATGAATTTTAGAAAGTGGGTTTCGATCCAATCATGAATCCAAGTAGAAATTCGTGTAATTGTTAGTTAGGATTTCACAATAGAATAAGAATTTTGTTTGAATTTGGCTATTTGAATGATTTGAAGCATATACCCATTTGATGTAAAAAGTATGATGAACATGATGATCATGAAGGTAAAATTTGATGTAATGTTGATGTATGCAGTTACATGTATTGAGTATTTGTTGAGTGAATTAGATGTAGAATGAAAGACATGTGAGTTTAGTTGATTTTTTATTATCCATGACATGAACTAGTAGGAATAGGCATATGATACTTGTACTATGTGCTTAGTATGTTGTATGCACACCAAGTGTTTGATGAAATGTCTAGGTGAAGTTAGAATGTGAGATTATTAGAAAAGATTTGATGAAACTAAATCTGTCCAGAAAGTTACAGCCGACTTTAATCGTCTGTAACCGGGTCAAATCTTGTAAGAAACTGATATTTATTGAGTTTGTGATGAACTTCTAGGAAAAATCTTTCAAACCCAACTGGAATTGCATTTTTTCGACGAGAAATGAACGTTTTATGAATTTTTCCGTATCGAAGGTTTAGGCTGAGTTTTCTAGCAGAATTTGCAGCCTATTACGAATGTCATAACTCAATTTAGGAATTGAGTTATGATCTCAAATTTTTACTGTAGGTAGCTTCATGAGGTTACGAAATTCTCAAACTGGAATTATGTCAATCGGATAATCAAGGATTTTTAAATGAATTTTTCCGTGGGCTGCAGTCAGAAAGTGATGAATCTGATTGCTGCTTAGTAAATGATTTTTTATAAATTTTTGGTAGAGAGTTAGACTCTAAAAATTTAACACAATGATAACCCCTCTGAGGGGCACGTCACATAAAAAGATCGTAATTTTTGCAAGCTCGTAAGTACAGTTAACAGACGTCCCAAAACAGCCTAATTTCAATGAATTGAGCTATGCATGCTAGTGAATGAATTGACTAATGAAAGTTAAATGTAGAATATGAATTTGATATAATCGTTAATATATACAACATATATACTAAAAATAATGTCAATACGATGACATGAAAGTATAGGGATCATGTCAAGATGGATGGATGCATGGAAGGCTAAAAGGGTAAAAAGGAAGCAATGAAACGGATACGAATGTGGGCGTCTAAGGTAAGTGATTTCTGGAATCACTTCGTATTTAGTTACATGAATATACATATATTTGAATATTGGAGATCAAGGTGGAACATACAAATAAATGAGAAATGCTAATGTAAGATTCGTTCAAATGGTTGGTATGATGTAAAACCGGTAAAACCTCATGATAGGGGTTAATGGGTCAAAACTTTTAATCGAAAGATTTTATGATGGTGAGTATAGGGATGTGGTAATGTTAAGAGAAGGTTTGGATAGAAGGAAAATCAACTAAGATATTAGTTAAATGCGTGTTGGGACGTATCGGGGTCGGTTTAATCGAAAAATATGTGAAACGGGTCAAAAGAAATTGCAAATGATAAAACCCATAGGTAAGAATGAATGGTACGAGTATGAATGTAGGTTGTATGTATAAGACCTATACATATATATTTATGGATGTTCGTGTTTAAGATTTTGTAGTATGTTCATATGGGATATGAAAGGTATATGAGAGTTTGGATATGTATGTATGTGTGTGTGTGTGTGTGAAGTGGGATTGAATGTATACGAAAGAATAGAACATGCATATATATATATATATATATACACTTAGTTTTAATACGCTTGAAAGTTAACGTTACTAATCATGTGTCTTGAGAATGAAATGAAAGTGCAGGTACGCTAATGTTGACATTACGAAGATTTTACGTTGGGATGCAAGATTTTACTTAGGAAGTTAATTCGAAAGGATTAGTATGAATAGAATGAATCCGTTTTGGTCATATAATTACATATGTTTAGATTATGAATGATGTCATCAAATATTAATGATGCGCATGTATGTGGTGATTGCAGGTTGAACGATTTTAACATCATTATGAAGTCTAAGAGGTTGAAGATCGAGTCAATGAGCACGGATTGTACGGGAGGAGTAGTCACATAGCTTGTATTTGTATGATGTTTTCGATACGTCAATTAATAACGAATGATGTCCCTTTTTTATAAGAGTCATTTTAAAGATGTTCAAGAATGTTCAAGCATTGTTGTGAGAAATTTTATGGTTCGTATTTCCGCTGCGTCTTTTTGGTTAAAACGTGTTAGGGTCTTACAGATAAAATGATAAATAACCAAAGAACATATAAATGGACATAAACGAGCGTTTACGAGCATAAATGAAGTAACATTATATGTGTTTATGTTCATTTGTATAACTAAATGAAGCAAAAATGTTCATTTGTAAAGCTAAATGAAGAAAAATACACTTGTACATGTCCATTTGTAAATTAGATTAAGGAACCTCCTGGCAAATGGTTCACAAAACATTCGGTTCGTTTACAAACCTGCTTATATTAGTAGACCTTTCTGAAGCAGCAATCATAGTATATAGAAATTACAAATACACTGACCATTACATTAACTGTTTTTATGGAAGAACAACAGCCAAGTACCATAATTCCGTTAACTATGTCATCTGGCCTTCTCAATAGGCTTATCATCATCAATTGAGATGCTGGAGGAATACTTTTTGATTCTTAAGGAAATAAGAATGCTAGAGGAAATGCCCATCATAGGAAACACATATGACCAGATGTTTGACTTGTTTGACTGGGACCCAGTGGAGGTAGCAACGGCTGCACCAGCAAGACTACCGATGGATGTGTTTTGTAAGATCATAGGCAAGCACCCAAGGACGGTTGGAGCCAGAAAATCCTTAAAAAACCGGACATTCGTAGCAGCTAAAGCATAATTGATTATGTATGAGGGTATGGGAGAGAAACGGGCCAGAAGAACAAATTTCCAACCGTCACGTTCGACTCCCCTTGAAAGCACATGGAAATATTTGTTTTCATGTGCCCACCGTGTCGCAGAACTAGAACTTCGGAAAATAAGCCTGGAAGAAACCTTAAGATCATTAAAATCATTAAAAGAAAGATGGAATTTCTTATAAAGAATCGGGTAATATTATTATCATAAAGCATAAATGTTGCTATGATTCTTGCATCAAAGAACCATACTGAAAGACATGACTTACACTAGGGGATTAAGACAAATGTGTGCTTCCCATGATTAGTCGGTAACATACAACATTCAGAATAAAAACAAATTATGGGCCAACTGACATACATAATGCGTTAAACCATGTTGCAAGGAAACAGATGCATGATTGATGATATATGGGTATCAATATTAATAGATTTAAAAAAGTGAAGAATACAGCGGTTCATTATGCATGCATGTATGTAATGTATATATACAAATTGAAAACCAAACAACTAAAATAAGTTAGATGCTTATTATCCATATAATAACTACGTAAAACTAATCAACTAATACAGCAACTAGAAACTACTAATATATCTGACAAATTTCACAACATGGGAGGTTTGAGGGAAAATACCCATGTGCAAAGAGAGTTGGGTTTTGTTCAGGCACACACCTCCTTTTAGTTACATAAAAATGATAAATCAGCCCTATGTATGCTCGCATACATGTAAACAACACATATATGGTTGAACTATTTTAAGTAAACAAGGCAAAGATCTAGTCATAAAGAATACAAGATCAACTCAAGCTTCGAGATCAGAAGAAATCAATATCCAATGAAGCCTGTAAATGTATTAGATTGCCCTTTTAAGTTAAATATCTCTCATATATACAAGCACATACAATTGTTGCATAAGCATGAAATATTTACCCCACGTGTTTGATAGATCAATGAAGCAATACTTAGATTTCAAAGCATGAAACTGATGCAGAAGCATCCGGATACAAGCACAAACAATTTTTAATTGATTTTGAATTGAAAGAACATTGTTCTTGGAACCATTCGGTTCGTTTTTATCGTCATTGATTACTAATTGTTCTTGAGCCATTTGATTGCACGCGAAACTGCATCAGGTGGTATCAGAGCTTTGGTTTTCAAATGGCTCGACGTGATAGTGATTACTCTTATGTCCGTAGAATCGCCGACCGAGGCAACGACAAAGATGGTCCCGAATCACCTGCTCGTGGAGAAGACCGACATCCTACCCACAGAATCGCCGACCGAGGCAGTGGAAGGGTTGGTGCTGACCCATGGGATATTAAGATCAGAAGACTCCGTCAACGAGTTCAAGACCTCGAATTACAACACAAGATCCAACGACTCAAGCAACGGATCCACGATCTTGAGGCACTGTCGACATGGGAGGAAACGGAACTGGAAAAACCCATCAGGTACGAGTTATCCGGGGATGAGGAGCATCCTACCAATGGTGACACTGTCTATGATTCCCCTCCCGTGTATGATGAATACGGGGACGAGGAATGGTATTCATGGGTTATCGGTGGTGATCGGAACTTACCGGGCGTTACGGTTGAAAACGGAGGTGATGTGATAGCTTCCGGTGGTCCTATGGTTGTGATAAATGGTCTGACGGCTAGTGGTGGATCTCAATCACAGTCTGTGGTATGTCCTTTCATGCTGGAAGAAACAGGTTTTCAAAAGGAATGTGTTTTGAGTTCGAAAATTCAATTGAAAGGAGATTTGACTAAATCTCCTGATAATATGGAATTTCAAAATATAATAGATAATGAAGTGGCAAAAGATATTTTGGATACTTGCCATATAGATATTTACGAAGGTGATTTAAATTTCATTAAAGATATGGATGATAATAGTGGTAGCCCACGTGAAGGATCAAGTAGGAAGGAAACTAAAAAAAATAGAGATTGTGTGGCAGTGGAGCATGAGGAAGGAGCAGAGATAATTAATGCAGATAAGGTCCATAAGGATGGCTTCGTTAGAGAAGGTGATCACCTACAAAGTGTAGTCGGGTCTATGGATGAATCAAGTGTATGCGATGGACAGTACGGAGTAGTGAATAATATTTTTGGGCCGATATGCAAGTCTAGTGGGTGTGAAGTCTCGGTAGAATATAAGGAAATTAGAAAGGGAAATCGGCTTATGGGTATGACTTCTCCAAAACTTCAATTGGAACCACCAGTGGACGCTCAATTACAATTCGGGTCTGTTCCCCTTAACTTTTACGAATATAGTAATCCGTACAAATCTGAAACGCATGTGAACGTGAGACGGTCCAATGCTCCATTCGATCCCGGTGGTATAGGTTCTCAACGAGCCGTTAAATTGTTTATATGGGTCATGATAATTGTAGGCAAGAGGCGACCCGATGTTCCGTTTGACCCTGGTGGCTTTGATCCATAGACAAAACTCGAGGGCGAGTTTTTTTTCGAAGATGGGGAGTATGATGCAGAAGCATCCGGATACAAGCACAAACAATTTTTAATTGATTTTGAATTGAAAGAACATTGTTCTTGGAACCATTCGGTTCGTTTTTATCGTCATTGATTACTAATTGTTCTTGAGCCATTTGATTGCACGCGAAACTGCATCAGAAACAGTTATGGATCATTTAAATTTCAAAGATCAAATAATATTCTATAATCTCTTCACGAACACTACAAGAGATATTTGGCTCCAAGTTCCTTACTTGTATTGTGCACTAACCCTAGAAGCAAAACTGTATGAAATTCATCCATGAGATTCTTCTAGAAAATCTTGGCACATCAAAACTTTGATAGCAATTTGATGTTTCAGTATTTCATGGTTTTGATAGCTAAGTCCCTTGTAATGATTATGCACCTTAAGGAGCACCGAGCACTCTCCGGTGCGTGAAAATCTATGTTGTCAAAGGCTCACGCCGAGGCGCTGAAGTGCAGGTTCAGAGCAGTTTCCGGTCAAATTTCATCCAAAAATGGTATAAAAAAACCCCTAAATAAGGCTGGAATCAACCTAAAACATGTCTATAACCCTTGAAATGGTATTTTATGCTATGTACCTAGCTTATAAAAGCTCTTGCTTTTTAAGCGCTGGTGCCTAGGCTTCGAGCTAGGCCGATGCGCCTTGACAACACAGAGTCCGAAAATCTCAAGAAATGTCCATAGGAGAACATGTTATCCACACTAAATATGTTTGTGTCTGGTCATATCTCCAACATTAGTTTCGTGTATTTTCATCGCCTAATTTGCTATTAGCCCTATCACAATATATTTTATTAACTAACCTGAAAAACAATAATACTTATTTGAAACAAAGTACACATAAAAACTTCATACAGTATCCACATGGAAGGTCAAACGTCAAAAAAAAAACTGTTAAGCAACAAGGATCTGCATTTTAACCGAAAATTCGTAACTTCCTATTCAAACAATCTAAACAGGTAATTGTGTTTTGTAAATTCAAATATTACACTTCAAAATATTACTAGTTAACTACAATTTAAAGCTCACACACATATAATACATGCAATTAAACCAAATCCCTAAATCTTAGGGCTACAAACTGAACCTCAAAATTATCCAAAATTATTCAAAATCAAGCACCTAATTGCAACAACAAAACATCTAGAACAAGTTAACTACACTTAATTTCTAACAATTTCAGAATGAGCCAATACCTTCCGATCCAAAACGAGAGAGAAGCGCCGAGAACTTTAGCGGAGAAAACACAGAGCAAAGCAGGAAAGAAACCGAACAACAACGAAGCACCAGCCTCAAAGAAGACAGCGTACGGAAGACAGAGAGCAAGTGAGACAGTGTGGATGGCAACGTAGACCGGAATCGCCCAATTACCTAACCGATCTGACAAGCGTTTGAAGAGTTCCACAAGTGCTTCTTTGTCCCATGCTGATGATGATGATGAAGAAGAACCGTTGATCTTTATTATTATTGTAAGTAGAAGGACCACCGCTGCTGCCGTCAACAAGAGTGCTAACTTCCGACCACCTGTCATCTCTGTAAGAAATGAAGTCTACTCCAGGTCTAAAGGTTCTGTTGATACATCAAGGAAACTGGTTGAATTAGCAGCGGCCAGCCCAGTAGTAGTAAATCAACAATTGTGTGGGCTAAACTCAGGCCCAACTATTCTTTTAATAATTTAAGTAGAGGTGCACAAATCGTTTATTTATGAATACCAGATCCGGGTATGGAACCGGGTTAGGGCATAATTGGGTGGTATAGGGAGAAACCAGGTTGGGTCGGGTATAGGATTACTAAGAACCGGGTTCAGGTACGGATTTTACACTCAAAATTAAATATGAATTATGGATAGAGTCACCTGCTGCTACCTGATCACTACACCCGAATATTAGAATACTCGGTTTTGGGTTTATTTGGGTGGGTATGGTTCATACCCGGTTTTTTGTGCACCTCTAATAAGTAGAGGTACATCCAAAGCATAAGTGACCTAAACACAATACCCCAAATTGATGGCAAAATCGGTTGGTAAAAAAACCGATTTGATTAGAACTGAATCGTAGATTTTAGGTTTTTGTTTCAGGAACTGATTTTTTGTTAACAGTTAAGAACTCAACCATTTTTATTGGTTGCTTAAAAAGTGGTTACTTGTACAATATAAGTATTTATCCAAATTTAACTTTACATAACACTTCTTTGTTCTAGGCAAGTAAACCGAATTAGAATGTAATAAACTTGACAATGCATTGCGATTATTTGTAAAATTCTCTAGATATGTCAAGAATTTGATTTTTTCTATCATATACGTAATGGAATTTCTAACATTTCTTATATTTTTTTTTTTTTGAAAAACTTTCTTGTGTTTGGTCACGGCGCTCTCCAAATTAAAGAGCTCCGTTGCCCTACTACGGCCAGACTATGTTGTCTTAATCAGACCCACGTTGTCTTCAGAGTTTGGCTTGAGCGTTCTTCGGGAAAACCATACCGCCTGCTACTACTTGACGTCATGCCACCACAAGAGAACTCTCTAGCGTAAAACACGGTAGAATGAAAACCCAGGCTAGCTCAAAATTCAAAGTGACAACCTCACATAAGGCACTTAAATTCTTCATCGCCTTATTCCACCAAAAGTGACGGCCTTCTAATAACTTCAATCATAAGTTTATAACATATACAATTTTATATAAATTATAATCGTATGTAATCGGATTTTATGAAGTAAAAAATACATATAAACTATTGATTTTATATTTTAATTATAATAGTACGCCATTTTTAAATAAACCAAAAGCAAAAAAAAATAACAATAATAAAAACAACTGACTAGTTTAATAAGCTACAAATAGTTGATAATAAATTACTGACAGCTCAATCCAAGTACTTCATCTCATAATGTAAAACTGTTTCTTCCAAAATTCAATGCCAAATTAACGAGTTTCAACCATACATCACTTGGTTCATCTTACAAGCAGATGCCTTATCACACCTCTTTCTTCATCCAGCTCAAAGTTACCACGCTCGAAATCCGTACTTGTAAAAAACTCCTTCAGATCGGTTATTTCGTAATCCAACGCCTGCACACAAACACCAAACCACAAACAGTCACTCATTCAATTGCCTCCCCATATATTCAAAAAAACATAAAAATAAATTTATAAAAATATAAAGTACCCTGTTTTGCAAGTCGGCCACCTTCACATCCACATGTGTAACATCTCTCCTAGACCCGGAAACTATCTCTTCCAAACGTAGCGCTTCTTTCACCAGTTGGTTAAGTAGATGCAACACAATTCCATTGAAATCCTTCTTGAATGTCATATACTTTTTAAAGCTCTGCACCATAATTTTTTTTTTTTAATTTTAAAATCGCGAAAATATAACCAGCTCATAAAAAATGAAAGTCCGATATACCTTTTGAAGGGCCTTCTGCACTCCAAACTTTTGAGTGGAAATAAACGAGTCAAGCAGAACACGAATGGCCATGTCAACGTCTTCTTGAGTGACATGTTGCCTGAGATGCATCCGAGCATGAGCTTCTGACATCCGGATCATTGATTCTATGTGCCTTACAGCTATTGGTACTCCTTGCCCATGCTACACACGTGTCACTTGATTGAAACATAGTACAACCTTAACATTTTAAGCTAAAATGTTTTTTTATTAAAAACTCACCGATGATTCTCTTCTTAATTCAGCATAAACTGTTGTGAGTTTGTCTAAATCAGCATCATGCAACCTTGGGAATACGTTTAACTTGGCGTATGTGATGTACTTCTTTAACATGTCTTGAGAAAGTATCTACAGGTCAAAAGTCAACCAAAAAATTAGTTAAAAAAATTGGAAGAATAACTAATGGTGTCTGTCGAGAATAAAGATACCTCAGGATCTGCTAACATGGAAGTGTCGTGAATATCTTCCTGAGAATTGTTGACCGACTTGTCATCCAAGTTAGCACCTTTCGGTTTTGATTTAAAATGACTATCCACCACAAACGTTGCAAGCATCTCGTCCATGACGGGGTCCACCACGTCCTGCATTAAACCGTTTTACCATGTTAACTACAAATCTACAACAATATATAAAAACATGAAGGATATAAAGAGTAGCAGACTGATATAGATATATATAACCTTCACAACACAGAGAACATCGAATCTAGAGACAATTGGATCTGTTAATTCAACATTTTGTGAGAAGTTTTTAGAGGAATCGTATCTGCAAAAAAATCACAATTTAACAAGTATTAGATTCATTCACATATGAACTTATCAAGCAACAATAAGATATTTATGCAATTTTAAATATTTTAGCTCACCTTCCTCCAATTGGATTAGCTGCAGCAATAACAGAGCATCTAGCTTGAAGTGAAGTTACAATTCCAGCTTTAGATATGCTTATACTTTGTTGTTCCATAGCCTCATGAATACTTACCCTGATAAAGGTGAAAATACAAATTAGATATATAAAATACTTTTGTTAAAAATAAATCTACAAACAAGCAGACAGACTTAATTACCTATCTTGATCATTCATTTTGTCAAATTCGTCTATTAGACATATCCCTTTATCAGCTAAAACAAGGGCCCCACCTTCAAGGGTCCACTCACGTGTGACTGGATCCTTGTGCACTGCTGCTGTAAGACCTACAGCAGAAGCTCCTTTTCCAGTTGTGTAAACTGCCCTTTGACCCGTCTTTTCAACATATCTTCGAAACAAAATTCACAAGAAAATTAAAACCGAAGTTGCTTTTTATATGATTAAACGAGTAAAATAAATTCAGCCGAAACTTACTTTAAAAACTGAGATTTTGCAGTTCCGGGATCACCTAACAGCAGCACGTTTATGTCTCCTCGCAACCTATGTTTCCCTTGCACATTTTTCTCTTGACCTCCAAACATCGCAAGCGCGATTGCGGTCTTTATATCTTCGTGACCATAGATTGATGGAGCAATTGACTTGACAATCTGATCATTTTCACACATAATCCATATGAGATGCTATGTAACAGACATAAATGCATCGAGGGGTGATCAGAAAACAGAAATAACCGTAACCGAAATAACCAAAATAACTGAACCGTAACAAAAACTGACGGTTTGAGTTTCAAATTAATAATAATATTTTGGTTTGATTTTCGGTAACCATTTCAATAACCGAAAAAAACCGAACCGAACCAATAAGTTACAATAGTAGGCCCAGTTCATATATTTTATGTTTAAGTTTAAATGTTTAAGTGTTTAACTCATGCCAGTAGAAATTATTATTTTATTCTTGAATGTTAAGTATTTAAAATAAAAGCATTAACATGTTTATTTATAATTGAAATGATTTATCTATTGCCTACAAAATAACAAAATTTAATATAAAAATTAAATTGATCTTCAAAGTATCATAAAAGAAAATGTCTTAATAAATTTTTTGAAGAAACATAAAGAAGGTTAGGTTTATGTGAACAATGTTAATTAAAAATGTTAAATTTAATAACTTAAATGTAAACATCTAAGAATCTTAAATTTTGGATTATACTTTTTATTATTGAATTTTAAATAATTATGTTCCAAAAACCAAAATAACCAAACCGAACCATGCACACCCTTAAATGAATCTTCTCAGTTTTTCTGTATAGTTTATAAAAACATACCCTTTCTCCAATACGTGGATCTTTAGACAACCTCTCGATTTCTTCTTTGTCCTCTTGGGTAAGTTTATACGCTGAAAATAAGTCTTGTTTCTTCGTAACATGGTTTGCTTCAATTACTGTGGCGAAAACAGGGAATCCATTTTTGGTGTTCAGTGACAAATCAAAGTTGTTGGTGTAGATTCCCGTAACCTCCTGTGAATAAAAAGGAAAAAAATATATAATATTAAGATGTTTACTGGTAAGATAAAAGAATCTGAAAAACATTAAGACAGGAACAAGTAAAAAGAGTATTACAATCTCTTCCCCAGGGCGAGCACAATCGATCAGATCATTCAAAAGTATCACTTCTTTGTATCGTGGCAATCTGCCAGCTGGAACAATGCCAGGGCTTTCTTGAAGGGTAAGCTTCTGATAATTCCGATATATAGTCTGCCACAAGAAGAGTATAAATGTATAATACAAGAATAAGATCATTTTCTGTGTCAGCAAAGTAAAACAATAAATATAAGTCACCTGCTCAATGTTGACTGTAAATGGTCCCTTTGACTGGCACTCCGGGCAGGAGCCAACTTTCACCTCGGAATATGAATTTTGGAAAAAGGGTCCCAAGACGGCCCCACACTTGTTACAGTCATATTTCACTTGCTGTAACTGAGGAAAAACTCCAGATCTTCGCGTCACAACACCTCCTACGCGAATCATAGTGTTTAAATGGATTTGCCTGAAATTAAAAAAAATCGCAAAATGGTTTTAAAAATGCATACGTATTATATATATCAGCTTATAAAACAATCGAGCCGGGGGTCTCATTGGAAGCAGTCTCTCTATTCCTATGGGGTAGAGGTAAGGCTGTCTACATCTCACCCTCCTCAGACCCTACCTTAGCTTTGCTATTGGTGGGATATACTGAGTATGATGATGATGATGATGATGATGATGATGATGATGAGCTTATAATAAAGAAAAAGGAATACCTTATGTTGCGAATTTGGTCATAAACAGGTAAGTTGGTAACTCTGACATAGATTTTTTGTTGAATCTTTGTGTAATTTGGATTTATATTAAATACAACTTTATTAGCAACTTCCTCCATAACCTCGAGAACAGACTGTGGTGCATCTGCCAGCCAGATGGCAATATTTGGGTGGGTGTATATAAACTGTTTATAGTCGATCTCCAGACTGCACTTGTTGACTGCAAATATGGAATGTTTAATTGAATATAAGTATATAACAATCATTGAACCACATGACCTATTATCCAAAAGAGAGAAACAAAAGAACTTGTATATATAACAAAAAATAAGACTCTTTACCTGCAATCATTTCCCTTATTTGTGTAAGATAATCATGATCATGGGTCTTTGGGTTTTCATAAGTGAGTAAGAATTCCTTGAACTTCTTAGCAATAAAACGACGTACTTCATCTCTAGTGACCCACTCCCTTAGGGTTCCCTGAACACGATACATCTCGAACTCACCTTCATCATTATCATCATCCTACAAAAATAGTGCCAAAAAACAAATTATATGATGTGTGATGCTGCAGCTTGATGAATGAAATACACAGTGTGAAATAAGATAAAAGTGTGTACATCAAACATATCATCATCTGTCTGATCAGTAGTGGGTGGGTCATCACCACCTCCACCACCGCCACCACCACTGCTAAATGCTGGACTAGGAGGAGGTCTAAAATCAGCTCTAGTCCTCTTTGAAGGACGAATGCTTTCATCGTCTGTGTCTGTGAGCATAGATATGAAAACACAGCTTAATCATACATTTACAATACAAAGAGCAGGCTTACAGATGGGATAGATGACACGACCAGCAACACAAGGTTTATACATGCAATCCAAACCGAACAAGACGATACAATAGACCAATGGTATATCAGAATTGTAATAAAAGATGCATTTCTATATGAAAACGGGAGTTTCCTTGCACAAGACAATACTGTATCAAACAATATAAAATACAACTAAAGAGCATACTGAACTTTCAAAGCAAGTTTGACAAGTAATATAATACCACCTAAATAAAAACCAGAAAATAGTCAACTAAGCTACACATAATATATAAAAGAATGTTTTACATATAGTTAAGAATTTCGGTATCTCATATTATAATGTACTAAACACATTCCTAATCAAGACACCGCTGCAACGCACGGGTCAACGTCAACTCGTAATATACAAATATACTTCATTACTCTTTCTGCCACCACTTAATAAACACAAAGAACAAATTAACATGCTACCCAGTAAAAAAAATACCTTTATATAAATGGTACAATTAACCTTGAAAACATACTAAAAACCAAATACAGTGCCACCAACACAGGTATCCATAATTAGTCAAAACCAAACTACAATTAATAAACAATAAGTGGTAGGTGTAGCCAGTGTTGTAAAGATCAAGATTAATCGCCAATTAGTCGGTAGTTCATCGACTAACTTCACCTAGTTGGGCCAAACATCAGTAATCAGTCAAAGTCAGTCAAAACATGTCATCAAAATCCAAACCAATCAAATTAATAAGTTTGAAAAACTACATATAAAATTCCAACCAGATGCTTTTGAATCATTCTAGCAACGCCTAACTGCTCCAATTTCCACAAAATATCCAGAAAAAAACATTGTAACAGTAACACAAAGAACAAGTAACCACAGGCATCTAAACAACAGTAAACACTTCAACAATAAAAAATAAATAAAAACAAATCAACACAAAAAGTCGATAATCAACAGACCTTGATCATGAAGCAGATGAGGAAGCTTCCGTTGAGAAGCAACACCGTCTCTAGCATCAAGTTCCATCTCTGCAGCCCTACGATCCGCCATAATCTGATCCAGATCTCTCTCGTCCTCAAGCGATTCATCCAATCCAACCGATTCATACTGATCGTGCTCTTCCATCCTCCGGTAATCACTACATCATAAAAACAGTTTATTACAAGTGTTTGTGTGAGTGTGTGTGTGTAGATATATGTAAATAAGAGTTTAAAAGAACTTCGAATGTGAAATCGATAGATAACTGACAACTTACTTGATGTAATTATCGTCGTACAGATCTTCGCCTTCACCTTCACCTTCTTCATCACCGATATCTTCTGGTTCGTCAGGGATGATATCCGGATCGACAGCGGCTTCATCGTCGTCGTAATCTGAGTAGTTTTCCGACGTACGGCTGTTGAACGGAAGCTGATCTGTGTTGAATCCAGCAGAGGTAGGAGAATCTGGTGTGGACGGTGGATTGCCGTTAAACTGACTGGAATTTAGGTTTCCGCCGTGATCTGACGATGACGGCGACTCGTTGGGACGGTTCTCTCCACCGGTATTTCCTCCCGCCATTTCTGTGATAGTGTTAGGGTTGTGAGTGAGGGCACATCAACGCATTTTCCCCCCTTTTAGGTTTCTAGGTTGTGAGTTTTGGCGGGAAATGTTCGCGCCATTGATGGAGACCTAGGTTAGCAGATCCGGCCCAAAATGTCGATGTTGTATGGATACACGGCCCAAACGCATGGGCTACCCTAATAAAATTTTTAAAAGTGTGTTGTGCGATTCTTTTCTGTTTATTTTTTATATTTTATTTTTTTTTAAATTTATACAATAGTATTATATAAGCATAATTAGGGCTGCAAACGAACTGAACAGACACGAACAAGACCTTGTTTGTGTTCGTCTGTTAAGAAATATATGTGTTCACGAACTATTCATGAACGTTTACCAAACGCGATTTTATCTTCGTTTTTTGTTAAGGAAATGAATTTATTCGTGTTAGTTTGTGTTTGTTTGGTAACTTTAGGAAACAAATGAAAACGAACGTAGATGAACACAAATGAGTACAAATTAATGTTCATGAACACAAACAAGCGTTAATGAACATAATCTATAATACAATGGCACTTATGAAATAATTTATTTTTCAGAATAAAATATAAAACTAAAAACACTAATGAACTACTGAACACAAACGAACACGTTACCGAACGTTCACGAACATAAATAAACGAACGTGCCCTCTGTTCATGTTCGTTTATTTAACTAAACAAACGGAATTTCTTGTTTGTGTCTGTTTGTTTAATAAATGAACGAACACATATGAACTTCTTGTCGGAGGGTTCACGAATTGTTTGCCGAACGTTTGGTTTGTTTGCAGCCCTAAGCATGTTTGATTCCAGTGTTTCCATATGCATCTAATACTAGTGCTAAACTATAGGGTTTTTCCATACACGGCCATTTGAATTTTCATTGTACCATCTTTGAAAATATCAAATTACTGGAATTTTTTGGTCTATCTGGACGTGTGTGATTCAAGTATAGTTTAGTGGCTTTTTTTGTTTAGTTTGGCTTTGGTCGGGATGTTGTTCCATTTGTTAGGCCTTAGCTAGGTGTTTTTTCGGGGGATCGGTGTAGTTTTTGGGGTATATCCCCGAAGTTCCAATGCCTGATAGTTTGTCGTAACTTGCAAAATTTATAGCAAAACATAAAACTTTTTTTGTAAATTTAAAATAAAGTAAGAGTTATATGGTTATTAATTTTAGTTTACTTAGATTATTACTAACGAGGCGGGGAATCTTTATTTATAGCTAAGTCGATCTACGACCCACACGTTATGTTAAATCTGTCAAACGGGATAAAAATAGACGATGTAAAAACGTTCACCCACACACGCACGTTGCGTCGTGTTAACTCGCAAAATTTAGAATGAAACGTAAAAACGTTAAGCCAAAGACACAGCTGTGATGTGTTAAGTCACAAAATTTAGAACCAAGCATAGAGCGAAAAATTTGCGAAAAATGGAAACTATAAATAACCAAAGTTGAAAGTAAAAAAAGTTATGAGGATAGATTGCAAAAGATAAAAAGTTTTGGGTTAAAAGTAAAAAAACAAATAGTTTTGGGTTAAAAGTAATTTATGAAATACTTTTGGGTGAAAAGTAAAAAAAAAACATTTTTTTTGAAACCCCCGAAAGCCAACGTTACGACAACAATATGCATAACAATTTTTTCTTTGAAAACCCCCAAAGCACACCCCGCGTTGCGGCGGGGCGTAAAACGGTGTCAAATAGTACTAATGTCACACAACCGTCATCGACAACCAACACTGACTTGACCTATAATATGCGTATTGCGACGAACCTGTCAAACATGGAAAAATAGAGGTAAAAACGTTGAACCACACATGCACGTTGCGTCGTATTAACTCGAAAAATTTAGAACTATACGTAAAACGAAAATTTGCAAAAGATGAAAAGTATAAGTGACAAAAGTTGTGAAGTTAAATTGCATATAATGAAAAGTTTTGGGTTAAAGTTAAAAAAACAAATTTTGTAGGGTTAAAATTGGAAAAGGTACAAACCTTTGGGTTAAAACTAAAAAATCAAGTTTTTTTTTTTGAAAAACTCATAAAGCACAACTTACAACTAATAATGCACAAAAAGTTTACTGTACGTAAAACGAAAATTTGCGAAAGATGAAAAGTATAAGCGACAAAAGTTGTGAAGTTAAATTGCATATAATGAAAAGTTTTGGGTTAAAGTTAAAAAAACAAATTTTGTAGGGTTAAAATTGAAAAAGGTACAAAGCTTTGGGTTAAAACTAAAAAATCAAGTTTTTTTTTTTGAAAAACTCATAAAGCACAACTTACAACTAATAATGCACAAAAAGTTTGCAAACTTATATAGGTTTTAATAGGTTTTTTGTCATATGAATATCAAAGTTTTCTTTTATTAAAAAAATATAAAATTTAAAATGTTTGTATTCATTTCATTAGAATAGAGAAAGGGGATGACTTTGATTATTAATGCTTCAACCGACTTGTACCAAAGTTATATTAAGGGCATGTTTGGCTAAGTTTTTTGAACCAACTTATTGACTTATTAGTTTTTTTCAAAAAGCTAACAAGTAGATTTTGTGTTTGGCAAACCTAAAAGGACTTCAAAATGACTTTGTATAAAGGAGAAAAAGTCATTTTTGAGAAGTTACGGTTGTGTGACTTTTTGAGCAGCTTATGACTTTTTGAGCTCCTTTAGTCATTTTACATCAATAAGCTAAGCCAAACACTTTTTAAAGAACAAGAGTTAATTACACAAATGGGTCATGTGGTTTATACCTAATTTCGCCTTTGGGTACTAACTTTTTTTTAACAGGTTTAGGTTCTATGGTTTCAATTTTGTAACACCTTTGGGTACTAACACCAAAATTAGTTAATTAATGACTAAAATACCCTTGCATTTTTTTAAGTTTATCAATGTAACACATTTGGGTACTAACACCTAATTTTATTTAATTTTTAATCAATTTTACAAAATCTATTTATTTTTTTTTTCATCTTTTTATTATATCCCTTAATTAACATAAAATCTATTTATTTTTTTTTATTTTCATATTTTTATTAAATTTCTTATTTAACATAAAATCTACTTGTTACACCAGTATTTTTTTAAATAGATTTTTTAAATAAAATCTACTAGCTATATAGTTTTATATAAATTAAATTTTTTACTCGTTTTAAATAATGTAAACCTTTCTTGTTTTGAATTTTGGATTGAAATGATTGATAATAATAAATATCTTTCATGTAAAAAAATTTAAGCATTTTTTAACTCGTTTTTTTGTTCATTTACATTTTACTATTTTAGAAAGATATTTAATTTACATAAAGCTATATAGCTAGGTATTTTAGATAAAACTATATAGCTAGGTATTTTAGATAAAACTAAGAAAATTTAAGCCTTTTTTTAACTCGTTTTTTTGTAAAAAAAAGATATTTAATTTACATAAAACTATATAGCCGGTAGATTTTACTGGTGCAACTAGTATATTTTATGTAAATTAAATATCTTTCTAAAATAGTAAAATGTAAATGAATAAAAAAACGAGTTAAAAATGGATTAAAATTTTAATTAAAAAATCTATTTAAAAAAATTACTGGTGTAACAAGTAGATTTTATGTTAAATAAGAAATTTAATAAAAATATGAAAATAAAAAAATAAATAGACTTTATGTTAATTAAGAGATATAATAAAAAGATGAAAATAAAAAAAATAAATAGATTTTGTAAAATTGATTTAAACTTAAATAAAATTAGGTGTTAGTACCCAAATGTGTTACATTGATAAACTTAAAAAAATGCAAGGGTATTTTAGTCATTAATTAACTAATTTTGGTGTTAGTACCCAAAGGTGTTACAAAATTGAAACCATATAACCTAAACCTGTTACAAAAAAAAGTTAGTACCCAAAGACGAAATTAGGTATAAACCACAGGACCCATTTGTGTAATTAACTCAAAGAACAACTTATTGACTTATTGGTTTTTCCCACCCTATAAGCTAATCCAAACACTTTTTTTAAAAACTCATTTTCAAAAAGTTACAAGTCAATAAGGATAAGCCAAACACTTTTTAAATAACAACTTATTGACTTATTGGTTTTTCCCACCCTTTTTAAAAACTCATTTTCAAAAAGTTATAAGTCAATAAGGATAAGCCAAACACTTTTTAAATAACAACTTATTGACTTATTGGTTTTTCCCACCCTATAAGCTAATCCAAACATTTTTTTTAAAACTCATTTTCAAAAAGTTATAAGTCAATAAGGACTTTTCACAAAAAGTCCTTTCTAGGTTAAATAAGCTTAGCCAAACATGTCCTAAGTAGTAAAAATTTGAGTTAATGCCATTTTAGTCCTTGTGGTTTGGGCCATTTTATTAATTTAATTCAAATGTTTAATTTTTCGTTTGTTGGTATAAAAAGGTTCCATCGTTGCCATTTTAGTCCACTGGGTTAACATCATTCATTTTTTCTGTTAATGAGAAGACAATTCAAGCATTTTATATGTAATTCTATTAACTAGAATGACAATTCAACCATATAAAATGATAGTGGGTTAATTAATATATGGATGAATACAGATACAGATTGTCACATCCCATCATCCAAAATATTAGTAGCTATCACTGAATTAAAACTTAGTATTACAAGAGAATAAAGATTAGTTTGTAATAATAAAATGAAAGTCAAAGTTTAGGGTTGTTTGGCTAAGTTTATTTAACTAAAAAAAATTTTGTGAAAAAAAAAACTTATTGACTTATGACTTTTTGAAAAAAGAGTTTTAAAAAAAATGTTTAGATTAGCTTATGGGGTGGGAAAGCCAGTAAATCAATAAGTTGTTTTTTAAAAAGTGTTTGTCTTAGCTTATTCATGTAAATGACTAAAAGTCATAAGCAGTTTCAAAAAATCACTTCTTGCTAACTTTTCAAAACTAATTTTTCCTCCCTATGCAAAAAGTCATTTTGAAAATTGCTTATGAGTTTGACAAACACTTTTTCTTCTTATTATCTTTTTTTGTAGAAGTTAATGGGTTATTGGATTTAATCACCCCCCAACTATCGGCTATTTGATGCTGCCACTCTCAACAATCATTTTGACGCTTGTCACCCCCCAACTAAACACTTAGTGTGTTCTGTCACCACGTCGTTAACTGATCACTAACTTTTGATGTTGTTTTTATACTTTTGGGGGTGTCATAGGGGTCTTAGGAAGGTTTTAGGGATCTTTGGACACCCCCAAAAGTATACTAATAAGCTCAAAAATTAGTGATTAGTTAACGACGTGGTGACAGAACAAAGTAAGTGTTAAGTTGGGGGGTGACGGGCGTCAAAGTAATAGTTGAGGGTGATAGCGACTAATAGCCGATAATTAGGAGTGATAAAATCCAATAACGCAAAGTTAATAAGATACTAATTTTTTCTCCTTATGCAAAAAGTCATTTTGAAAAGTGCTTATGAGTTTGACAAACACTTTTTCTTCTTATTATCTTTTTGTAAAAGTTAATAAGATATAAGAAGGTGTTGAAAAGCTTAGCCAAACATCCTTAATTTTACATACATTTTTTTACATTGATTCATTCTTTTATTAACCAAGTCTTTTCTTTTCGTTTCTATGAGTCTCACAATTTTTAAATGTAGTAAACCACCATCCAGCGATCAAGTCAATATTCAACATATGACCAAGTATATCAACTACAAAAAATGTATAGTATATAGAGAGACGTGTGGAGTTGGGAGGACACAATGAATTGTATGGAGCCAAATCCAAATATACGTCATCAATATCACATGTTGAATAATTTATTAACGTAAGCATTTTGATTCCATCAGCCTATGGTATAAAAGGTTGAGTGGACAACAATCAAAGTTTGAAACATAATAAAATTAGGCCTGGTCTATTCGTATCAGTCATTGTCTGTTGACCAAGCCCAAAGCGCCCCTCTTTGGCCATAGCGTGGCGCTTTGAGTGTGCAAAAAGACAAATGGCGTGTGCAGTGGAGTTTATGTTGTTTTTTTTGCTGGAAATAGGTGGGATGCTGGTTAGTTTGGTAGTGTTTTTTTGGAGGAAAAAATTGTATTTGAGTTTTATTATTATTATAAAATATTAGTATTACATATAATTCATAGTTGTTTTATAGTTACGTTTTTTTACGTCATTATTTTTATAGAACGTATATAATATAAGTGCGTCTTTATAAAATGTTAAGCTAGTTTATTTTGTTAAATTAAACGAACACGTTAAATAAAATGTACAGAAAGCCATAAGAATTAAACGTAAATAATTCAAAACCAACGTGATGTAAATAGAAGATTAACTGCAATATATATATATATATATATATATATAGGGTTGAGTTCATTTCAGAACTCTAAATAACTACAAAACTTTCAGAACTCCTAATAAACAATCATTTTATATATAAGTTTTTGTATTTAAGATCTTTTTATCATCTATTATATGTATTTCTTTGATTACATACATGTTAAAAGTAGTTTACATATGTTTAATTGCCAAAATTATATATATGTGTCATAACTAGTTACATATATGTAAAAAAACTAGTGTACATATGTGTAATTATAAAATTACATATAAAAATGATAAAATTACTCTTAACATGTATGTAATCGTAAAAATACACATAATAAATGATAAAATTATCCTAAACATAAAAATATATAAATAAAAAGATTGTTTATTAGGAGTTCTGCGAGTTCTGTAAATATTTATGGTTCTGAAATGATCCTGGCCCTATATATATATATATAGTAGGGTTCGCACGGAAAGTGTGTTTTTCCTAGAAAGTCTAGGAAGCGATCTGGTCCATCCGATTGGTGTGTTTAAAGGTTGAGATTAAATCAATGGCAATCTTGTAATATTTGAGTTATATAATTAGAGACTTCTAATATAGTGAGGGTATTTTGGTAATTGGAAGTGTTTTAAATAAGTCAAGAAACTGCCATATCAATAACTAATCCCTAAATTCATGCAATTTCCCCTCTTTCTCTCTCTCCCTCTCTAAACCGATCTCTTTCCCCTTGCTGTTGGCGACGCAAAACAGGACCCCAAGAGCATTCAGATTTCGGATCCAAGGCTTGTTCATACCCCTTTTCTTCACTAGGTATTCATATCTTGTGTTGTGATTAAAGTTCTTGAAGTGCATATACGTTTTCGGTCTTAATTTGCTTGTAACTTGGCTGCGTTTTTTCTGTTTTAATTGATGATTGTAGAGAGGCTTGTACCGCTGTTTCTGAGTCGTTCTTGATATATGGAAGGATTACCAGCATGGATGGTAAAACACGGCGTCAAGAAATCTGCTTGCTGTTAAAACACAGCGTCAAGAAATCTGCTTGCTGTTAAAACACAATGTCAAGAATCCTCCAGCAATCTGCTTGCTGTTAAAACACAGCGTCAATAAATCTGCTTGCTGTTAAAACACAATGTCCAGAATCCTCCAGCAATCTGCTTGCTGTTAAAACACAGCGTCAAGAATATGCTTGCTGTTAAAACACAGCGTCAAGAATCTGCTTGCTGTTAAAACACAGCGTCAAGAATCTACTTGGTGTTAAAACACAGCGTCAAGAATCTGCTTGCTGTTAAAACACAGCGTCAAGAAATCTGCTTGCTGTTAAAACACAGCGTCAAGAATCTGCTTGCTGTTAAAACACAATGGCCTGCTTGCTGTTAAAACACAATGTCAAGAAATCTGCTTGTTGTTAAAACACAATATCAAGAATCCTCCAGCAAATCTGCTGACTTAAAACACAATCAGATTTGTTAAACTCCAGTATAAAAACAAACTGTTGTAAAACACATTATGATGTAATGTAATCATCAAAAAACACAATGTGATGTAATGTGACATAGACAACAACATAAAACACATTCAGAATGTTAAAATGCAAAAGAACTGTTAAAACACAACCTGATTATATATTGACTTCAGAGTGTTAAAACACACTGACTTCAACCTCTCTGAGTGGTAAAACACATCACCAAGACACGCTGCTAGTTTTTCCAAATAAACACATTGACTTCCAGATTTGAATTCGAAAACAACAAAAATTCCGAAAATCATGGAATGTTAGCGAATGAAAAATAAATTCCAAAAATAAAATTAAAATGTGAAATTACATAGTTGCCCTTTTAGTTAAAATAACTCAATGTCACATGTCCAATTCTCATTGCTTCCTAGACTTTCTAGGAAAAATACACTTTCTACCCAACTCCTACTATATATATATATATATATATCAGTTTGTACATACAAAACAAAAAGGTACAACTGAGTACATAATACATAACAAAACACTATACAAACAAACTAAGGTACTAATCCTCGTGCGGTGGGGACGGTGGGAGGGGAAGTGGAGGCAACCCGGCAAGCTCTCGTAGAGCAACGAGCGTCTCGACCATCCAGTCAATGAGTGCGCCCTGGTTTCTGAGGCGCCGGTCAAAGTCCCGAGCCACCTCACGCGCTGCCGGAGGCAGGTCAGCGTAAACGTGCTGCGGGTACTGTGGCGGCATAAGCAGCCGTAAACGATTTGTTTGTCGACGTCATGCCTACGACCTGAACAAATGGCAGGTTGTACATGTTCGTTTTGTAGGTGGCGTCAATCATTAGCACATGCGGGAAGGCACACCACATAGTGAATGATTTTTTGTGAACAAAGAAGACATCTTCAACTGCGTTCGATATCTCATTCGTGCGCATGTAATAAGTGTAATCTTTTTCGAGAAGAATGTTTTCAAGTTTTTGCATCGGAGACTTACCGACATTTTTTCCGGCGTTGATCTTCTGAACAGCGTTGTGTATATCTTTCGGAATAAGCTTTCTAGCCGGATTGTTTTTCGTTAGCGTTCGCCAGATACTTTGGTTGGGAATATCTTGCTCTGCCAGCTCCTTAACTAGTTTTGTATCCTCCGAAGAAAGCCTTCTCGCATACGCGTGACCCTCTAAGTTTTCAATAGGAGTGTGGTTATGCTTCGCCTTCGTTACCTCGATCCTCCAAACACTTCCGGATGATTCCGAAAACCCGATCATCTCGAACGGGCAGCCTATTTTCTTGCTACCCGTTTTCCTCTGTGTAGCTATACTCTTATGCTCCCCACCAAAAGTACATTGAAACCAAATCTGGTAATTCTCTCCTATTTTATTCGACCTCTTAATCACAATGAGGTAACCATTGTCTTTTGCCGTGTCTTGTACCCAACGCACCAACTCTTTACGTGACGAAAAGGTCTGCGTTGTATCAAACGAAAATGTAACCGGGTAACAGCCTTCCTCGTCAACAGACACATCCTCCGGCTCACCATCGTCACCGAGGTCCGAATAGACTTGATGTTCAAAGCTCTGTTGACAACTGTAACTGTGGTTTGGATAACACTCTTGCTGTACAAAGCTGTGCTCGCCACCGTAACTGAAATTCGAATAACCTTGTTGTGCGTAAGGGTCCTCCACAGGGGTATTCAAATCCAGCTTCACCGTGTTATCACGATAACGAATGCCAGATACAACCTCTGCCTCCCTCAAGTTGGACGAGACCGGTTTCTCATACGAGTCAGAAATAGCGGTCCCCTCGTAAGAATCAGGAACAACTGACTCGTTAGAATATTGACCGAAAAGATAGTTGCTTAACCACGACATCGTTTTTTCAAGACACGTAACTAATACAGCAAAACCGCGCGTTATTTTGAAGAAACACAAGTAATTTAGAAATCGACAAACAACAAAACCCCCGTATGTTTGTAAACAACATATTGAGTGCTTTATGTCTCGAACGCTAAATGTTGTGTCTGAGCAGCTTTTAAAAGTGAAAATTTGCCGCGCTATGGCCATAGCGCGGCGCTTAGGGTTCACAAGACGCCTAAAACCTCGTTTCAGCTTTATGTCTCTCAAACAGCAACTTATGTCTCAAACGTCAGTCAAATCACCTTTTGTCGAGCTAAGCGCCCCGCTATGGCCATAGCGCGGCGCTTTGAGGTGTGAAAATAATTTTCTCCGTGTGTAAATAGCATGACCCTAAAATTATGGTCAAATAGCAAAGCAAGAGGTAAATAAATCTAGTAAAGCTACAGTATAGTTTGAAAAGAAAGGTTGTTTCTACGTTTTTTTAAACCTTAAGCAAACTATAAAGTGGGGGCCCTAATTTCACTGATATAATCTCCTTCAATCCTGATGCCATGGATGATCACCCTTACTTTTTTCGGCTAGTGATAGCCGATAGCCTAGAAATTGAAAGCAAGTTGCAATGGGAAGTCGGAACGATGATTGCGGCTGTATTTATGGGTTTCAGGCCGTTAAATAATGATGATTCGGTCGATGGTGGTTGTGTTGTAATAGCTGGAAATCAAGGCGAAATGGGCTTTAAAACATGGTCTTTTTTTTGCTAAACAATATTTATTTTGGACTCCTATAAAAACTTTCTAAAAATTTGGAGGCTCTAATTTTTTGGTAGCCCTAGGCCCGTGCCTAGGTTGCCAAGCCTATGGAGCCGGCCCTGCTGAGAATGGTAAGATATAGACATCCACACCTCTACCCTGTAGGAATAGAATAGAGAGATTGTTTCCACTGAGACCATCGACTTGATAGTAGTTTTGCATCAAGCCTTGGACATAGGCATTTAACACTTAGTCATCAGGAAAAAGACCGATTAGTGCATGTACCAGGGGCGGAACTGGTATTATAAAAGAGGTAGCACGGGCTAAGGCTCAACCCTGTATCGTAGTGTATTTTTTTCGGTTTTATACAAAGGATACTCCTAAATATAAACGAGGATATCCCTAACAAAAAATAGGATGTTTGATACTATTATAATTCCCATTTTTTTATAAGCCCAAACCATTTACAAACCAAAACTTATAGAATTACTAAGCCTAAATGATAAAGTAAGCCCAAATAACAATAATATAATTGAAAGGAGGCCATTTGGTAAATGACAAAGATTAGCCCTAGATCCAAAACAATAAAATAAACCTTTTAGTTATGGGCGGCAATTGGGAACCAAACCTCGAACAGAAGCCGAACAGAAGCCAGCACTGATCGTCCCTGCTGAAATCCTCGTCGTTGACCGAGTGCACGATAATTTTTTTTTGAGATACCGCTAAGTTAATGGTCTAGCTCCACCACTGGTATGTACCTCTTTGTCTTTCGGCTACCAACGACATCACATGATGCATGATTAATCACCCACCGTTTTAACGTTATTTTCACGAAATAAGTAAAATAACATTAAAATTAGTGCAATTTCACTTTTGGCCCTCGAGGGCCCATATATATAGACATTATCTGTGCACACCGCAAGCGGAACATCTAAAATAATGGTTAAATCGGGGTAAGATATTGTTTGTGGAGACCGAATTCACATCGAAATATTTGTTATTGCAATCATGATTAATGTGAACTTAAAAGGTTGCTAATTGTATGTTGGATAGGGTTATCAGGGTAGTGTATGTTACTATGTTAGGGTAAATTACACTTTCTTTCTTTATGTTTGTATCGGATTGCAATGGATAGTCTTTAACTTTAATAATTCCAGTCACAATCCTTTATTTTGAAAATTCGGTACATCTTTCGTCCTTTAGCACTAACCTGGTTACTTTTCATGGTTAAATCTAGTCATGTGCATTGCACATGAGGGTATAGTTGTCTTTTTACAAATTTATTAAAAAATAATAAATAAAACTCACTTAACGATCACTTTTCTACTTTTCTGATCTTCTTCTCCACTTTTCCATTGCTCTGTTTCTATTTTTCCGGTGATATTCTGTGTTTTCTTCCAAAAATTCTTTGTTTCTCGGGTACGATTTTATGAATATGGCAATTGAACCACACATCCTGCAACATCATCATTTGTGTATGAATTCACACCAATGCAAATGAGTTTACCTAATATCACAAGTTTTATGCCCAATGCAACTTGATAATGAGAATATTATGAGCTAGCAACACCTGATTCTCAGGATTCTAAAGACTTTAGGCTTATTACAGTTCTTGAATTCTAACATTGAACCAGAGAGAAATGGAATCAGTCAGATGTTTATGTTTCGGTCTTTATAACTGCTCCTTCTCGGATTCATCTAGCACGAGGTACAGTTTCTTTCTCAGACATGTGGCAGAAAATTTAGGAATCATTCAATCAACAAGTCTTTCCTAATCAAAATTTTATTGAAGACGTTTTCACCTTTTGAAGTAAGAAAATGTGTGTTACTGAATTCTGTGATTCGGCTAAAAGTCTGTTTGATTCATTAGTAACATCTGATGGTGAGGTTTCAATTTGGGTGGTGGGTTTGATGGTGGTGGTTGTTGGGTTGTTTAGAGAGTGAGAGAGAGAGTTGAAAGTGTGTGAGAGAGAGAGAGTAAAAGAGAAAAGAGGTGTTTATAATTGATCTTATTTGCTTTTAATTATACTATAAAAAATCAACTAAAAAGACTAAACTGTCGTTAAGTGAATAGACTTAACTGAAAATTTTAACCTTGTTAGTGCTAAAGAACGAAAGATGTACTGAGTTTTCCAAATAAAAGATTGTGACTGTAATTATTGAAGTTAAAGGATATACATTGCAATCTGATACAAACATAAATAACGAAAAATAAAAAATGTAATTTACCCTATATGTTGGTCTTATTGTGGTGGTTTGTTTGGCTTTGTCAATATTGTGGTGGTTTGTTTGGCTTTGTCTATACATGTCTAATAAATTCCAATGGATTCATCCTTGGATTTGGTGTATCTAGGCTCATAAGAGCGATACATGGCAACTATGATTAATAGTCATGCCCAAGAACCACACATATAAAGTGCTTGCTCGGCTAATGTGCAAGTGGCGACGATAAACATCAGTGAACTGCTATTGTGCTTAATTACTTAGTCGGATGTAGTGGCATTGCCCAACCAATCTAATGTTTTCTCTCTCTCATACCCTATTCACACAACACACATTATCTCTTCTACCTTCTTCCCTCAATTTTTTCTCATTTTCTTTACATACATTACCACACTCTCTCTCTCCTCCACCTCACACCCTCTCTTTAAAAACACCAAAAAATGTGTCTATTATGGATGCTCTAAGTCCAATAAGACGAAAAGATAAGGATGATAAGATCGTTTAAAACTATACGTGTAACCATGGGCGGATCGAAATTTTTTATATATACGATTTTCCGCATTTCGATCGAAAATTTTTATATATACTATGTTTGGCCCGGGCTTGCCCGGGCTTTTTTTTAGTGTCCGTGTCTTTCGGCCCTGGCACGTTCAACGGGCAAGATCCGCCACTGCGTGTGACCGAGTCTACACTAGAGGATATAGTCAAGATGATTTAAACATGAAGTTGGTTAGGAATTGGTAAAGGAACTATGACAAAACCAGACGAACTTATTTCCCTAGTGTGTGCACCTTTTACGATATAGTCATTTCATTATCCATTTTTGAGTATCTTATGAACACAAGTAACACCAACTTTATAAATCATTTCAATAATACATTCTGATAACAACAAGACCATAAACCCTTCAGTCAATTCTCCATTAGCTAATGACTAGTTTGTTGCTTCATCTCTAAATCAAAATTTCAAAATGTTGGTACCAACACATTTGCCATCAATGTGCATAAACTTATATCATATAAAACCTAACATCACAAGTTCCTACAAGCAAGATTCATCTTTCATACCTGATCAAGCTTCTTAAAACCGCCACAAACATTGCATTCCATCACACCACTAGTTGTACCAACCGACGGAGGCAGGGGAGCAAGCGTGCCCCAACAATTCGTCCGATCACACATGTAACTCAAAAAGAAATACGCATGCGGAAAATCATCATCCCCTTTCATCACATCACCCTCTTCACCTTCCATTCGTTCATCAACATCCTCATCCATCGTACCTTCCTCGTTTCCTTCATCATTTCCTTCATCGTTTCCCTCATCATCGTCCATCGCCAAC
This sequence comes from Helianthus tuberosus, assembly GCA_030545235.1. Classification (NCBI taxonomy): domain Eukaryota; kingdom Viridiplantae; phylum Streptophyta; class Magnoliopsida; order Asterales; family Asteraceae; genus Helianthus; species Helianthus tuberosus. The sequence continues at coordinate 10,044,974 of CM060384.1, read as the reverse complement.
TCATCTCCATCACTCTCCGACCAACCCGCCTCGACTTTACACCGATCACAATCACAAACAAACCCGTAATCCTCCCTAAGTCTCTTCTGCCTCTCCAAATACTTCCAATTCACCGGAAAATAACTCAAACACACCTCCCGTCCTTGCGGAACATCATGAATCATCCTGATCACCATCTCAGTGTTGTTATTCAACGACGACGATTTATCCGCATCAAGATAATCAAACCTACAAGCATTCGGAAGACAATCATGGTTAAAAAACGACGCGACCGGATAAATTCCGTACGCTCTAACCGATCTATCGGCATTCTGTTCCGAAAACGGCTCCATTAATCCAAACGCATTTAACTTATCTTTCGCTAGCAAAACCTTAGTAAGCTCAAGAGAAAACCCAAACTGGACCGGCAGTGGAGGACATACAGAACAAATAACCGAATTAATAAAACTAGCATCAGATTCCGAAACGACGTCGGATTGAGAAGCAACAGAATTAACAGAATCAACAGATCCTTGAAGAGACAACAATGTCTGAAACTTCGATTGAGAAACAGTCGCTAAATTATAAGCAGAAACAACAAATCGAGTCTGGATCTGAACGTCTAGCGGTACACGGTTGCCGGAAAAGTAATCACGGAGGCTAATTAGGGTTTGGCAAACCCAGGGGGTGTGGGAGGTGGTGGAAGCGGCGGATTGGCAGGCTAGGGTGCAGAATTGGGAGGCGCAGGTGGAGCAGGTGACGGTTTGCGGTGGTTGTGAGATGGTGGTGAAGCAGTTGGAGCAGTATGGGTTGAGGTGGTTATCGGAGTGAAATGGTAGTGCGGAGTAGAGGAGGATAGGGGAGTCGCGGAGGATGATTTCGCCGCCTTTTATGGGGCGGAGAGCTACCATGGCTCTTCCTCTTCCTGGTATCTCCGTCATTCCAACCGCCGGTGTCTCCATGATTAGTTTGATGGTTGCAGGTCCTAGGGTTTTACATGGGTTTTTATCATACAATGGATACAAGTCTACAACCCTAATTTTTGGGTTGGGACAAAGCTTAAGACTGTGTTCCCGAGTTAAGTTAAAGAGAGAAAAGAAAGCTTAATAGTGTGTTCCCAAATTGGAAAGATTAATTTTAGACAAAAAATCTCTTATTTTCTCTTCTTTTCTTCCCTTTAATGAATCTCTTGAACACGCGTAAAAATTATTCCCTTCCAAATCTTTTCTTTTCTCTCATTTAATGAAACTCGGGAACATAGTGTAAAAGCAAATATAAAAAATAGAGTAAACTGCAATTTTACCCCTGAGGTTAGAGGTCATTGGTATGTCTACCCCTCCTAAGGAAATAATTGCAATTTTACCCCCCAACGTTGATGTTCTGTTGCAATTTTACCCCCTGCCGTCAGTCAACAGTTATTTGACTGTTATAGGTAGGGGTATTTTGGTAATCTTACCCCATGTTTATTATTATTATTATTATTATTATTATTATTATTATTATTATTATTATTATTATTATTATTATATCTAGAGAAAATATAGAATTGTTTTCTTGAAAAGAAGAACGCCCCAAATTATCTATCTGCTACCATTCGCCATCTATCCATCTTTCTACTCCCTCTATTCATCAATTGATTGCTGCCCCAAATTATTATCTCTAGTTCATCTGTTTTATAAAAAAAACCTAATTTGGATTTTGGAAACTGGGGTTTGGTTTTTGATTGTGTGTAAGCTTGAAGGTTATTGATAAAGCATCATCATCATCTTCAAATAACCCAGATCCATCATCATCATCTTCAAATTCAAGATCCATACACCAGCAGAGAACAACAGCAGCAACAACGCCGCCACCACCACGGCGGCGACCAGACGGAGAACCCAGATCCATCATCATCATCTTCAAATTCAAGATCCATACACCAGCGGAGAACAACAGCAGCAACAACGTCGCCACCACGGCGGCGATGGCGGCGACCAGACGGAGAAACGACACAGAGAGAAAGAAAGAGTGAGCTGGTGATGACGACCGACGGCGACAAACCAGAGGCGCAGCGGCGGCGACGATGGTAAAACCCATTTGTATGATTTAATCCAATTTTCCCCTTAGCAGAATGTTGTCTTTACCTGATTGTGGATGGGTCTGTTTGAGCATTGAGATGAAAACAAGGACGTTACAAATGGGTCTCTTTCATTTGTAAGCCTATAAAGGCCTGTTATGATTTGGGTTTAAGTAGGCAAAGAAAATTGTTGCAAAACTTCATTGGTACACTTGAATTACTTGCATCACTAGAACATGAAAACATCCTTCCTCTACTGTATATTTCATCATAAATTGAAAAATATTTGTCAATTAAGTCAATGAACTGGGGTGGTAGTAGTATAGTACGAGCATCTCGTGTATAAATTGATGAGTTGATTGTGTTTGAATGAAATTGAATGAAATTGTTACCGTTGTAGTGTATAATTGTTGAATTTGATTGTGTTGACTATGTACTTTGACTTACTGATGAGAATATTCAGCATCTATGATCTTAGATATGTTCTTGATTGAAATTTGTAAAGTTGAATTTTATACTCCGTGTTAGGTTTTAGCATTTTGAAATAAATTATCACATTTTTTTAAATAATTTAGCATCTTCATCCTAGTTGTGGAGGTGGTATGTTGAAGTTATATATATCTTCTGTGTGGCTTTTGAGAAGTTATATCTCAAAGATGCAGGTATCTCCTTTGCTTGGAAGAAATACATATTAAGTTTGATCATCCATCTTAGTTGTGAAGGTGGTGGTTGGTGGGGGAGATGGTGGTGGTGATAGGTGGTGGCAGTGGTGGTTGATGGTGGTGGTGGAGGGCTTGTGAGAGAGGGGGTAATTATGCGACTTAACAGGAATGTTGGGGGTAAAATGGAAGGGTAATATAGTCATTTCAACTTTGAGTTAACAGATCTGTTAGCCATTTTGACGCCGGGGGGTAAACATGCGACATAAGAGCAAACAGTGGGGGGTAAATTGCAATTATTTCCTTAGGGGGGTAGACATGCCAATGACCCCTAACCTCAGGGGGTAAAATTGCAGTTTACTCTAAAAAATATTATTGTTTTAGTCTTTTAGTAGGCGTAACATTGTTTCTTAGGGTATACGGTGTGGTAGTCGGCAAAGGGCGGCAAACGGGTTTGCCGATCGGCAAACACCGCCGCCGACCCAATGCCGACGCGGCAAAGCAAACGGATCGGGGACAGCTTGCCGACTCGGGGAAGAAGAGTGATAGAGAGAGAGAGGGTATTGTGGGTGGGGTCCATTCCTATCTCAACCAATCACACCATTTTCCTTTTTTTTAAATAGTTTACCACTTCACCAAGTGTCTAAACCCTTGCCAACACTTTTCACCAAAGTTTAAACACTTTTGACTGATTGACATGGCGCGCTCTGATTTGTCGGTTTTTTGGTTTGCCACTCCAAAGTGTTTAACCACTCCTTACACCCTTAGGGTGGTAGGGTGTCACACCCCGACTTTCCACGTGTCACCGGTGGGGAGTATCGTGACGTGGTTGGCAACATAATAGTCAAACAACACAATATATATGAATGCACAGCGGAAGCAAAAGATAAATTATATATTACAAATCCGAATTTAAAGTAATATCCAGTATTACAACAGAAAGTAAAGGATTCACAGGCGGATCTTAAAACATATCATTTGTTCAACAGACTTTAGACGCCTAGAACTTGTAAGATTCCTTATTAACGCCCTGAGCTTCCAGCCAATTACGTTCAGTACCTGTCACTTAACCCTTTTGGAAAATACGTTAGTTTTCACTGGTAAATACACTCAACCGACTCATTTGAAAAGAGTTTAAGAAAATTGATTTGGATGCACGTGGCACAAAATATATTTCATAATTTGATTAAAATGCACAGAGGCAAAATTAACCTTTTTAACTTGGAACAATTATAGTTATAACCTTGTATACAGATTTACATGTTCGTTGTACGTTCAGGGCCCGATGTAGAAACCGAGTTAAGATTAACAGACACGCCACAAGTATAGGCCCACAAGAGAGTGAGATACCATTATTACTTAGTAACTGTCAGGTGTATGCCTACACCCCGTACCTAAGACGTGGCCATTTTATAACACAATGATGCCAAGGATATCCGGGACATGGTCATTAACCCCTAAAGGCTTTTATTTCAAACAATACAGATTAAACCGGGTTACCTCAATAATTTAATCACAATCCGATTAAACATTTAATACCCGACCAAGCGGTATCGTTATACCGTATTCCAAGCCCGTATAGGGAAAATAAGTTAAGAGTATTTACCTGAGCTAGCTCCTGTCTTAAATAGCAAGAATCTAATAACTCAGCCGTATTCACTTAAGTAAGCGTAGGTACCATTTACCGGAAGGCTCTAGTCTGGAATGATCGTATAAATAACTTATTAGAATGCTAACGGGTCTTTAATTAAGCCTAAGCTTAGACCGGTTAGTCTTACAGGAAGATATGGTTCGTACGCATGATTAAGCGAATACCGGAATAGAATGTGATTTAGACCCAACAAGCTTGTATGCTTGTTTAATATGGGTAATTCAAACACATTCTGGATTTCGAGATAAAACCGTTAAGGTTTGACTCGTTTCGGCTAATTTATGTAAACTAGTTACATAGGCCGAACCGTACGCGTAGGAGGCGTAACGGGTAATTATAAGAGCCATATACAGGTTTCCTAAGTTAATTATGCCTCAAATATGTTATGACATCAGTAAGATGTCTTTCATTATGCCCGAAACGTATTTAAACACAAACTAGGCCCCGTAGGGGTAGTTTGGTCATTTAAAAGTTTATAAAAGAGTTTAAATGTTTAACTGAGTTACAGGTCTGATATAATCAGCAAAAATACTTAGTTTACTAAGTCATATCAGTAGGTTAAAGCATATATGTGAAATTTATCATTTTTAACCAAACTATGCCCCGAAGGGGTATTTTGGTAATTTCACATTAGTCGAAAAGCTCAAAACTGAAGTCTGAGTTTATCAACCTTTGCTTACTGTTAAAATATCATAATTTGCCTCATATATCAGTAGGTATCAACCCGGGTATGTCCAATATGATTTTAATACATACTATGCGTTAAAAACGCTAAATAAGGCGATTAAAGGCCATTTCCGGGTTCGATACTTAAATCTGATATTTTTATATTTCCAGAAGGCTTAAAATAATTTATTTATCATATGTGATCAGTAGAAAAAGTTTTGGAGTCGTTTAGATAAGTAAAACTCATTTTATGGCCCGTAAGGGCAAAAACGACAATTACCGGGTTAAGCCTACGACTACTAGTTATGCTCAGCCTAAAATTAATTAAAAATCTTTAAAAATCTTTAAAAATCCCAAAATAATATATTACATTAGTGGGTATTAAGTTTGATACCAAAAAGTAGGCTTAACTAGGCTATACGCTAATTACGCTATTTTATTAACATAAAGCATTAAATTAGCGATATTGAGCATAACTCTTAATCTACAAGTCAAAATGATGTCAAACTTTGCATACAAGTTTATATATTAGTAACTAAGGTTTCTACACTTTTACATTTTCATAAATCACGTTTTAAGGTAATAAGGGCATAACGGTCAACATATGAGCAATTAACGGAAACATGCATATTAATTGGATAACTAGTGAACCAAGGTGTATAATCACAGAGGGTTGTTCTAACATGTATCCTAATCCAATTTAAGTTCTGAGGCATTTCTAAAACATGCCTAAACGGGTCAGAACTGAAAGTCAAAGTGAAAGTCAAACTATGTGACTTTCGGTTCCGAACCGGGTATTTACAGGAATTTGTCGGGTTGAACATGTTTAGACATGTTCTTACACTTATTACCAAGTCATAACAATGATCAAACAGGTTGTATATATCCTAGATAACTAATTATGCATAAATAGCATTTTAGACTTCCTGTTGACTTTTTAATTGTATGTTTGACCCGACTTTTGACCTGGTTAGAGTGATGATCAGGGGAAACCCTTTTGAGGTTTTATTACCCACATAAATACCAACTCATAACTACTTTTAATTCGAGATATGACTGAGCCATTATTGACTAATCTTGAAGTCAAACCGTAATTACGACGGTTTGACTTTTAGCTAATTAACCAAGCTAAACTCAAATAAAGAAGGACTAGTAGACTTACAAGAGTCATATGCAAGACTTAAGATCAGTTGGACCTGCTTGAGAGCTCCAGAAATGATCCAAATATGCAGGAGAATGTGTGAAGAACAATTGTTGCAACCAATGCCTTATATAGTGGTTTAATCCACCATAACTTGTTGACAACAAGGTCTAGGACACACCACAACATTCCCACATGTGTCCTAGGGTCTAGGAACATTTTAGAGGTCGTTCAATAGTGAGGAAAACCTAAGAGATCGGTCAGAATCGCGAAAAAACGGCTGCAGGAGGTTTTCTGATGCTGGGTAGTTGCTTGCGCACCGTAGGGCTTTTATGCCTACGATGCGCAGGGGTTCATCAGATACAAAAAGTTGTTTGTTTGTTGGTGTTTCGAAAGGGCAAGCTCATAATTCGAATTTGGGACATTCTTTTACATTGAGGGGCCTCTAATAAGTGTCTAATACAGTATCATGCCCTATCACTTTGGTTTATTTCAATTGAATTCAAAATAAAGTATCGAAAACAAAGGTTATCCTTAGGAATTTCTTCGTAGGAGTTCACCACTTCAATTATAAATCATTCAATGCAATTATTCCCCGAACTTGAACATATACTAGATGTTTTTAATAAAATTTGGGCCTTGGGATTTGTAACGAGGTCGTTCAGAGGTAAAAATTAACATGACACCACCTTTAAATCCTACCAAAACATCTTTATCAAATCCGGGCTCACAACGCGTTTTGTCGTACATGACACGTGTCGTTATCTTATTGAACACGAAATTTTTGAGGTGTTACATCCTCACCCCCTTAAAATAAATCTCTACTCGAGGTTTACTGAAATACGTAAGGGTACTTTTCTTTCATCGTGGATTCAACCTCCCACGTGAATTCGGGACCTCTACGGGCATCCCATTCGACCTTTACAAAAGGTATATGCTTCCTTCGAAGCTTCCTTACCTGTCGATCTTCAATCGACAAAAGTTTTTCCACAAATTTTAAGCTCTCATCTATATGCACATCTGTATGTGGTATTACCAGTGATTTATCAGCGAAACACTTCTTCAGATTGCAGATGTGGAACACATTGTGAATTCCACTGAGCTCTTCTGGTAAGTTTAGCTTATAGGCAACTGAACCGACACGTTCGATAATCTCGAAAGGTCCTATGTATCTCGGGCTTAGCTTGCCTTTCTTACCAAATCGCATCACTCCTTTCCAGGGTGATACCTATTGTTGAACCTTATTTCTTAACAAGAATTTAGGAGGTTTGCTATTTTCATTAATCCTTGATTTTCTGCCGAATATTGGCATCTTACAAATAATTAGGGATTTGTGTGATCTGCTTTGTTGTTTCCACTGTAACTTTCAGATCCTGATAATTGAACTTACCTATCTATTGTCCTAACAATAGTTGTTTAACATGCCATTTATACAAGGTCTCCAAGGAGCCACCTTGATACTTATATAGCAGTTATTATAGAAAAGCTTATCTTAAGGTGAGATGGTTATTCCAACCATTGCTCAAAAATAAATTTTTAAGAATAGCTAATCTTTACAGTTAGTCGAACAAATCGATGATCCTGGGCAGCTGATGGCGATTCTTAATCGTTGCCTAATTAGGGTTGCGGTAAACAATGCCTTAGCAAAATGAACCGTCTTTCATAATTTACTACACCTAATTCTCAGGATAATGAGTTTGGCTTTATGAATCTATACCTTTAAAACTTACTTAACCAGGGTTTTCGATTCTGCCAATATGGTACTAGTTGTCTTGGGGATTTCATAATAATGCAGCCTTTAAATGAGATATAAATCTTAATCCTACCTGTCCCTCATGGTAAACAGGGTAATCTTAGGAGAAGATAGTTAAGATACGAGGAGACTACAGAGAGTTTCCATATCTCAGGCTCCAGTTCATCCATCATTTCTTGTGTCAGATAAGTGACACATTTATGTTACTAGTCCATGAATTCCTTGATCGGGAATATTTACTTGGACAATTCCATTCTGGATATCTTCTTTGGATACCATTAGCTGACTTTAGTACCATATGATCATTGGGATATCTTTGTGGTTCCATGCATTAAACCTCCATGTTGATCAGGCATGGAAGCAATCTATGGAATTTATTAAGATACACCAATCCTCATATAGCGCTTTTGTCATACCATTTGGTATTCGAAATCGATAAAGATTAAAGAGATATCAACTATATGTGCTTATATTTAATTAGAATGGAAATTTTCACAAACTAGGCACCTAGCTCAGTTGGCTAGGCGCGCGAAAGGGTGCGGCCTAGACCCAGGTTCGATTCCGGGGACGGCCAATTCCACCATTTTTTATGTTTAATATTTATTAATCGCACGGATACGTGTAATTACGAGGGTTGTCTCATAAGGAGTCTTGATAATTAATTGCTCCTTATCACCCACAATATGGGCTTGATTTTTAAGGCAACCAATCGATTTTTATCACTTTATTGAGTCCTTATATTTAACGGAACTAGGACATCGGAAAAATGATTCCTAATGGATATAAAACATCCATCTAATAATGCTGAAGCAGTTTCTGAGGTATACATGCTTCTTACTGAACTTTCGTTGCTTTTTATTAAGCCTGTACTCGCTCTCTTTCTCAGATTTCTGGGAGTTATCCTCCTTCTTTGGTTCATCCTTCATATTTGAAGTGTGAACATAGCTCTCCTCATGAGCAATTTAACATGGTTTTGAATGAGATTTAGAGCGAGAAGTATTCAGCTCTTTGTATTGTCTCATGACCTTTTCAACTGTTGCGTCAACCACAGCCTGGAGGTTAACTCCATTAATATTGAGGTTTACGTTTGTAGTTTTATTAACTTTCGTCGCATTAATAGTATTGCAGCTGTCGTCTACCTCTTTCGAGTTTTCCATACTCGAAACTTGGTACTAATCACTAAGATTAACAATGTCAATGTCTCAAATGGACGATATATTATAGCCCAAAACATCACTAAAGAATGTTAAATAATATTATCATCGTATTAGATGATATTAGTCATGATCGCATTGATCATATAGACTATTATGTTTGGACATAGTCCAATATTTCAGACAGGAGGTCAAAGACCATCACTGTCGTTGTCTTATCGGACGACAAGTTTAGCCCGTAGGCACTTCATCACTAACGGATGTTTATAACATGATCATCTTACAGGATGATGTAAGCCATGATTCCTAAATCACTAGGCTAGATAAGGGAATTGGAAGAATCCAATACAAGGATGACTGTTGTGATTTTCTCGAATCACATTTGTCAAGAGTGCTAACGCGTTCTTAGATGTTAATAAGGATCTGAATCCCTTGAGTAGGTTTTACCATCTTGGCCGCGTAGGCTAGGTTTCACCTTTAAGATTCTTTTAAAATGCATACTGGCAGGGAAGGAAGGATGTTTATTTCATTCAGGATTTTTATCATAAATCCCAATTTATAAGTTAGTAATAGCACAAATGGCCTAGTCGCGTAGACAAGTTTAATTTATAAGCCATGATTTCAGAGAATCGAGGCATTATAATTTATCCTAGTTATAAAACATTACGGATATTAAGGTGGCACAAAGGCCTAGTCACATGGACACTTTTAAATTATAAGCTATGATTTCAGAGGATCAAAGCATGAAGGTATGCTGGCACAATAGGCCTAGTCACAAGGACAATTATAAATTATATGCTAGGATTTCAGAGAATCAAAGCATTTGAGGTATACTGGCATAATAGGCCTAGTCACAAGGACAATTTTAAATTATATGCTAGGATTTCAGAGAATCAAAGCATTTGAGGTATACTGGCACAATAGGCATAGCCACAAGGACAATTATAAATTATATGGAGGATTTCAGAGAATCAAAGCATTTGAGGTTTGAACCTAGTTCATTACCTTTATCTGACAGGGAGTCATTGCTACCACTGTCTTCTGGCTCATATGGAAATGAGTAGGGCCCGTAGGCGTTATATTACCACGTATGGTTAAAATATGATCATCTTATTGATGATGTAAACCCAGGATTCAGGGATCATTATACTGGGTTAGGAATCTTTTGAAGAATCCAATATAAAAATTGACGTGTGTGATTATTAATGGATCACGTCTCCCAGGAGCGTTAACCTATTTACAGATGTTAACAGGGATTCGAATCTTTTAAACAGGTCTTACCATCATGGCCCGGCCTTAAAGTGACCCGAAGGCTAGGTTTCACTCTTAAGATTCTTATTAATATTTAACGCAGAGCAATCCTAAATTGAGGTGTTTAATATGGATCTGAATCTAATTATGGAACTGCCATCTTGGCCGGTCTTAATATGACCCGAAGCTAGGTCTTGTCCTTTTAGATTTTGCCATTTTATTATAATGGTAGGTCTTGCAAAAGGAATGTTAATAAGGATCCGAATCTAAATTGAGGAACTACCATCTTGGCCGGTCTTAATATGACCCGAGGCTAGGTCTTGTCCTTTTTAGATTTTGCCATTTTATTATAATGGTAGATCTTATAAAAAGAATGTTATTTTTCATTTATTTCATATTTCATGTTTAGAATGAAAGTTTAAACTTATCATTCAACTATATAAAAATAAAAGTATAAAGTTGCCCTAAGCGGGACTTGAAAGGAATAATGTTGTCCTCGAAGGGACTGAAAAGGTAAATATGTCCTTATAAGGACTATTGAGGAAACGATCTTCAGCAAAGGAGTTTCTTCTTCATTCCATTCCTGAATGCTTTCTCCTTGGTTGCACGTTTCATCCTGGTCGCGGTACGAAGCTCAGCATTTCAAGGCTCCAGTTGTGGAGAATTCTTATTACAGCTTCTTCGCTTGGCGACGTATCCAATATATAAAAATTTGGAAGCGAAAATTTCCAGATTAGGATTGAAATTATTCCTATGTTAAGTCTAGACTCAGAAGTTTAGATTGTGCAATTGTGTAACTGAGATTAAACACAAAAGGCTAGTGTTTAATTCACTCAGTGTTGGCTCTGATACCAACTTGTCACACCCCGACTTTCCACGTGTCACCGGTGGGCCCGGTGGGGAGTATCGTGATGTGGTTGGCAACATAATAGTCAAACAACACAATATATATGAATGCACAGCGGAAGCAAAAGATAAATTATATATTACAAATCCGAATTTAAAGTAATATCCAGTATTACAACGGAAAGTAAAGGATTCACAGGCGGATCTTAAAACATATCATTTGTTCAACAGACTTTAGACGCCTAGAACTTGTAAGATTCCTTATTAACGCCCTGAGCTTCCAGCCAATTACGTTCAGTACCTGTCACTTACCCCTTTTGGAAAATACGTTAGTTTTCACTGGTAAATACACTCAACCGACTCATTTGAAAAGAGTTTAAGAAAATTGATTTGGATGCACGTGGCACAAAATATATTTCATAATTTGATTAAAATGCACAGAGGCAAAATTAACCTTTTTAACTTGGAACAATTATAGTTATAACCTTGTATACAGATTTACATGTTCGTTGTACGTTCAGGGCCCGATGTAGAAACCGAGTTAAGATTAACAGACACGCCACAAGTATAGGCCCACAAGAGAGTGAGATACCTTTATTACTTAGTAACTGTCAGGTGTATGCCTACACCCCGTACCTAAGACGTGGCCATTTTATAACACAATGATGTCAAGGATATCCGGGACATGGTCATTAACCCCTAAAGGCTTTTATTTCAAACAATACAGATTAAAGCGGGTTACCTCAATAATTTAATCACAATCCGATTAAACATTCAATACCCGACCAAGCGGTATCGTTATACCGTATTCCAAGCCCGTATAGGGAAAATAAGTTAAGAGTATTTACCTGAGCTAGCTCCTGTCTTAAATAGCAAGAATCTAATAACTCAGATGTATTCACTTAAGTAAGCGTAGGTACCATTTACCGGAAGGCTCTAGTCTGGAATGATCGTATAAATAACTTATTAGAATGCTAACGGGTCTTTAATTAAGCCTAAGCTTAGACCGGTTAGTCTTACAGGAAGATATGGTTCGTACGCATGATTAAGCGAATACCGGAATAGAATGTGATTTAGAACCAACAAGCTTGTATGCTTGTTTAATATGGGTAATTCAAACACATTCTGGATTTCGAGATAAAACCGTTAAGGTTTGACTCGTTTCGGCTAATTTATGTAAACTAGTTACATAGGCCGAACCGTACGCGTAGGAGGCGTAACGGGTAATTATAAGAGCCATATACAGGTTTCCTAAGTTAATTATGCCTCAAATATGTTGTTGTGACATCAGTAAGATGTCTTTCATTATGCCCGAAACGTATTTAAACACAAACTAGGCCCCGTAGGGGTAGTTTGGTCATTTAAAAGTTGTATAAAAGAGTTTAAATGTTTAACTGAGTTACAGGTCTGATATAATCAGCAAAAATACTTAGTTTACTAAGTCATATCAGTAGGTTAAAGCATATATGTGAAATTTATCATTTTTAACCAAACTATGCCCCAAAGGGGTATTTTGGTAATTTCACATTAGTCGAAAAGCTCAAAACTGAAGTCTGAGTTTATCAACCTTTGCTTACTATTAAAATATCATAATTTGCCTCATATATCAGTAGGTATCAACCCGGGTATGTCCAATATGATTTTAATACATACTATGCGTTAAAAACGCTAAATAAGGCGATTAAAGGCCATTTCCGGGTTCGATACTTAAATCTGATATTTTTATATTTCCAGAAGGCTTAAAATAATTTATTTATCATATGTGATCAGTAGAAAAAGGTTTGGAGTCGTTTAGATAAGTAAAACTCATTTTATGGCCCGTAAGGGCAAAACCGACAATTACCGGGTTAAGCCTACGACTACTAGTTATGCTCAGCCTAAAATTAATTAAAAATCTTTAAAAATCCCAAAATAATATATTACATTAGTGGGTATTAAGTTTGATACCAAAAAGTAGGCTTAACTAGGCTATACGCTAATTACGCCATTTTATTAACATAAATCATTAAATTAGCGATATTGAGCATAACTCTTAATCTACAAGTCAAACTGATGTCAAACTTTGCATACAAGTTTATATATTAGTAACTAAGGTTTCTACACTTTTACATTTTCATAAATCACGTTTTAAGGTAATAAGGGCATAACGGTCAACATATGAGCAATTAACGGAAACATGCATATTAATTGGATAACTAGTGAACCAAGGTGTATAATCACAGAGGGTTGTTCTAACATGTATCCTAATCCAATTTAAGCTCTGAGGCATTTCTAAAACATGCCTAAACGGGTCAGAACTGAAAGTCAAAGTGAAAGTCAAACTATGTGACTTTCGGTTCCGAACCGGGTATTTACAGGAATTTGTCGGGTTGAACATGTTTAGATATGTTCTTACACTTATTACCAAGTCATAACAATGATCAAACATGTTGTATATATCCTAGATAACTAATTATTCATAAATAGCATTCTAGACTTCCTGTTGACTTTTTAATTGTATGTTTGACCCGACTTTTGACCTGGTTAGAGTGATGATCATGGGAAACCCTTTTGAGGTTTTATTACCCACATAAATACCAACTCATAACTACTTTTAATTCGAGATATGACTGAGCCATTATTGACTAATCTCGAAGTCAAACCGTAATTACGACGGTTTGACTTTTAGCTAATTAACCAAGCTAAACTCTAATAAAGGACTAGTAGACTTACAAGAGTCCTATGCACGACTTAAGATCAGTTGGACCTGCTTGAGAGCTCCAGAAATGATCCAAATATGCAGGAGAATGTGTGAAGAACAATTGTTGCAACCAATGCCTTATATAGTGGTTTAATCCACCATAACTTGTTGACAACAAGGTCTAGGACACACCACAACATTCCCACATGTGTCCTAGGGTCTAGGAACATTTTAGAGGTCGTTCAATAGTGAGGAAAACCTAAGAGATCGGTCAGAATCGCGAAAAACCGGCTGCAGGAGGTTTTCTGATGCTGGGTAGTTGCTTGCGCACCGTAGGGCTTTTATGCCTACGATGCGCAGGGGTTCATCAGATACAAAAAGTTGTTTGTTTGTTGGTGTTTCGAAAGGGCAAGCTCATAATTCGAATTTGGGACATTCTTTTACATTGAGGGGCCTCTAATAAGTGTCTAATACAGTATCATGCCCTATCACTTTGGTTTATTTCAATTGAATTCAAAATAAAGTATCGAAAACAAAGGTTATCCTTAGGAATTTCTTCGTAGGAGTTCACCACTTCAATTATAAATCATTCAATGCAATTATTCCCCGAACTTGAACATATACTAGATGTTTTTAATAAAATTTGGGCCTTGGGATTTGTAACGAGGTCGTTCAGAGGTAAAAATTAACATGACGCCACCTTTAAATCCTACCAAAACATCTTTATCAAATCCGGGCTCACAACGCGTTTTGTCGTACATGACACATGTCGTTATCTTATTGAACACGAAATTTTTGAGGTGTTACATAGGGGCGCCTAGCGGTGAACCATGTGATGAGTAGTTTTGCCGAGCGGGGTATCGCCGCCGGCTTTTGTTCGGTGAATGGTGACTAGTTTAAACGGTGACTACTCACTGATGAGAGAGGGGGAAGAAAGTGGGTTAATGGTGGACTCCACTCTCTTACAACCAATCACACATTTATTTATTTCAAAGAAAAAAATGTTTGGGTTAAGTACTCATAGTGTTTAAGTGCAAAATGGAGAGTGAAGATGAGAGTTGACATGACATGACATGAGGTGATTGGTTAGGTGAAATGTTTACCACCCCCATGTGTTTAACCACCCTTCCACCCTTACAAGTGAGTTATCCAAATTACAAACGAAGGGAAATGAAGAGTAGTAGGTGACCCAGTGTCATTCCGTCTTTGTGTCACCTTTATCAAATTTTGGTGTTCTCACACGTGTAAAGGAAACCTGAACACGTGTGTAAACAATGCACTGTTATTTGTTCTAGTACGAAGGCACCGTATCGTGTCCATGCTCACCACAGAGCTACATTGGATTATGTCTATTATATATAAGTTTTGTATTCAGGTTACTAGTCCTCTCTCATTATGGTGTGACAACTTCTTAGTTACTTACTTAGTAGCTAACTCATTCATCCATTATTGTATAAAACACAGAAAGATTGATTTACATTTTATGCGTGACATGATTATAGTGAGTATTTCTAATGGCCAGTCATGTCATAGAGGCTCGAATTGGATATCCAATTGTTTTGATTTGAATTATTCAAATAATGCCTTATTCCACGTATAAAAAAGATGGATAATCAACAAGGCGGCCCCAAGTTATGGCTTGGGTGAGCGGGTGCCTCCCTTAAGAAATAGTGTATTTTATGGGCAAATATCCTGACCGCACCCCTTGAAATTTTGGTTGAGCCATTCGTTCGCACCCCCAGAAAATAACTCCTAGGTCCTCACTGACAATCAAATCTATTTCTCGATTTAATAGAAGCCGAAAGAGGTGAATAGGGTCCCAAATAACAAGAGATATGTAAAAAGCAGGTTCGATTTAATCTATTCTTAACCCCAAATGGAATGTAATGACGTGGGCATCTACGTAATATTTATTAAATACCCTCAAATGATTCATCAATCAACGTATAAAACACCAAAAGACTGGTTTGCATTTTATTTATGACATGGTTATGGCTCCACAACTCTGAGTTTGGTACATTCCTACTATTGCTCAATTTGTAGATGTCCTAACAAATTGCCTATTAGGGTTTTATGTAAAATGTGGTATTTGGTTGAGGTGACTTTAAATGATTGGTTTATATATCAACTTAAAAAAAAAAAAAAATAAAGATACTAAACTCGCAACTCCAACCAAGCCCATGCCCCACGCCCCGCACGCCCACTCTGCGCCCCTTTGTGGTGTTGTTCGCACTCCACGCCCTAGTGAGGTGGTATGGTTGACGTCCCCTGTGCTGATGTGCCTATGTGGCCGATTGGTTGTGCGGGGGTGGTGTTCCCCGTAGGTGCCAAGTTTGCGGGGTTAAGGTTTTCACCGGTAGGATTGTTTTGACGATCATACATGATCTTCAAGAAAGAAAAGGATGCGTAAAAAAGTACTAAGAGTAGCGGTGGACGCCAATGATGAAACAGTGGTTAACCAATAGAGGTTAATTAACTGGTCTCGTCAAGTAGGGTTAATCCCTTCTTTCCGAGGATCGGTGGCTGGACCGTCAGCTGGGCTGTCTTCTGCACAAGGAAAACACACCGTGACTCGTAACAAGGAGGAAGGGGTGGGGGGTGCTCCTTGTTACCACTCTCCGGCGTGAGAATCAGTAATTTGCTCGAGAAGCAAAGTGAGTGATAGTAGTAGTTGTGAGAGAGTTGAGAAGCGATACCTCAAACCTGGTTTGGGATGAGTATTTATAGCCGAGGAGTGAAGGAGCGTAGTTGAGTGGTCAGATTGACGACGCACCGCCCTTATGTAGGTGTGTCAGGCTTGTCGGCTGTGGATGTGAAGCCACGTCCTACTGCGGTGTCAGTCTGTTGCTTACGTATGGGCTGACAGGCGACTGTCATTGGTGCCACTTGCACTGTGGTGTCAGTCCCACTTGCCTCGTGGGCAGGATGCGGTGCCGCGCCGCATCGCTGCCTGTGGTAACTGCCGTTGTTTCCGCGTTTTAATTCTGGCGAAGACTGCGGGATGCGGTGCTAGGCCGCATCGCCACTTGCGGTGACTGTTACTGTTGCCCAGATCCCTTGTCGTGACGAAAATGTTCATAGGATGCGGTGCTAGGCCGCATCGCTATGTGTACACCCATTTTCATACACAAGGTAAGTCTTCCATCTCTTGACCGATTGGATTCGACCGCTGTGTTCGCGCGTGCCCGCACGGACACATATAAGTTCTTGCTGGTGGGGGTTTTTGATAAGGGTAATGGTCACTCGCAGCCATGCTGGTGCGAGATCTGGGACCATACCCCTTCAACAACTTAAGGCTAAATAACTTAATTTTTCATTATTTAAAGAATGTTAACTTGTAAAGTTAGTGTCTAGAACACAACCTAAGGCTAAATAACTTAACTTTTCATTATTTAAAGAATGTTAACTTGTAAAGTTGGTGTCTAGCGTCTACGGTGTATGTGCTATGTGAGATGGTTGCTAAAACATTAGTAATAGATACAATGTACTTCGGTTTTTAAAACGGTCCAAAACTGGTAGATTAATTGGTCCGATGACCGGTCCAAAGATTGTTTTGAGACAACTCATTAAGTGATGCTAGGGATGAGCAAGATACCCGTTCAATACCGAACCGATAGCGTAACGGGAAAAAAAATACCGGTTTCGAATATACGGATACGGTATCAGTACCGATATTTATTTGTGTTTTATCTGTAGATACCCATACCGAAAAACAAAAAAAATGATTACCGATACCAAATATACCTGATATAACACGGTACCTATACCCAATACCGAATGCTGATGGCTAGGTGATGCTATTTGAAAAAAAAGTAGCAAGTACATCCAAAAAATAATATTTTATTAGTGGAAACAAGAAGAAGAATTTGGCAGCTACCACTTCCATTCAAATCAAAGGTAAAACCCGTGTGCTATAAAACCTCTCACCTACACCTGCACCTACCCACGCCACCCCATCCTTCCTTCCTTCCTTCCTTCAAGTCAAAGCAATATCAGCACCGGCCGGAGAAAACAATGGCCACCCATACCACCACCACCTTCATTGCATGCCCAACAATAACTCCACCAACGGAAAATCTCCACCTTCCGTCAACACTCACATTCAATTCAACCACCAAACCGGTAGGGTTTCCAAACTCCGTTAAATTGAACATAGCAACAACCGGTAGCCGAAGAAATGTTGTTCAAGTGTCTGCCATCGGAGATCGAACCAACAGCAGCACCGGCGGCGATGCTAGCAGCAACACCAAAGGCAAGACCGGATCAGCCGTACCTAACTCCAACTACGTGGTGCCGTTTGACAGTTCTCCTTCGTGTATCACGCGTCCGTTGATTGAGATTCTGAGAGATCTTAATAAGCGGATCCATGATAATATTATTGTGAAGCAGGATGACAGTACTCAGAGTTCATTCATCCCTTGGTACGGTTTACAATACATAGATATATACAAACTGTTTATGTGAATCGTTTGATGTGATTTGTTTTGTTTTGTTTTGGTGATTAAATTTAGGTACCACGCGAACAGGATGTTGAGTTTCTACGCTCCAGGTGCGTTTGGTTATGAATTAATCACACATTATGCTCTTTAAACAGTTTCTAACCCTAGAATTGAGTATTTTTCGCTTTCTTTTTTATGAACTTACTTGCTGTGTATCTGAATTTTGATACTAGAAAAATATAAATGAAGGGGAAAGTGGGGAAACCTAGGAGTATGATGTTTAAATTTGGTTCATTTGACTATATAATAATAATGCATTTTAAATCTATGCTGTCAAAATCGAGCTAGGCGCGCGCTCAGGCGCGGCTAAACCGCCTGGTGGAGAGCTAGGCGCAAATCTGCGTCTTTTTTTCAAAAAACGCACTCGGGCGCTCGCTTGGAGCTGGGCGTAGGCGCAAAAAAGCGATCCTAAACCGAAAAAAACAGCCTTAAACAAGAAGGGACGTCCTGAAACGTTAATTTAGAGAGGGTAGATAGTTAAAAACCTGGTTCAGCAACTTCTTGAAGACTACCTGGTTTGAACTCTAGAGCATTGTGGCCGACCAGCAATGTGGTTGACTGGTGGCGGCTGCCCTTTTTGATAGGAAACCCTAATTCAATAAAATTGATGGGCTGTCTTTTGTAGATTATGTGTAGATTGTATTGAGCCAACCTTTGTTTTAAATAACTAAACTATTTTATAGAATAGATGGGTGGCCCAACTAAAGATCTTTAAATTGTTTTTCACTTTATTGTTTAGTTTGTTATAAATACTTAGATATTTTTATATACATTAATTATTATTGTTGTACATATTCTAAAAGGATATTATGATTTTTTACATTATATATGTATAATAGTGTAAAAGTATTAATTTTATGCCTATTATATATAATTTCTTTTATTTTTTTTACTACGGCGCCTTACTTAAAAAAACCCTCGCTTTTTTTGCGCCTTGCGCCTAGGTTCCAGGCGAGACCTTGGCGCCTTAAGTGCGCCTAACGGTTTTGACAACATAGTTTTAAACTATGACACATGTACTTTGTCTTGTGATCTTGAAATATCAATGAAGTTGATGAGTAAGTTGTAGATTGTCATGGTGACATGGTGTGCTGTTCCGGCATAGGATATGTGTAGGGGTTTGTTGGAAAATTATAATCAAGAAATTAGTGTAATTTAATAGTTGATTATAAAGTCAAAGAAAAAGTCAAAATAGGCCTTAGGCAAAAAAGAAAAGAAAGGGATGCGGATAAAACAGGACCTGATCTTTGGGATTTGGTACCCGATGGTTTGTTAGTTAAAAGAGTTTAATAACTGTCAATTGTAATAAATACCCATGTATTCTTAGCCAACTTGGGATGGGGGGTTATCATAATACAACTGGATTGGTTGGTATGTTACCACAATGGCAGCCTTAGACTAGGTTATTGTTTGTCATGAGGAAAACTTTGTTGTTATATGGAAATGCATGATGAAATGTAGAGCAAATATAGTCATAATGTGCAAGGAAAACATGATTTTATTTCTTGTGAATCGTTTGATTAAGGAGCGTATACGTACCTGAACAGGGTTGAAGGATTCAGTCATGCTATTGTAATTAGAAGGTGGACTTGAAAGTAAATGATCTTATACCAGTTCATGGTACTTAGATTGGAAGCCATATAAGTGGGTCTATAGGGAAGTGATTTGTAGATTTGAAAAGAAGGGAAAGGTGCCCACAAATTATGTAGGTTTTGTATGTGTTTTTGGTTCATTTAATGTGTGTATTGAGTTGAATATATATAAACTAATAAACCATTGTATATTGTTTAAGCAAAACAGGATATAATCTTGAAAGTTGAAAGCAGTGATCCTCAGAAAACTTTAAGAAAGTGGGAGTAGAAAACCGAACATAATAATCAGTAGATTTGTTTTGAAATCAAGAATCTAACTAAAGCTTCTATCTACATCTTAGGAGTTTTTATGAATTAACCAAGGAATGCTCTCGTTTAATGTATTTGAGTTTACTAGAACTGCGTTTATATGTATGATGGACTTGGTCTCATGTTTTCTTTTCTTTCCTTGCAATACTTTTTCTTCAGGTTGGTGTGGAGAAATACGCGATGTGATATTTTCAGATAATGGAAGTGTTACCGTGGTTTACCGTGTCACAGTACGTGGTTCTGATGCAGAGGTATGCCTAAACCATTACTTCTCTTGCAGCGCATTGCCTTGAATGTCACAACTTGCAAATTTACCATTGCAAGTATATTTCAAGTCTAAACTCTTACACCTAGGCATATCAAGTCTAAACTCTTACAACTAGGCATATTTTATTCTCAATCAGCAACACTTCTTGGCTACATTAGTATGCAGTAGAAATATACTTTTATTTGAGTGGTGACTTGTTAATAACAAGTGAGAAGACAAATCATATTCATCAGTTCATATGGTCTGCAGTGATGTCTATAAGGGTATATGATCTATTTACATAAAGCATTGTTTGTTGGGAGATCCTAAAAGTTGTGTCTCACTTGAACCTGATGAAATAACCAACAATCTGCTAATCTTTATCTTGGTCTCAAGGTAAGTTCAGATACCCTTAGAGGATATGATTTCTAGGTGATCAACAATCTTTAGCATATTGTTTTTTGTTATATTTGATCAAAGTTTCTTGAATGTAGACTTGTATTTTTGAATCTTGAGAATAGATTTTTGTTTATATCAGTGACAAAAACTCTCAAACATATCTATCACATCATTCTTTCATGCAATTGTAACCCAAGCTTAAAGGAGTATAATTAGTCATTCTGCCAAACATGAGTAACATTGAATCTAAGTACCAGACTACCAGCTCATACCATTTTAAAAAGCACCTCATTTATGCCATGTTATGAAACTCTTTATCCTCATCTTTTACTGCTATAGTTGGGGCCTTATTTTCTTACATAATTTAACTGATTCAGCTACAAAGGACGTTAAAACTTAGTGAACACCTGAAATCATGACCCATTTTTTCAAGAAATGGATTGATTTGGTAGTTTTTGTTTGCTTAAAGGGTTGATTTGAGTTTGCAAAAATTATACAACTGGTCAAGTAAACCACTCTTACGAAACTTGCCAAGTTCAGGCCCATTATACAACCCAACCGGACCGTTTTGCCATGCTTATATAAGCACAACTTAGCCCTACATAAAATACATAAGTCTGTAATCTTGTTATTTTTGTATTCTAGAGCGTTTAAAATGGTGATTATTGTTTAGTCTTTTACTCAAGCCTTACTGATGCAGGCATACCGTGAATCAACTGGAACCGTGTCAGCTGCCACCATTGGTGAAGGTGTCGACCCTGTTGCTGCAGCCGAAGAAATTGCTTTTTGCAAAGCATGTGCTCGTTTTGGACTCGGCTTATATCTGTATCATGAAGACTAGAAGACATACATGATTTCATATGCATTAATAATATATCGTGAAAATTTTTGTTATGTTCGAAGCGACATGAAGATTTTTTTAATGTATTTCCATCCTTTAAAGACATATGTTTGGTATGGGTATAGTGAAAATGAGCAGGAGGACATGTTTAATAACGTTTTACATGTTTTTGACAAGTCCTATGATTAATAAAAAATATAGAAAAGGGAAACATATTTGTGTATAAACTTGAGATCATTGGTGTGTTTCTACTTTCTATGGTTTCAAAAGTCTTGTACCAGCATTCTTAACCATCCAATCAGCTATTGTATCTACAAGCAGGTCGAATTCCTTTGAAATATTTGCACGAAGAGCTGTAGAGTCAACTCCTAGTGAACTGCTTACTTCTTTAGCGACTGTTTCTAAAGGTGTCCCTGCTGTCAAATTTGCCCAAAACTCTCCACTACGGTTTACCGCATCCACCATTCCTGGCGGTACATCTGGTAAAGCCTGATGCACAAAAGTAAGCATTTATTGATACTAAACTCAGAGGTGACAAAATAAGTGGGCTGGAAAAGGTGAAACATTACAAAAATCATATCATTCCAGTAATAATTTAATTTCTTAGAACAAATGATTTGTGAGGTTTAATACGTTACAAAATACTTTTAGCAAATTTTATCCTGTTTAACTTGTTATGGACAATACATAACGGAAGGTGTTTATAACATAGTTTTAGATAGCGAATAGCGGATGACAGCGACAAGCTACCTATACGCTATGTAGCGAAAGCGATGAAATAGCGGGCACTATTTTATGTTTAGTGACACACCCCAGGAGAAAATTTTAGAAATATTTTATGTGTAAAATAAGTTGTTTTATATGTATGCTTAACAAAAAAAACCCTAAAATCGTGCTATTTTATACCCTATAAAATCCCGCTATTTAGACCGTGGGGTATGGTGGGGCGGGGGTTTGGGGCATGGGTTGACACGTGGATATGGGGCACTCAATACACAAACCCAAGTTTCATAGGGGTATGGTGGGCGTGGCTGGGCTGGCGTGGCCAAGCCACATCATTTTTTTAAAATTTAAAATGTCCTGCTATGCCCTAGCCAACAAGCCAATAAGAGCCGGCCACATAGGATCGCTAGCATGCCCCACGCCCGGCCTTAAACTCACGCCCAAACCCAAGCCCACCCGGGGTGGTGACTTGGGCGTTTCTCTCCAACCCACGCCCAAACCCCCGCCCCATACCCCATAGTCTTACATTAAAACAGAAAAACCCAAAATCCTGCTATTTGCTCCCTATGGAGGCGCCAAAATCCAATAGCAACACATGACTGCTACGCTACGCTATTCGTTATAGAACCCACGCCCAAACCCCCGCCCCATACCCCATAGTCTTACATTAAAACAGAAAAACCCAAAATCCTGCTATTTGCTCCCTATGGAGGCGCCAAAATCCAATAGCAACACATGACTGCTACGCTACGCTATTCGCTATAGCGCTTGCTATGAGCGCTATTAATAACTTATGGTTTATAAGAAAATTGTTTTAAAATTGCCACACCTTAAGTAAAGTTATACCTGCTGTAAAGGAAGGACATGATCCCCAGGCAGAGAGCGAATGGACATATCGAGCACTGAACTAACGGCAGCCTCTGAGCTAAGCACCTGGGCTAGAACAGGGGTTTCATCGATCGTGTCATCTTTGAATTTTATTAGGAGATTCCTCGAGATTCCATAATATGATTTTATCTGGTCAATTCACAATCTTGTAAATTTAACAGCTCTTACACTAACGCTTAACAATATATGTATGCGTGTTATGCACAAGAAGTAGCAGATTTACATACTAGTCTTCGAGTTTCTTCTGGTTTTGGTGAAAAATTTTCTCTGCCATTAGCCAAGTCTGTGTACAAAGGAACAAGTTGCTCCAACAGGGGCATAACTTGTTTCATAATAGGAGGGCTAAGGTTCTCTAGATTTTTTAATGTCATTTCCGTCTGCGTATATACGGAAAAAAAATCAGTTACGCTTTAACAAATAACGATACAGTATATAAGAAATTGGCTCAAATGAAGAAAATACATAAAGTGCAGTTTCGTACCCCAAGACGGATTGTTGGTGATGATGCAATCTGTGACAGGATTGGTCCAAGGCCTTGAGCCATTGGTAAAAATATAGGTGAGAATAATGGGACCGCCATGCTGGCATCCTGAAATATCAGTTGAAATGAGTGCCGCCATTATATGATAACTAGAAGATTTGAGCTGAAGCCGAGTACCTTGTTGTTGAATGACATATATACATTACCACACCTCTGAACAGCATACCTAGAACCTGATCAATAGACATTTGATTAGCGTCATTGGATCTAAAATAATTAATATTTGAAACTTATGTGAAGATGAATTACCAATCAATAGATGGATGACGGATCCTAGAGAATGTCCAATGCCAAAAGATGGAAGATCTTGCACCTACATGTAGAACAACTTCAATAAAGTTTAAAAAATAGATAAATAGTAACTTCATATAAAACACAAGCTTTGTGCATGTTGTTTGAAACTCACTGTGTCGTGTAGAGACCTAAGACACCTGTCGTATTTAAATTGAACTTCGTCTGCAATAAAGAAGTGATCAAAGCCACTAGCATAAGGTGTTGCTATCACCAACACACCCCTAGACAACAACAAGAAGAAATGTCATTTCTGTTTTCAGATATTAGAAGACAATAACACATATAAATAAACACCATGATATTCAGATTGTACTCTACTTTTGCTTTTTTAATATTATCTAAAACGACCCAGCTTTTTTGAAACCACTCACTACATAAATGATAGCACATAGACATGATCCAACAGCACTTACTTCTCTGAAAGTCGCTCAAGAAATAAGCGGTAGGTGAGCTGCGGGGCTGCCCCGACAAAAATGCCACCAACAAAATGCACAACAGCCACTGGCTTTAGATTTTTCGGTCTTAATACCCAGGCTCCCTGAAATTGCATTAATCACAAACCAGATGAATATATATAAGCAAGGTCAACTTAGTAAAATAGCATTTTCTATAATTACTTTATGAGCGTAATGTCATGACCAGCCTAAATTTAATCGTTATACTTTGATTTCGGAATGTTCCAGACCAATCTTGAAGGATCAAGTCTCTAAGGAAAGTCTAGAAATCTCCTCATAGTTCCAGCCTTTAGAAAAACGTGCGGAAGATTCATCGAAAGACTTAGAAAGTCATGGAAAGATATGGAGACTCCTTAGAAGTTCCTAAAACTTTGTATATAGTTCTCATATAGAATGATCTAACTAGCAAGATCCCAGATTTAGCCAAGGGGTAAAAGAACATGAATATTTTCCAGTACAAGAACAAATTCTTCCACACACATGATTCACTCGGAAAAAGAACACGGCTCTCATCATTATAACATCAGCAAATGATCCAATCAGGCAATCAGCATTGACTTAGATCTTAACTAAAACAAAACTATAAACAAACGATGAAACTCATCCTAAATTAGTAAATCTGTTATCTTAATAATAATTAGTTGTTGGTGGAGTTTCAGTTCAGACTGATCTATATAGTTTAATATAACAAACACGATGTAAAAATCCGAGAGAACGAAAAGTAAAAAAAATGCTTATAGGACTATGTGAACCATACATCAACTTCTCGCCAATCTCTTGAACCACTCCATCCATCTTGAGACTGTCTCACAGTATCCGTTAGCAACCTACAATCGCACGAGACGCGCACGCGTAGCGTATCATAAATCATTAACTCATTTAGTGTTCATACTCAACAATTAATATTAATATTCACTTCATGACATAATCATTCTAAGTTTCATTCTATGAAAAAACGATTACGAACTCGAAACTAAAATACCTTTCGATATCCCTGTAAAGCTGTATTCCAGTTCTACCTGATTGACTGTTGCCTTGCTGATCATCAAAATTGCTACAAACTACCTTAAAGCTATTAAACTTGCGAAAACCGACAGATAATCGACCATGATGATGATGACGAATACGATACGATCCGACACCATTCCGGTTAAATTTAGTCTCACCGGAACTAAATTGCCAATGCGGCAAACACAAACACGTGGCCATGCCTGTGTGTAAGATCAAAATTAAGATCACCAGTTTCAAATATGATCAAACAAATCACAATTAGGTTTTCACGCAAGTACTATATTCTTAAATTAAGTTTCAAGGATACAATAATTTTGATTTTGTAAGACAATTAAAGGTTTAATTAACAAATAATTGACAGAATTAACAACGAGAATTTGAAGTAATAAGAAGTGATAAGAGAATTTCGAGATTTAGGGTTAGAAATAACCTTGAATCGGTGAGTATAAGTGGAACTAGTGAAGGTAGGGTTGAAAAGAAATGACCACCGGAGTATCAGCAGTTTGAAGACAACATGAAGTTTGCATCCTGTTTACTAAAATCGGATATGTTGGTACTTGCTACAAAGATATTTAATGAGCCGTTAGACAAGTTCTAATTCAATGTACCAAAAGTTAGGGGGACACGCGTGTCATCAGCGGAGGTGTCTCATCATATCCATCTTCACAAACAAAACAATAATGCATATACATAAATTCAGGGAAACTCAATAAATATGAGAAAAACCTCGTTGTAGGAATCGAACCCAAGGCCTAAGTTCCTAAGCCTTATCCCACCCGTAAGATGACACTAGGCTATAGTGCCATGGGCAGGGGCGGACCTAGCCTTAACCGGGGGGTAACCTCCGCTACGGCTTGGCTCGGAAAAATTTGACGTTTTTAGTGTAAATTTTGAAAAAATTTGATGTTTTTTCGATTTCGTTACGGCTTATTTATAAAACGTTACGGCTTGGCGTGAATCCTAGATCCGCCACTGGCCATGGGCAAAGGATGAAGGAACATAGGCGGTGACGTGGTGTGTATCGATTTTGACTAGTTTAGTTCGGTTGGTTTTATTGATTTTGACGGATTTTAGTTTGGTTTTGTCTAGTTTACGCTTTGGCTATTATAAAACTCATGGAACTAGCGCCAATACTTGACTAGCGTCGTGGGGGGAAAGACTTTTCTGGTTCGGGTGATCTCAATTGTAGTATAGTCACTTGTAAACATGCGAAAGATGTTAGAGGGTGCACAATGTCAGAGCCTCGGAGCGTCATGGGTGCTCTAACAATCGAATCAGCAAGTTATTCTAATAGAGAGAACTAACGGCTATAGTGGAAAGGAAGAGGCTAAAGAGCATGACTTAATATTGTAGGTTAAGTATTCGAGCAAACGAGTCAAACTCTAATGTTGTGGACTAAAGCTTATCATACTAGGCCAAAAACTGGTATTGTAGAGAATACCCCCAACTAGATGGTCTCTGATTTGAGCCCAAGGCATATGGATCCATAAGGGCTTTAGCTCTTCTCATCTCCAATATAAAGAGGGGCTCATTCACCATTATAGGGGATCTCATCCTTAACCATTTTCTACAAACAATTACTCCTTACATGACATCCATGCTCTCCTATCTTCTTTATTTACTCTCGTATACTATGCATGTACGTTTATACACGTTATAATGAACACTATACTGACTTAAGTGTCGGAGAGTGGTCCAGAGACTCTGACCCTGAAGGGGTATGGTCCCAAATCTCGCACCAAAGCAGTCGCGAGTGACCATCACCCTTGTCAAATACTCCCACCAGCAAGGATTTATCTGCGTCCGCGTGGGCGCGCGCGAACGCAGCTAGCGATTCCAATCGGTCAAGTGATGAGAAGACTTACCTTGTGCATAAAAACGGATGTTTTCGTCACGACAAGGGATGCGATAACAACAATAGTTACCGCACATAGTGATGCGGCTTGGCACCGCATCCCGTACACATCTTCGTCAAAGCAAGGGACGCAGAAACAACCGCGGTTACCGCAGATAGCGATGCGGCCTAGCACCGCATCCTATTGACGATGCAAGTGGCACTGATGACGGTCATCTGTCAGCCCACATGTAAGAAACGCTAGCACACAGACTGACAGCCACAGTGGGACGTGACGTCACCTCCATGGCCCACGCGCCTGACATACCTGCAAGGGGCTGCGCGTTGTCAGTTTAGCCACTCAATTACCCTTCTTCACTCCTCGGCTATATATACCCATCCCAGACCAGGTTTGAGTTATCGCTTATCAACTCTCTCACTCTTACTACTATCACACACTTTCCTCTCAAGTAAATTACTGATTCTCAGGCCGGAGAGTGGTAACAAGGAGCACCACCCACCCCATCCTCCTTGTTACGAGTCACAGTTTGTTTTCCTTGTGCAAGAGACAGATCATCGGACGATCCAACTACCGATCCTCGGAAAGAAGGGATTAACCCTCCTTGACGAGACAGTGAATTAACCCCTCTTGGTTAACAACTGTTTCATCAGACCCCTTCTAATGGGTTCTCTACATAAGATCGAAGAAGACTAAGTGTAGCTGGTCAATGTCCTCAACTACTGTAACAATCCGGATAGCCTTTCGATTGATCGCTGTAGCAACATATTATTAAAGCCCCGAGTATGAAATATATTACTATATCATGTTTCTAATTCGATAATGTAACAAATATGTTTATAAAAAAAACATGTTTTCTTATAAAATTACATTATAACACGGTTATCACTTTAATATATAGATAAAAGATCATATATAAGAGATAGTTTTGTACGAAGTGTAGGAAACAAGCTCAACCATTGATCTCCCAAGATCAATGACTTAAAACTAGGCGGTGGCATTTTGGTAAATATAAGGTTAAAACAATTGAAGAAACAAATAGAGAAATGATATTCTCGTCTTTCCTCACTTGAAGTCTTTACCCCTTTGATTTTCAGACGTCTATAACTTTTTCATACGTTACTATTTTTTTTAAATACATCATATTAACACAAATTTCATTCTCTTTAATTCGAGCAGCCTATTGCTATAATTTTCTTAAAAAAATACATAATTTTGAATACCCATTACGTGATTTTGAATACTTAGCACATGACTACGTGATTTCGAATACCGATTACGTGATTTCATTATAGAATGTGAAACCACACTAAGTGATTACGTAACAATAATTGACTATGTATTTATTAAGTAACTACGTGATTTTGAATACTCATTTCGTGATTACATGATTTTATTATAGTATTTTATGTGAAACACACTTAGTGATTACGTTATAAGCATAACCGTAACACCAGTTATAACAAATCATACTGAATGTGTAATAACGTAATGGTTTGTGTTGAATGTGTAATCACGTAATGAGTATTCAGAATCACGTAGTCATGTGCTGAGTATTCAAACTCATGTAATGGACTAATGTGTATTCAAAATCCTGCAATTTTTTAAGAAAACTATAGCAACATGCTGCTTGAATTAAAGATAATGAAATGCTCGTTAATACGGTGTAATTATTTAAAAAAAATATTAATGTATGAAAAAGTTATAGCCATTTGAAAATCAAGGGGAAGTTGTTTAAGTGATAAA
Source organism: Helianthus tuberosus (assembly GCA_030545235.1). Taxonomy (NCBI): domain Eukaryota; kingdom Viridiplantae; phylum Streptophyta; class Magnoliopsida; order Asterales; family Asteraceae; genus Helianthus; species Helianthus tuberosus. The sequence goes on along the minus strand of CM060384.1, from coordinate 10,015,737 downwards.
TGACTAAATTACCCTTCAAGCCAATGACACTTGTCCTCAAACTCCCTTATACTTCGCATGAAATCCATTCTCTATCATTATTTACTAGTTTTTTTTAATTATAAGAGATTGAGCCAATGAGGTGGTGGTGGAGTGGTAAGGGAGAGTTGGTGTTCTATGGGACTCAGGTTCAATTCCTGCCCTCCCCATTATTATTTTCTGCGGCATCTGGTGATGATGAGAGACTAGGCGAATAGATGGAGATCGCTAGTTCGATCCTTGAATTGAGCGGGTTTTACCTCACCGCACTGTCGTGCCTTCGGGCGAGTGTTCACGGGCTTCGGCCCTAGGTGAGGGTTTTCCCCGGTTCGGATGCGAGTGTATCCGATGCGATGAATTTCACAAGTAGCCCATTTAAAGGATTAGTTGCCCGTTCAAAAAAATATTATAAGAGATTGAATATAAACCAAATCAGATAACTTACAAGTAAAAGTTATAACCTTTGATAATGTTCTTTCATTGTCTAATCTTTTCTCAAATAAATAAACTTACAATGCTATAAAACATCAACTCATTAATTAAAAAATAACTAATATACAATAAGTTAACTGTATGGAAATCATATAAAAGGTAAGCCACTGTTTGCAGCATCCCCCCCACAAAAAAAAAAAAAAAAGAATAAAAAATATATAAAAAAAGCAAGCAAGTTAACATCAATCTTCAGAACACCATTGCTCCTCCCCTACACAATGGTACAAGATTGTTCAGTATATGAACATCTGAATTTTCAGTAATTAAATAAACAAGTTTCAGGCTTTCATTAACAATGAAAAATCTATAATCAGAAAGATTTTGGTTGTACAAAAACAATATAACATTTCCCAGCCTATATAATTCTACATATGCTTGGAATTTGTTGGTTAAGTGAAATTCTTTAGAACAAAACTACCTTTGATATCACGATTCTTGTTTCGTATCTGTGTTCTTGCCTTCACGAATATCGAGTTTTGTGACTTGTGTATACGCTGCAGTTAAACAGAAAACGAATTCATAAAACATTTGTGGGAAAACTTTGCCTCGTTTGATACTTATAATAAGTATAGAAACAGTACCTGATAGCTATCTTCTCTTCTTACATCAGGAACAAAAAGTTTAATAGCAGCCTATAAATGGTTAAGTTTATGAGCTAATCACATACTGTGAAGGAATAATTTCATGTATACTCTTAGAAAAGCTTAAAGTTGTGTATTTACCCCTCCATAGTAAATAAAATAAGTACTTGAAAGCGCTCATAAGGAGCAAAAATTCTAACCTCGTCACGTTCAGCTACGTATAGTTCTCTGCCTGATTGTCGTTTTTCTGGTTTGAACTTGAACACATCATGTAAAAGTTCGTTTTCCTATGTCAGATATTCAGACTTTCAGTTAGTTATACCAATATACAATTTGAAATAATAAAAACAGATAATAGAAGGTGAAGGAAACCCTACCTTCATGTGCACAACAAAACCCGAGCCAAGCAACCGCTTCAGAAAATTAAGCTACATAACATACAAAAACAATTCAAGAAGAGCATTTTAAGAATATTATTTGCAAGGTCGTAATGAATAAGACAAACCTGAATTTGTTGCGGTAACGTGTCGACTTTTAATATTTGTTTACCAACTTTTACAGAAATTTCTGGGGTACGGCCATCCTAAAAGTGACACGTGTATAACCATAAAACCTCAGAACTTAAATGAAGCATTATTGTAGAATTAAGGATGTAACATTTACCTTCAATATGTTTTTGACATTAATCTCTTCTGTTGCTGAGGTGTCACCTTCAAATTTCTCAAGGCACCCTAATTCAAGTATTAGGGCTAGTGCTTGCTTAGCTCCAATGAGAGTAGACTCATGGTCTACTTCTAGCAAATTCTTGAAGAAAGAAATCGCTCTATACAAGTTAGAAAAAACCTTGTTATCTCTAAAGTCAACTATTGATGATAGCTAGTAGAAGTGGGGATATCGATCCGTTTATAGGTAAATGAGTCAGTTCTGGATATAAAACGGGTCAAATAGGTAATATGAAAGAAGGGTAGAACGAAACCGGGTCGAAAGTTTCCCAAAGTGCATTCAAAATGCATAGCAGGATAAGACCTCAATCGCTTTTATTAATAAATAATAATATTGTAATCATATAATTTTTGTAATCATATTGTACCGCATTAAGTGTTTACATAATTCCAAAAAGTTATGTAGGCGAACCTCACTGACCCGCTTAAATTGGTGCTAAAAATGGCTATTTTGACCCGGATCCTTATTGACCCACGCCCATTTTGCCACCTCTAACTAGAAAATTACAGAAAATAATATATTATTATGGATTACCCTTGCCAATGTTTGTAACTGATACTCCAACTATCCATGGTACTCAAAAGAAATGACCAAGAAAAAACAGCTGCACTCTGAGATTCCTGTTTACAAGTACAAAATACAGTTAGCCGATTTCCAAATAAATGAAGGGGTTGAGACTGGCACGGTTCAAGACTTGTAGCTTTTGAACGTGTCAAAACTAGTGGGGTTGGGCTGACCCGCAAACACTTGTCAAGATTTTTCTTAATTCTATAATAATTATGAAGTATGATTATAGAAACTATATAATTACAATGATGATCTAACATGCCTTACTATCTGTTCTTGAGTGCATGAAATCCCAAATACTTTGCATAGATCTTTCTGTCTCGTCTAATTCGTTTCCCCCAACAAAAGTGACAACAGCCAAACAATCCAAGATCTGCCAGAATGTGTTGAATTAGTAAGTAGGAACGATAAATAAGTAAAAAAAAAAAAAACATGCAAAAAATAGATAAATTGGTAAGTGCATACTAATTTTAACTTCTTTGACTGAGACTCGGTTTTGAGAGCTTCTGAAAGAACAGGGGCTGATTCTTTATATAGTTCTTGACTGTTTTCACCACAGCCAATGTTGATAGCTAGTAATCCTGAGAAAAAGGGAAATCAGGGAGGGAAAAGAGTTTACAAACATTTATAAAGTGAATATAAAATATTACAGTTAAAATGAGCAACCTACCAAGGGCCTCAATAGCCAAACAACTCTCTTTACTTGAACCCCTTTTAAAAGATTTCAAGAACTGGTAAAGTAACTCAGCGAAGCTGCAAAAACATAAACTTTTTTAGTGAAAGAACATTAACAATGTGAGAACCACATAATGCACTTGTACGTAGTGCTTGGTAAATATAATGTGAGTTAAAGATATGGGTAGCATAGGCGGTTATATAAAAGCCTTATGCATCACATTTAAATCATAATGTACAAGTGTTTATGTGGTTCTCATGGTTCTTTACTTGAAACTGGTTTTGTAATAAACGTGCCCCTATCGGCATACTTATAGTTCGTAATGAATAAGTACAAGAAGACTAAAATTCTAATTACTGGAAACATGTTATGTAGATAAAGGGATATACCGACTTTTTTTCACAAAATTGGTATTGATAACCAAGGCTGCATCTCTGGATAATCGAAGAAAGCGCGGACTCCCTCGTAGACCCCCTAAACAGTTGAATAATTAATAAACAATTAAGCTCAATGAACATGTCACGACCATCAAAAACAAAGTTTTAAGACTATAATAGCAGTGTTATTATAAAACTCACTTCTTTTCATACAACTGTTCTAATAAATGGTTCAAACTCTTTGATCCCGATTGAGCACTTGCGCTTGTGCATTCTTGGATATCCGCATCGCTATCAATATCGATAGCAAGTTTTCCACCTTTTCGAGACTCTGTAGCATAAGGTTGAACAAATTCAAATAAAATCTTTTATATTATAACTATGGAAATATGCACCTTGACATAAATTCTTCTTTTTCCTTCCCATCTTGACTTACTAAAAAATCAAGCGTCTGTGACCTCTCAAATCCTGCATAACATTCAAGAATATTATGGTTTAAACAGAACTCAACAAGTTATTTATTGAAGGCATAATTAATCTTAATTTTTCAAAATTTCTCTTATTAATAATATACACAACACTTTGCTAGCCATTCCTTGTAGGGCTGTAATCGAACCGAACGAACACGAACAAGGCCATGTTCGTGTTCATTCATTAAGAAAATTAATATGTTCACACTGTTCACGAACGCTTACCGAACACAAGTTTATGTTCGTGTTCGTTCGTTAAGGAAATTCATTTGTTCGCGAGCAGTTCATGAACACTGGCATCAAACACAAACGAACGTAAACGAACATTTAACTTGAAAATAAAAAATAAAAACATTGTTAACCTTAAACATCGGACATAAGTAGTTAAATACAACCTCACAAATCAAAACACAAAAAGTCTAGTGCAACCACCAAACGATGAATCAAGTAAACATTGGACATAAGTAGTTAAATACAACCTGACAAATCAAAACACAAAAAGTCTACTGCAACCACCAAACGAAGAATCAAGTAAACATTGGACATAAGTAGTTAAATACAACCTCGCAAATCAAAACACAAAAAGTCTACTGCAACCACCAAACGATGAATCAAGTTTATTTTTTATTATTTTTTAATATAATCAAACGAACACGAACGAACATGAACAAACGTAACCGAACATATTACCAAACGTTCATGAACGCAGTCGAACGAACGAGACCTTTGTTCATGTTCGTTCGCTAAAACGAACTTTTCGCCGAACGTTTGGTTCGTCCCTAATTCCTTGTATAACAAGAAACAAATCAGTACAGCTTTATTATTCAAGCCTGCAACTATTAAACAATTTAAACTTCCAACTCAAGAAACTGTTCTGATTACAAGTGAAATCTGATTTTCACAAAACTAAATATCCAGCAAATTAAAATATAATGTTACAATTATTAAAAACATATATAAAAAACCCTAATCGAGTGGCAGCTGGAAGCGAAACAGAAATAATTTAAAGATATTAACCGAATTAACAGTATGGATGTTGGTTGAATGGATTTACCTTACCTGTGAAATAAAATGCAGGCAGGCGATATATGGTTTTAAATGTGCGGCTTGTGTCCATTAAGGTTTCTCACCTGTTCAGAAGTGGAATGCGTTCGGAGTTCGATTATTTTGGAACACAACAATCCTCGTAAGATTAATGTTTGACAGGAGGAGTTTGTTCAAAAGTACTTATTAGGTCACGGCTTTGTTTTGGAGTATATCCTAATATTATTATTTTATTATTACTTTTTGAATGGCAAAAAATTCCACGTGAAACCGGTTTTGTTCGGGACTATGTCCAAGATCGACTCCTTGACCGTTATGAGACTGTGCCCCCCTGATGCGTGGGAACCGGATGAATTTCGTAAACCATCGCCCCCGTCAGGTTCGAACGCGAGATTAAAGCCTCGGTTCGTCCCTTCAACTAGATGTCCCTCGAAAATAGCCAAAGCGAGAATCGAACATGTGTCTCCACTAGGGAGGACAAGTCTTTTGACCACTGGATCAACATCTCATGACTAATATTATTTATTACATCAAAGGTAATTTTTTAACGGCATAAATTACCTTAAATTCGTTTTTTACGGGACTTGAATCATTGACCTCAAGAGAACGACAACTTAACTCCAATAGCTTTTCCATACAAGGCTGTGAAATATTCCCATATAACTATATGTGTAGGATAAAGATCAAATACAAATAAACTTAACGTACAAAACGTACGAATTAAAGGAAAAGATAAAAAAAACACGGTGTCATTTTTGTAATTATGAGTAACTATCAAAATTACTCTTGTAGAGTAATTTTGATCCTTTGTAGAGTAATTTTGTAAAATGTTCTTGTAGAGTAATTTTGATCTTTTGTAGAGTAATTTTGTAAAATGATCCTGTAGCCTGTAGAGTAATTTTGATATTTTGTAGAGTAATTTTGATCTTTTGTAGAGCAATTTTGTAAAATGATCCTGTAGAGTAATTTTGATATTGTAGAGTAATTTTGTTAGCATTTAGCTATGAGGTTTAGCTTTATGGTTTAGTTTTTAGCTTTTAGTTTGGGTGGGGGGTTATGTTAATTTAGGTTTTTGGGGGGTGGGGGTTAGGTTTTTTTTTTTTTTTTTTTTTTGGGGGGGGGGGGGGTAGTGTAATTTTGATAATTACCCTACAAGACAAAAATTACTCTACAAAAGATCCAAATTACTCTACAGTTTTTTTTTTTTTTTTTTTGGGGGAGGGGGGGGGGGGGTTAGTGTAATTTTGATAATTACCCTACAAGACCAAAATTACTCTACATGAACATTTTACAAAATTACTCTACAAAAGATCAAAATTACTCTACAAGAGTAATTTTATAGTTATTGATAATTACAAATTTGCCACCGCCTCCTTTTCTCCTTTTTATGCAATTCGTATGTTTAGTACGTTAAGTTTATTTGTACAGTAACTTTACCCTATATGTGTAACAATTAAAGCTTTTGTATATTTGTTTTTATAAGAAAATGAGATATAATAATCCTGACTGTTGTATCAGTACACTTTCTCTATCAATTTTTTTTTTAAAGGTGAACTTCTTAATGGTGACCATTGTCACATCCGCAAATCGCGGACCCTCGCCAAGAACGTCGGCCCAGATAGCAAGGCCAACGCTGGGTTAACCAGTCTTGGGTCGAAGGCTTTCCCCCGGAAACCGTACTGTCTCTACACGAGTTGCCTCGCTAGAGTAACAGCCGGATGAAAACCGGAGTGACGCTCAGGATCAAACCCTCCTCGGTAGGTTTTTCACCATCATTGCGCACGAGTGTCCTATCCCCTTTCGCCACAAGCGGGAGTCGAACCGGTGACCTCTAGGAGTACTTTCTCTATCAATGAACACATGTGGCATATCACACAGTTCATATGAATATGGTCTGATATGGATCATATGACACATACTCGCCTTGTCATACATGATGTATGAAGGAAGGTAGATAATTATTTAAGCACGTCCAGTGGCAGACCCAGGATTTTTTTTCTGGGGGTGCGAAATTTTTTTAAAGATTTTAGACCCCGAGCTATATAAAAAAAATCGGTTCATAGCGGGTCGGGTCATGTAAAACAAGTAAAAACAAACAAACAAAGTTTCATAGCGGGTCGGGTCCATTTCAATTTTCAAACAATTAAACCTTAGTTCCTAACTTCTTATCACATTAACAATCAGATCGGGTGCCCTAGTAATTTTTATTTACCAACCAACAATCATATAATCAACAAAACCACCAAACTAAAGACTAGAACAACTCAAAAATACATAAAACATATAAAATTTTAAACCTTTTTAACAAATATATATATCTGTTTCTATTGAAAAAAACCCAATAAAACATCAAAACAAATCGAATTACCTATTTAAGTTCAATTTTCGAATTTCATCTTTTCAAACCCTATACTAGAATCATATAATCAATAAGAAATTAAGAAACAACAAACCCATACTATAAAGACTAGAACAACCCCAAATAAACTCAAAACACATAAAAGTTTAAACTTTTTTAACCCATCCTAAAATCCTATTATCTCATAACTCTTAAACAAAATCGCATAACATCAAAATAAAAAAATAAAAAAACAAAACAAAACTTGTACCTTTCAGGGGCGGCCTGAATTAACCAGTTTGCAGCCGGAATTTTGTAGTCGCCGGCCGGAATTATGCTGGTGAGGCAGAGGAAGGGTGGGAGTCGCTGGCAAGTGACAGCGATTTGGGTTTTTTTTTTTAATTATGTGGACTGATTTTGTATAACAAAACTAGTAGTTGGGTTGAGCTTGAATGGGTTTTAAGTTATTGGGATTGATGGATTGCATTTAAGTTTTATTAAAGAGGTTAGTGGGCTAACTTGTTTATATAATTTGATCGGGTTACAATCCGCGTTCACAATTTTTTTATATAAATTCCTAACATTTTTTTCTAAGGGGTGCGGACGAAAATATCCAAGGGGTGCGGTCGGAATTTTTCAAGGGGTGCGGACGAAAATTTCCAAGGTGTGCGGTCGGGATTTTTCGCGAAAAATACCACTAATTTTTTTTTTTCAAGGGGTGCGACCGCCCACCCACCCCATAAGGTGAGTCCGCCACTGAGCACGTCATGATTAGCTATACAAATCACGATTATATAACTAGACAAATTATATATTATCAATAATCATTTATAACTATTTATGTTAGACAAAAACCCACGTTCTTTAACTACGGTTTTTCAACAATTATTAATCTATATTCTCTGGTGTAGGGCCGTTCAAATCGCTCACCGCTCGTCGCTCGCTCGACGCTTGTTCGGAAATTGCTTGGAAAATGCTCGTTCGATTTGACGCTCGGTTGTAAACGAGCCGCTCTGTTCGGTTCGGTTCGTAAACGAGCTAAGCATGAGCAAAGGTCCGCTCGGCTCGGTTCGGCTCGAGTTATTATTTTAATTAGTATATATATATATATACATATACATATACATATACACATACATCTATAAACATGTATATACACAAATATAAATTATACATATATATACACACATACACCTATATATATACACACACACTTACACATACATATATACTTAAATATAAATTAAATTTATAGTTTTATATGTACCAATCTATTAGATTTTGCTCAACTATATACAAATTTACAACTATATCTATACATACTAGCCCAACCACGCCAATAAAAAATTAAAATCAAAACTAAAAGTTAAACCCTAAACCGATAAACGACAGTCTGTTCATCGCCTCAATGTTTCATGTCGTTACCCTAAGTCGATCGTCTCCTGCTCTCAACGTAATTGTTCGTGCAATATGATCATCGTCTCGTCAGCCACAACATTGTTATTCATAAGAAAAATATTATACCATGAAATGTGCATGTTTTTAAAGACATAAAAACTTGAGACCCAACATTGTCACTATCTCTCTCAGCAAATTTAAATTGGGCGACACAGTTTGTAACACCCCGTATTTTCACGAGTGAAAGTCAAAGTCAAGGTTAAAGTCAACGACCGATTTCGCGCGACGTGACTAGTAGAATTGTTTGTATGATATTTTGATTATGTGGAGTAAATGTCGTACATTGCAATAATCGAATCATACCAACCGTATTTCAATCGACCTACGACTGTAAACGATAGGAAGTAACAATGCGATAAAGTTAATCAAGCTATGCTAATCAAATCGACATCAAATCGTAACTCGAACTACATATTTTACTTGTCAGTTATACGTGTGTGTGTGCCTTACGTGTTACTTGTGCATGTTTATTTTATGTCATTTTATGTTGGGATAATCAAGCAAACTCAATCGAACTCGAAGTCTAACTCGAATCTAAACGAACCCGAACCCGAACCCGAATTCCGAGTCGAACCCTATAAGAAGTAGTTGGGACTGAAAGTAATTTAGATTAGGAAACCCTATCGAACAGCTCGCAATCAGAGCCGAATCAACATCGCATCGAGCTCACCCAAGGAGGTGGCATCCGCACGGATGGCCAACCCGCACGGATGGGCAATCCGCACGGATTGCCAGTCCGCACGGATGGCCAGTCCGCGCGGATAACCTACCCGGGTGCGTGCCATGCGCACGGCTCACCCTTTCCCTTTTTGGCATCCTATAAATACACGGGTCACTTTCCACTTTTTCCACTTTTGGCAAGTGACGTCCGAACCACACGCATTCTTCACCTTTTCTCAGATTTCTCTTAAGCCAGGTAAGATCTTGCACTAATTCTTGTACATCTTTAATCACTACACGATTCTACACACTTCTATCTTTCGAATCTTCGATTTTAACCATGAAATCATCCGGATTTGAGGTATTCACGGGTGACGTCATCATGAAGTTCATAAGAACTTCATGCTTGGCCTCATTCCACCAAGAATGCCACAGATCTAAACGATTTCTACAAGTTTTTACAATAATTTCACTTAGATCTAAACTTTTCTAAAGATAAAAGGGTTGAAAGAAATAAACCTAAGTTCTCTCCTTCTTTTACCCTTAAAACCGGTACGAATCCGATCAGTCCTAGTGTTCTACTCGTCAATAGTGACGCCCTAGTTCTAGATCTGGATTCCTACCCACAGACAACTGATTTCGGGGTTAACCGGGACGACTGTTCTAAGTCGCCGACAGGACGAATTAGGGTGGTTCCTGACCGGCCTAGTCACGCGGGTAGGAACACAACTCCAAGTGGTTGCCACGTGATCAGAACGTCTCGATAAACGACAACAGAAACCAAGTGTAGACGAACGGGACAACCAGACCAGTTGTCCGCACGGACGAGCCATACGCACGTACAGCCCATACGCACGTACGGGTCATACGCACGGGTTGTCATCCGCACGGACTACCCTTGGGACCCACTTTCCAAACAAAGGTTTGAGTATCGACGAACGAGCAATCCAAACGGACGACCTCTGAATGGATTACTCTTCGGATCATGAGATACTAAGGCCTTAAAATGAAAATCAAACAAACTTCATCCGCACGGCCAAGCCGTACGCACGGACAGGCTATCCGGACGGATTGTCTCTGCCCGCGCACACAGGCTGCCCGCACGGACTACCATACGCACGGACCACCGTCCGCGCGGCCGGCTTGAAAAGTAGAAACACTTTGGTGTTTTCGAAATGCTACAACGAAAACTTCAAAGCACAAGCCATCATACACAAACACATCTTAGGAAGAAACAATCCACTTGGACATTTATCCACGCAAGCAATCTAACCGTACGGGTAAGTCGTCCGCACGTATAACTAGTCCGCATGGGTTGCCACCCGCACGGACAGTCACACGCACGGATGACCTATCCGGATGGAACACCGTCCGCACGCATCACCATCCGCACGCATCACCATCCGTACGGATAGGTCATGCGCACGGATGACTTCTATTCACGGATAACTGATCCGCACGATCCGTCATCCTACCCACTCTCACTTGTACTGTTTTACGCGTCACTTATCGTTACGTTATCGAATCTATTCAGGCTAATCGTACTCGCTGTAAAGCGCTCCCTTCAATCCATATCACTGTGAGTATACTCGAACCCTTTTTGCTTTAGCACTTTTGGGTGTTACATACGTTACAACTATTCAAACTGCAACTATCACACTACTCAAGATATTTTAACGCTTAACCATTAATGCATGTTATACGTGGCTTATGAATGCTTGTTTGTTATGTTTACACATGGAATGCTGTCTACCTGCCTTAGCAACGATAGTACTATAGTTTGGACTCAGCACCCGTTTTCACGGGGGTTGTTAAGGATCTTTTACTTGCATGGATTACAGTGGTAATCGTGTATTGCGAACTGCCTCGGGCAGTCAAACCGCAGTCATTGGTATCGATGGATCTATGTCGATAACTAACGTGCTTCATTTCTCTATGTGTACGTGCTGGTTATGCGTAAACGAATTCGAACTCTATATGCTATTATCAAACTTGTATGCTCACCTTTACATTTTATGTATTGACTTTATTTTAACGTATGTGACAGGTGCTTAGGTTGCTTATATACTTCTAGGGCTGTGATGAAATCCAAGCTAGGAATGAGTCCTAGAAACCAACGAATAAATTGTTATGTCTAAATCTGAGTTGTCGGAACGGAATATTTGTTTAGTTTTTGTCTGTAATAACTTGTTTACTATTTGAGACATGGTATGGGACATGTTATCTTAAATTGAATGGTAATGATAGTTGTTATGGAAACTTCTGGACAATCTGTTTCGCTCAGTGCCGCGCCCCGATGATTCCGCCATCGGTTGGGGTGTGACAGATTGGTATCAGAGCCATAACTATAGGGAATTAGGCAAGACTCGACCTAGTCCGGGTCGAAGTCTTAGAGACCTAGACTATAGTTAAGAGCCAACAGACCAACTCACGCGTATGCGTAAACTCGTTGCTACCACTCACTCTTTTCTATCGTTGCACTCGAATTTTCAAGTTATGAACGGGCAATAAGGCCGAGAATAGGTGTGAAAACCGCAAACTCTCGACTAAAGTTGCCTGATCAGCTTGCGTTTTTAGCTACAAACAAGGAGAAATTATACCAAATCAGGAGTGAAATCCATATTTTGATGAATAATCTCCTCAACTTTTATCAAGAACGAGGACGGAAGTTGCAAGATAGGGGTGAATCCCTAACCTTGACGACTCGTCCCGCCTTTATACAAAACTCCACCAAAGTTCGACGAACTCCAATGGTCTAAAGACGCAACCTAACCAATGGGAATTGCGCCAGCGCCCAAGAATCGAGGCAAAGGCATAGTCCTGGAGGTCGTTGTGCAGGATCCTTGTGAATAGTCGAACCACTTTGGTTAGTCGCAGTCTATTAGCCGCAGACAATCTACCTCCGATTTATCGATCTTTATGAAAAATTTTAATGTCTTTTCTGTTATTTGTTAACATTTTGAGATACTATTGGTTTCGACCCAACACTATTGCTTCTGCTAAGACACAAAACCCACACAACTCATCGCTAGCGAATCGACAATAGGAGCAGTTGGAATGCCTTGTACGCTCGTAGGTGCTTTTAGTGACTAAGTTTATGTGTTCTTGCCGATTGTGCTTATGTGATACTGTGATTATGTGCACTATATGTCTACATGGTTTTGTGCGATTCTGTGAAATTGTGACTATATGCGTTACTTGGTACGTGTTACTGAGCTTTAGTAGTCCTTGACGTGTGAGGTGAGATTCGAATACATATGTTGAGTTCCATGGCGATGTCTATTGCAGACAATGTCGTCTGGATCCCGTCATCAACTCTCTCGTCAGGAAAAGAGGGACAGACGCCTTGCTTCCATCGTCGCGAAAGCAGTAGCAAAGGCTGTGAGCGATGTCTGTGAGAATGCCAGCAAATCATCCGAGGAATCGAGGACTGAAGGTCCTAAAGCTACCGCGAGACCTTTCAGTTTCAAACAATTCAAGTCATGTGGGCCGAAAGAATTCACCGGCGAAGGAGGTCCTGCTGCTCTATTCCACTGGTTTGACTCTATCGAGGTTACTCTGCGACAAAGTGGTTGCCCTGATGACCTTCGAACTCTGAACGCTACCGGCGTCTTTCAGTCTCGTGCTTTGGACTGGTGGACGGCCGAGAGGAACAAGCGAGGGAATGATGCAGCTTACGGTTTGTCGTGGGATGAACTCAAGGAAGTCATGCTAGAGGAATTCTGCCCTCCTCACGAGCGTCAAAAGCTTGAAGATGAATTCTGGCACATACATCAGAAGGATGGAGACAACGCTGGTCTCACAGCACGCTTCAAACAGCTCAGCATTATCTGTCCTGACCAGGTCAAGACCCCTGAGATGACCATCAAAAAGTACATCCGAGCCCTACCCGACTGCGTTGCTGATTTCGTACAAGCGGCTAAGACTACCACGATCGAAGAGACCTATCTACTAGCCGCTGAGATCAATGACAAAAGGGTCAAGGCTGGGATGTGGGATAAGACCTCCAAGCATCTGCATCAAGCCACTACTGCTACGCCCACTGCTGAGCCCACGTCATCAAGCAACAAGAGAAAGAACAAGTGAAAGAACAACTCCACCAACAAAAACTGTGCGATTACTGCTGCACCGATCCAAGCTGTACCTGCTCAACAGCGTCAAGTAGTGGCGCCTGTGGCCAATGCACCGCCTGCAAAGCGTGCATACACTGGGCCACACCCACTCTGCCCTACTTGCACCTATCATCACCCGACTGCTATTCAATGCCGCTTCTGTGCTCATTGCAACGTCTACGGTCACTTTACTGCCAACTGCCGTATTCGTCAAGCTCCTGCCAATCAAGCTTTACTCGCTGCCCCACAGGGTCAACAAGCTCCTCCGGCACCCGCAGTCAAAGCCAGAGCATGCTTCACGTGTGGCGACCCGAATCATTTCGCCAACATGTGCCCAAACAGGGTGGTGAAACAAGAACCCCAGCAGCCACAGCAGCAACCACAGCAACAGCAACAGCAGCAGCAACAGGCCGCACGTGCCAGAACTTTCAATCTCAACGTGCGTCAAGCCCAGGCCGACAACAACGTGGTCAATGGTACGTTCCTTGTGAATGGTATTTATGCTTCATGCTTGTTTGATACTGGAGCCGATAATTGCTTTGTGTCACTTGAATTCGAGAAACTCCTTAGTCGTAAACGTTCCCGACTCTCCTCTGCATTCAATGTTGAAGTCGCTACCGGAAGAACCATCGCTGTAAACTCTGTTATTCGTGATTGCACTCTCGAACTCAACAATCACACCTTCTCAGTCGATCTCATTCCAATGCAACTAGGAAGCTTTGATGTCATAGTAGGCATGGACTTTCTTCGCGAAAACCATGCCGAAGTGGTGTGCTTCGATAAAATGATTCGTTTTTTGCTCGCAAACGGTGATTCATTGTGCGTTTATGGTGATACTACTTCAAAGGGTCTCAAGCTTATATCATGCCTACAAGCCAGCAAGTATCTCCGTAAGGAATACAGGGCTTTCTTGGCTCATGTCGTAGCAGCGGAGAAGGAAAAGAAAGAGAAGAAGAAAGTGAAGGACGTTCCAGTGGTTCGAGAATTTCCTCGAGTCTTTCCAGAGGATCTTCCCGGACTACCTCCGAAGCGTGATATCGATTTCCGCATTGACCTTATTCCTGGAGCAAATCCTATCGCCAGAGCTCCTTATCGACTTGCGCCGTCCGAAATGCGCGAACTCTCAACCCAACTCCAGGAGTTACTTGAAAAAGGCTTTATTCGCCCGAGCACCTCTCCTTGGGGCGCGCCAGTTCTTTTCGTTAAAAAGAAGGACGGGTCGTTCCGGATGTGCATCGACTATCGGGAATTGAATAAGTTGACTATCAAGAACCGCTATCCCCTACCTCGAATCGACGATTTGTTTGATCAGCTGCAAGGTGCTACGTGTTTCTCGAAGATTGACCTACGTTCAGGATACCATCAGCTGCGTATACGAGAAGAAGATATACCCAAAACGCGTTTCGCACTCGTTACGGCCATTATGAATTCGTTGTCATGCCTTTTGGCCTAACCAATGCACCAGCAGTTTTCATGGATCTGATGAATCGAGTGTGTAAACCGTATCTTGACCGTTTCGTCATCGTGTTCATCGACGATGTCTTGATCTATTCCAAAACGAGAGCCGAACACGCGCAACATCTACGTTTGGTTCTCGAGCTACTCCAGGGGAACCAACTCTACGCCAAATTCTCCAAGTGCGAGTTTTGGCTGGAGGAGGTTCAGTTCCTGGGTCACATCGTAAATAGTCAGGGTATTCACGTCGATCCGGCGAAGATAGAAGCTGTTAAGAGCTGGGTTACGCCTAAGAACCCGACGGAAGTCCGCTCCTTTCTCGGGCTAGCGGGCTATTATCGACGATTCATCGAAGGATTCTCGAAGATCGCTGTACCACTCACCTCTCTCACTCATAAGGACCAGCCCTTCTTCTGGGGAACCAAACAAGAGTCTGCCTTTCGAACCCTCAAGTACATGCTTTGCAATGCTCCTGTTCTCACGCTACCCGACGGAAACGATAATTTCATTGTCTACTGTGATGCTTCTAACCTTGGTCTCGGTTGTGTCTTAATGCAACGAGACAAGGTTATTGCTTACGCATCCCGTCAGCTCAAAATCCACGAGAAGAACTATACAACCCACGATCTCGAGCTAGGCGCAGTTGTTTTTGCATTAAAGATTTGGCGACACTACCTGTATGGTACCAAGTGTACGATCTTCACCGATCATAAGAGCCTACAACACATCTTTAATCAGAGGGAACTAAATATGCGTCAACGCCGATGGGTAGAGCTTCTCAACGACTACGACTGCGAGATTCGTTATCACCCAGGCAAAGCAAATGTTGTTGCCGACGCGCTTAGCAGACGGAGTTATTTGCTTAGCACCCGAAATGTTCAAGCCCAGCACAATCTCGAAGCTCTCATTCGCGACGCCCAGCATGCATGTTTCAACGAGCACACCTTGAAGAAAGAAAGAATCTACCACGATGGAGCCCAACTTGTGAGCAAATCAAACGGGATATTCCACTTCTTAGACAAAATCTGGATTCCCAAGCGAACTAACCTGCGACAGATCATCATGGACGAAGCCCACAAATCCCGATACTCTATTCACCCTGGAGCCGACAAAATGTACCATGACCTACGATATAGGTACTGGTGGCCGGGCATGAAACGAGATATCGCTCTCTATGTCGGAAAATGCCTAACCTGTGCTAGAGTCAAGGCTGAACATCAACGACCCTCTGGCTTGCTCGAACAACCTCCAATACCCATGTGGAAGTGGGAGAGCATAGCTATGGATTTCGTAACCAAGCTTCCAACCACGTCATCAGGTCACGACAACATTTGGGTTGTTATTGACCGTTTGACCAAATCAGCCCACTTTCTGCCGATACGAGAAGACTACAAGGTGGAACGATTAGCCCGAATCTACACCGACGAGATCATTTGTCGACATGGGACGCCTCGTGATATCATCTCTGATCGTGATGCTCGATTCACTTCACGGTTGTGGGGAATGTTTCAAACGGCACTCGGTACAACGCTTAATCTAAGTACTGCGTTCCACCCGCAAACCGACGGTCAGACTGAAAGAACGATTCGTACGCTTGAAGACATGCTCCGTTCGTGTGTTCTAGACTTCGGTGGTAGTTGGGATAGACACCTTCCGTTAGTCGAATTCTCGTACAACAACAGCTACCAGGCTAGCATCCAGATGGCACCTTTCGAGGCCTTATACGGAAGAAGATGTCGATCGCCTATTGTGTGGCACGAGATCGGTCACTCGCAACTAACCGGTCCGGAGCTGCTACAAGAAACGACAGACAAAATTTTCCAAATTCGGGACAATCTAGCGAAGGCTCGAGATAGACAGAAGCTTCTCGCCGATAAAAAGCGCAAGCACCGTGAGTATGGCGTTGGTGACTACGTACTCCTAAAGGTATCGCCTTGGAAGGGTGTAGTCCGATTCGGCAAAAAGGGGAAACTTGCGCCTCGATATGTGGGACCTTTTAAGATTCTGGAAAGGATCGGAAAAGTCGCCTACAGACTCGAATTACCGGAAGAACTTAACAATGTCCATCCGATCTTCCACGTGTCAAACCTCCGAAAGACCATCTACGAACCGGACGTACATGTTCCTCTAGATGATTTACGAGTGAACGAAACATTACACTTCGTGGAAAAGCCTGTCGAAATCATGGATCGCCAAACCAAAGAACTCAGGCGCTCACGCATTCCTATTGTGAAAGTCCTGTGGGAAGGCAAACAAGGCGCGAAGTTCACATGGGAACTCGAAAGCGACATGAAGGCAAAGTATCCACAGCTATTTAACGAAGGAGTAATGTCCGGTTAAGAAAGGCAAGGTGGCATACTTGTGAATAAGGAGAAATCCCTTATAATCTTTTGCCTATAAATAGAGGAGTTAGGGCTTAGTTAGAGACTTTTGCCACACTTCTAGATTGGAGCTTTCGAGGTTAGAAAGAGAAACTAGAGAGAGAAAGTGACATCGTGATTCAGGTGTTTGTACGATTTCATATCAACCAATAGGATCACCGACTATATTAGAGAGATACTCTCAGATAGAGAGAGTCTAGATAGAGAAAGTCTCTCACGTGATCTTCGGAGCTTGTAATCGTCAGATTGTTAAATTGAATCACGTCTTTTGTACATTTTTGTGTGTTTAGTCACGATCGTTCACGGATTCCGCACGTCGTACGAGTCGGATCGCAATCAAAGCGAATTCAAATCAGAACCTACCATAATCAAGGTTTTGAAAGAAAAAGAAAAAGGTTTTGAAAATGAAACTTTGTAGGCTTTTAAATCCGGTACTTTCGCTTATCATATCCAAAAATGAGCGAAATCTAACCGTAAAATCCTGGTTAATTTAACGATTCTCAATGCTCCAAACGAAGGACTCTCACACGTGATTCACGAACTAGTTACAGCTTTCGGCTTAATTTCGGGACGAAATTTCCTAAACAAGGGGAGGCTGTAACACCCCGTATTTTCACGAGTGAAAGTCAAAGTCAAGGTCAAAGTCAACGACCGATTTCGCGCGACGTGACTAGTAGAATTGTTTGTATGATATTTAGATTATGTGGAGTAAATGTCGTACATTGCAATAATCGAATCATACCAACCGTATTTCAATCGACCTACGACTGTAAACGATAGGAAGTAACAATGCGATAAAGTTAATCAAGCTATGCTAATCAAATCGACATCAAATCGTAACTCGAACTACATATTTTACTTGTCAGTTATACGTGTGTGTGTGCCTTACGTGTTACTTGTGCATGTTTATTTTATGTCATTTTATGTTGGGATAATCAAGCAAACTCAATCGAACTCGAAGTCTAACTCGAATCTAAACGAACCCGAACCCGAACCCGAATTCCGAGTCGAACCCTATAAGAAGTAGTTGGGACTGAAAGTAATTTAGATTAGGAAACCCTATCGAACAGCTCGCAATCAGAGCCGAATCAACATCGCATCGAGCTCACCCAAGGAGGTGGCATCCGCACGGATGGCCAACCCGCACGGATGGGCAATCCGCACGGATTGCCAGTCCGTACGGATGGCCAGTCCGCGCGGATAACCTACCCGGGTGCGTGCCATGCGCACGGCTCACCCTTTCCCTTTTTGGCATCCTATAAATACACGGGTCACTTTCCACTTTTTCCACTTTTGGCAAGTGACGTCCGAACCACACGCATTCTTCACCTTTTCTCAGATTTCTCTTAAGCCAGGTAAGATCTTGCACTAATTCTTGTACATCTTTAATCACTACATGATTCTACACACTTCTATCTTTCGAATCTTCGATTTTAACCATGAAATCATCCGGATTTGAGGTATTCACGGGTGACGTCATCATGAAGTTCATAAGAACTTCATGCTTGGCCTCATTCCACCAAGAATGCCACAGATCTAAACGATTTCTACAAGTTTTTACCTTAATTTCACTTAGATCTAAACTTTTCTAAGGATAAAAGGGTTGAAAGAAATAAACCTAAGTTCTCTCCTTCTTTTACCCTTAAAACCGGTACGAATCCGATCGGTCCTAGTGTTCTACTCGTCAATAGTGACGCCCTAGTTCTAGATCTGGATTCCTACCCACAGACAACTGATTTCGGGGTTAACCGGGACGACCGTTCTAAGTCGCCGAAAGGACGAATTAGGGTGGTTCCTGACCGGCCTAGTCACGCGGGTAGGAACACAACTCTAAGTGGTTGCCACGTGATCAGAACATCTCGATAAACGACAACAGAAACCAAGTGTAGACGAACGGGACAACCAGACCAGTTGTCCGCACGGACAAGCTATCCGCACGGACTAGCTGTCTGCACGGACGAGCCATACGCACGTACAGCCCATACGCACGTACGGGTCATACGCACGGGTTGTCATCCGCACGGACTACCCTTGGGACCCACTTTCCAAACAAAGGTTTGAGTATCGACGAACGAGCAATCCAAACGGACGACCTCTGAATGGATTACTCTTCGGATCATGAGATACTAAGGCCTTAAAATGAAAATCAAACAAACTTCATCCGCACGGCCAAGCCGTACGCACGGACAGGCTATCCGGACGGATTGTCTCTGCCCGCGCACACAGGCTGCCCGCACGGACTACCATACGCACGGACCACCGTCCGCGCGGCCGGCTTGAAAAGTAGAAACACTTTGGTGTTTTCGAAATGCTACAACGAAAACTTCAAAGCACAAGCCATCATACACAAACACATCTTAGGAAGAAACAATCCACTTGGACATTTATCCACGCAAGCAATCTAACCGTACGGGTAAGTCGTCCGCACGTATAACTAGTCCGCATGGGTTGCCACCCGCACGGACAGTCACACGCACGGATGACCTATCCGGATGGAACACCGTCCGCACGCATCACCATCCGCACGCATCACCATCCGTACGGATAGGTCATGCGCACGGATGACTTCTATTCACGGATAACTGATCCGCACGATCCGTCATCCTACCCACTCTCACTTGTACTGTTTTACGCGTCACTTATCGTTACGTTATCGAATCTATTCAGGCTAATCGTACTCGCTGTAAAGCGCTCCCTTCAATCCATATCACTGTGAGTATACTCGAACCCTTTTTGCTTTAGCACTTTTGGGTGTTACATACGTTACAACTATTCAAACTGCAACTATCACACTACTCAAGATATTTTAACGCTTAACCATTAATGCATGTTATACGTGGCTTATGAATGCTTGTTTGTTATGTTTACACATGGAATGCTGTCTACCTGCCTTAGCAACGATAGTACTATAGTTTGGACTCAGCACCCGTTTTCACGGGGGTTGTTAAGGATCTTTTACTTGCATGGATTACAGTGGTAATCGTGTATTGCGAACTGCCTCGGGCAGTCAAACCGCAGTCATTGGTATCGATGGATCTATGTCGATAACTAACGTGCTTCATTTCTCTATGTGTACGTGCTGGTTATGCGTAAACGAATTCGAACTCTATATGCTATTATCAAACTTGTATGCTCACCTTTACATTTTATGTATTGACTTTATTTTAACGTATGTGACAGGTGCTTAGGTTGCTTATATACTTCTCGGGCTGTGATGAAATCCAAGCTAGGAATGAGTCCTAGAAACCAACGAATAAATTGTTATGTCTAAATCTGAGTTGTCGGAACAGAATATTTGTTTAGTTTTTGTCTGTAATAACTTGTTTACTATTTGAGACATGGTATGGGACATGTTATCTTAAATTGAATGGTAATGATAGTTGTTATGGAAACTTCTGGACAATCTGTTTCGCTCAGTGCCGCGCCCCGATGATTCCGCCATCGGTTGGGGTGTGACACAGTTGTCCAAATCGCTCGACGCTCGCTCGGAATTTTTACTGCTCGAAAAATGCTCGCTTGATTTGATGCTCGGTTTTGAATGAGCCGCTCCGCTCGGTTCGGTTTGTAAACGAGCCAAGCATGAGCAAAGGTCCGCTTGGTTCGGCTCGGCTCGGCTTGGCTCGTGAACAACCCTACTCTGGTGATTGACTGACATATAAAATTAATGATGATTGACAATCATGACGTGTCTAGTTATCTTTTGTGTCCAAACATGTAAAAGATCTTTGTGTTAAAACTCATTGGACCACAAGATTTGACAGGATTGGGTTCAAACCTTGTGAAGTGCAACTGGAAATAGGTATAATCTACAACGTGGAAGCAAATTCCCATTACTCGGAGTTCTGAGTAAATGCTCCACAGATATCGGGTGAAGAAGATGTCACTCCTCTGATTTTGGTTCGTTGTTGTCACACCCTGATATTTCCACGTGGGCCCGGTGGGGAGTATCGTGACGTATTTGATATCCTCATAGTCAAATAATCACAGTTTAATGCACAGCGGAAGTCTAAAATAATAATACAAACCGAATTGAAAGTATAATAAAATATTACACAACGGTTGTAAGTGGATCCACAGACGGATCTAAAACAGAAAGTAAATATTGTTCAACAGACTGTAAGTATTAAAAGCTTGTAAGACTCTTTAATTAATACTCAGGAGTTTCCAGCCCATTACGCGTAGTACCTGCACTTAATCTTTTTGAAAAATACGTCAGTTTACACTGGTAAATGCAATTAACTGACTCTTTTTTAAAAGTATTTATAAAATTGGTTTGGATGCACAAGGCATAAAATCTTTTATAACTTGGGACAATTATTTAAAATAATCTTGTACACAGATTTATATGTTTGTCGTACGTTCAGGACCAGAACAGAAGAGCTGGTACAAGATTAATAGACACACCACTAGTATAAGCCCACAAGAAGTTTCCTCACAAGTGAGATACCGTTTTACATACGCAACTGTCAGGTGTATGCCTACACCCCGTGCTTAAGTCGTGGCCATTTCAAATGAATGAGCCGAGGATATCCAGGACACGGTCATATTAACCCCCAAAGGCTTTGTATCAAACAAAACAGATTAAAACGGGTTATCTCAATGATTTAACCACTAATCGATTAAATATTCAATACCCGACCAAGTGGTAATAATTTACCGTTTCCCAAGCACGTATAAGGGAAAATAAGTTAAAAGTATTTACCTGAGCTAAAATGTAATTTACTCTCAGCCGTATATTCTTATCAGCAAGTGCAAGAAGCTTTTACTGGGCTCCTAATCTGGAACGAAGGTTTTAATAACCTATTAGATTCCTAACGGGTCTTATTTAAGTTAAAACTTAGACCGGTTAGTTTTTAAGAAAGGTTTACGGTTCAAAACGCAAGATTAAGCGAAGACCAGATTAGAATGTGACTTAGACCCAACAAGTTTGAAGACTTGTATATGATGGTTAAACTAAATACATTCTGGATTTTGAAGTAGAAATGATAAGGTTTGACCCGTTTCGGTTAATTTACTCAAACTAGTTATATAAACCGTACCGACCGCGTATATGTCACACCCCGAATTTCCACGTGTCACCGGTGGGCCCGGTAGGGGAGTATCGTGACGTGGTTGGCAACACAATAGTCAAACAACACAATATTTAAATGCACAGCGGAAGCAAAGTATAGATTCATTTCAACTAAACGATATTGTAATATTAAGTATCACAAGTAGTTGAATATAAATCCACAGGTAGATCAAACATAAAAGGAAACAGTGTTCAACAGTCTATGACATCCTAGCTTGCGAGGCTTATTGTGGATGCTAGGAGAAAAGCCAGCCTATTACGCGTAGTACCTGCACTTAACCTTTTTAAGAAAAATACGTCAGTTTACACTAGTAAATACAATCAACCGACTCATTTTGAAAAGAGTTTAAGAAAATGCATTTAAGGCACAAGGCACAAATAATATTTTATAACTTGGGATAATTATTTGAATATAATGCTTGTAAAGGATTTACATGTTACTTATGCGTTCAGTAGCCCGGATCGAGCCGGGTTAAAGATCAATAGACACACCACATTATGTATATGAGACACCGACGGGCGTACGCCTACGCCCCGTGCTTAGGTCGTGGCCATTTCGTAAAATGATGCCAGGGATATCCGGGACATGGTCATTAACCCCCCAAAGGCTTTAAGAAAACAAAACAATTCAAACGAGACATCTCAATACTTTAACCATAATACAATTAAAGACTCAATGTCCGACCAAGCGGTATTTTATATACCGTACCCCAAGCCCGTATAGGGAAAATAAGTTAAAAGTATTTACCTGAGCAAGTATAAATCAAAATCAGCGAGTGCAAGTATCTTTCACCGGTTCTCCTAATCTGGAACGAAGGTTTATAATAACCTATTAGAATCCTAACGGGTCTTTAGTTAAGCTTAAGCTTAGACCGGTTAATTTTATAGATACGGTTCGTACGCACGATTAAGCGAAGACCGGATAGAATGTGATTTAGACCCGACAAGTTTGAAGACTTGCTTAATATGGGTATATTATACACATTCTGGATTTTGAGATAAAACTGATAAGTCTTGACCCGTTTCGGCTAATTTATGTAAACTAGTTACATAAACCGAACCAAACGCGTATGAAGCGTAACGGGTAACCATAAGAGTCCTAAACAGGTTTCCTAAGTTAACATGCCTTAAATATGTTGTGATATCAGTAGGATACCTTCCATTATGCCCAAAACGAGTTTAATCTTATATTAAGCCCTGTAGGGGTATTTTGGTCATTTTAAAGATTATAAAAGGGATCAATTAAGCTTCTGTGATCCGGGTCTGAATAAATCAGTAAATTAGCTTATTTTAACAGGTTATAACATTTGGTTATAAGTCTTATATGCCAAAATAGTTTTAAACCCAAACTATGCGTATAATACGCGTATAAAGCCGTTTTAAGCGACGTACGGGTTAAAATAAGATTCTGAGTTTTCTGATCAGTTAAACAGGTTCAAAACACTACATTTATTATTTAAAATCAGTAGCAATTGGATTGGCGTTAAAAGGATTTGTAAAACTCATTTTATAACCGAAAAGGGTATATTCGGTATTAACCGAATCAAGGCGATAATCCTAACTTATGATCAGTTTAAAAATAATTAAAAATCTTTAAAAATCCCAAAATATTATATTACATCAGTGGGTAAAAGGTTTGGTGTCAAAAATTGGGTTTAGATAGGTTTTACGCTAATGACGCCGTTTAATTAATAAAAGCGTTCTTAATTACGCCATTGAGCATAACTCCTAATCTAGACCTCCGATTGACGTGAAATTTTAGGGACATGCTTAATAATCAGTAACCAAGGTTATTGTACTTTCACATTTCCAAAAATCTCGTTTTATGATCATAAGGGCATTATGGTCCATGTTTAAGCACTTAACGGAAACATCAGACAATTAGGGATTCAAGTGGTATAAACGCAGAGGGTTATACACACATGTAACTAGGTCCTAATGGAACTTTAAGGCATGTCTAAACCTATATAAATCGGGTCAGAATCGAGGTCAAAGCAGAAAGTCAAACTATGCGACTTTCGGCTCCGAATCGGTTCAAAACTGAAAGTTGTCGAATCAAACAAGCTTAGACAAGTTTTTATACTTATTTTCAAGTTATAAGAATGGTAAAACAGGTTATACACCTTCTATATCACTAATTACATGTTTAACGATTCTGTTGACTTTTTCGTAAGAAGTTTGACTCGACAAACGACCTAGTTAGATTAGGAATCAGTGAGTGCCCTTTTAGGGGTTAATTGCCCACATAAATACCAACTTATAACAACTTTCGTTTCGACAAAACACTGGATCGTTTGTGTTTTATCGTTAAGTCAAACCGTAGTTACGACGGTTTGACTTCTAGGCTATAAACTAAGCAAGACTTAATTTAGAAGGGTTAAACATAC
The DNA here is from genome assembly GCA_030545235.1 of Helianthus tuberosus. Taxonomy (NCBI): domain Eukaryota; kingdom Viridiplantae; phylum Streptophyta; class Magnoliopsida; order Asterales; family Asteraceae; genus Helianthus; species Helianthus tuberosus. The sequence continues at coordinate 9,990,927 of CM060384.1, read as the reverse complement.
TTACAAGTGACTAATGAAGGATTTATGATGCTTGGAATCTGCCTTTATGCCCCAGATATGATCAGTTGAAGATAGAAATGAATGAACACAAGAGTTGTAAAACATGGCCCTTATAAATGAACTTTGATCTTCATGGATTGTTGCCAAATGGGTCTACAATTGATCAAGGATGAATACATGTGTCATCTACAACCTATAAACCACTTTAGGACGCCCATGGTATACCATACAAGGGATCAAAGTCGGTTAAAACATCTGCAGGACACCTGTGCATGTTTTCTGATCAGACAAGGCAGTCGCGTAGCGCGACTGCCGGGGTATACATGCTCGCGCTACGCGAGTGTGTTGAAGACCAGCCAAACAAGTTTCTGTTAATTGCATTTCAGTCCCTGGTCCTCCAAAACGTCGCTTTCACTGTAATTCTTGCATTTTAAGACTTTAATATTAACATATAGGGGCTTTAATACTTATACCCACTTTGTCAAGTCCTCGGGTAACTTTGTGATCACCCGAAAAGCCCTAAATTTCAATGTTGACGATTCTAACCCTCACACACGAATTTTATCATAACTTTCTCATACGGTAACGAAACTTAGTGAAATTTTTATGGTGCATTCTTGTGAGCATAATTAATCGTTACAAAGCTTCGGGTTTGTCAAAAGGTCACTCAGAGGTATAACTTAACATGTTGACACATTTAACCCCTGTAGTTTGAAATCTCTCACTTTCTTTCACAATTCGCTTCGTATGATCCATGATCCATTCGTTTAAGGTTATAAACATCATGTAGGGTTATTGCAAAGTATATTTATTCATTGTTGACACTTTGAACCCTTAGATTCACATAGTTTCATTGTTTGCCAACTTTAGTCCTTCAAGAACATTCTTTCACACGTTCAAACCTATGACACGTGTCAACACATCAAAGGACGTAAATTTTCGAGGTGTTACATCCTCACCCCCTTAAAAGAAATCTCGACCCCGAGATTTACTGAAACAGATAAGGGTACTTTTCTTTCATCGTGGACTCAACCTCCCACGTATACTCGGGACCTCTACGGGCATCCCATTTGACCTTTACAATCGGTACATGCTTCCTTCGAAGCTTCTTAACCTGTCGATCCTCGATCGACAATGGTTTTTCCACCAATTTCAAGCTCTCATCTATATGCACATCTGTATGTGGTATGACCAGTGATTCATCAGCGAAACACTTCTTCAGATTGCAGATGTGGAACACATTGTGAATTCCACTGAGCTCTTCTGGCAAGTTCAGCTTATAGGCAACTGACCCGACACGTTCGATAACCTCGAAAGGTCCTATGTATCTCGGGCTTAACTTGCCTTTCTTACCAAATCGCATCACTCCTTTCCAGGGTGATACTTTAAGCAAAACTTTATCACCTACTTCGAAGTTAAAAGCTTTACGCTTTGGATCAGCGTAACTCTTTTGCCTATCTCGGGCAGCTTTGAGACGATCACGAATTTGAACAATATTGTCCGTCGTTTCAAAGACTATCTCCGGTCCTGATAACTGGACATCTCCAACTTCCGCCCAACAAACGGGCGTTCTACACTTTCTACCGTATAAGGCCTCGAAAGGCGCAGCCTTAATGCTGGTGTGGTAGCTATTGTTGTAGGAGAATTCAATTAACGGCAGGTGGTTATCCCAACTACCACCCAAGTCAATCACACATGCACGAAGCATGTCTTCCAACGTCTGAATAGTACGCTCACTCTGACCGTCTGTCTGAGGATGGTAAGCCGTACTAAAATTCAAACGCGTGCCTAAAGATTGTTGGAAACTTTTCCAAAAATGTGACGTGTATCTAGTATCTCGGTCAGAGATAATAGACACAGGTATGCCATGTAAGGCTACAATCTTATCAACGTATAACTGGGCTAACATGTCGGAGCTATAAGTCTCCTTGATGGGTAAGAAATGAGCTGACTTAGTCAGTCTGTCAACGATCACCCATATAGTATCATTGCCTTTCCTTGTCTTAGGTAACTTGGTAATAAAATCCATAGTTACCATTTCCCATTTCCAAGTGAGAAGTTCAGGCTGTTGTAGCAAACCTGACGGCTTTTGATGTTCTGCTTTGACTTGCGCACACGTCAAACATTTAGCTACATAGGTAGCTACAGACTTTTTCAAGCCTATCCACCAATAATTCGCCCTTAGATCCTGGTACATTTTATCAGCTCCAGGATGAACGGAATATTTAGAACTGTGGGCTTCCTGGAGGATAACTTCCCGGAGTCCTCCATAAATTGGAACCCATATCCGTCCATTCAATCTAAGAATTCCATCCTTACTAAGGGTTAACTGCTCCTCAGTCACCCCTAGCTTTTCGTTAGGATAGTTAGCTTCCAACACAGCTTCCTTCTGTGCAGCTAACAACCTTTCAATCAAATTGTTCTTTATTTCCATGCGCTTGGCATTGATTCGGATGGGTTTCACCTTCTCCTTTCGACTCAAGGCATCGGAGACTACATTCGCCTTGCCTGGATGGTATCTTATTTCACAATCATAATCATTCAGAGTTTCCATCCAACGACGTTGCCTCATGTTCAAGTCCTTCTGATTGAACAGATGTTGAAGGCTTTTGTGATCAGAATAGATCACACATTTGATTCCATATAAGTAGTGCCTCTAAAGTTTTAGTGCGAATACAACGGCACCCAACTCCAAGTCATGGGTGGTGTAATTCCTTTCGTGCACCTTTAACTGGCGTGAAGCATAGGCAATGACTTTGCCTTTCTGCATAAGCACACATCCCATCCCGGTGTGTGATGCATCACAATAAACTACAAACTCCTCGATTCCATCAGGCAATGTCAGTACTGGAGCATTGCTCAACTTCTGTTTCAGAATATAGAAGGATTCCTGCTGCTTAGGACCCCAGTCAAACTTAATCTTCTTACGTGTCAGTGAAGTCAGGGGTGCAGCAATCCTTGAGAAGTTTTCAATGAATCGCCTATAATATCCTGCCAAACCTAGGAAGCTACGAATTTCTGTAGGCGTCTTTGGCTCGTGCCAATTCATGACAGCTTCAACTTTAGCGGGATCTACTTGGATGCCACGCTCACTAACAACATGTCCAAGAAATTGGACTGCTCGAAGCCAGAATTCACACTTCGAGAACTTGGCATAGAGCTTTTCTTTATGAAGTAGTTCCAGAATGCAATGAAGATGCTTCTCATGATCAGCTTGGTTCTTTGAGTAGATGAGAATGTCATCGATGAAAACGATGACAAATTTATCTAAGTGCGGCTTGCAAACGCGATTCATGAGATCCATAAATGCGGCCGGTGCATTAGTGAGGCCAAAAGGCATCACTAGGAACTCGTAATGACCATAACGAGTCCTAAATGCAGTCTTGTGTACGTCCTCATCTCTAACCTTCAGTTGGTGATAGCCTGACCTTAAGTCAATCTTAGAGAAGAAACTTGCCCCTTGAAGTTGATCGAACAGATCGTCGATTCTGGGCAAAGGATACCTATTCTTGATGGTGACCTTATTAAGCTCACGGTAGTCGATGCACATACGCATCGATCCATCTTTCTTCTTGACAAATAAGACTGGTGCTCCCCAAGGAGACGAGCTAGGTTTGATGAAACCATTGGCTAGCAAATCATCTAGCTGCGTTCTCAATTCCTTCATCTCTGTTGGTGCCAACCTATAAGGCGCCCTTGCAACTGGTGCTGATCCAGGAATAATGTCAATTCTGAATTCGACTTGTCTATCTGGTGCCAAACCAGGTAGCTCTTCAGGAAATACTTCCGGGTATTCAGAAACGACGGGAATATCCCCAATCATGGGCTTCGGCTCATCTATAATCACTTGTTCCATGTAGATGACACAACCCTTCTTCAAACACTTGGAGTCTTTGAGCATAGACATTCGCTCAGGCAGCCCATATTGGGTATCTCCTTTGATAGTAAGTGATTCCCCAGACGGAGTCTTGATCATCACTTGCTTCTTATTGCAAACAATCTGGGCCTGGTTATGAGATAACCAGTCCATACCCAAAACTATGTCGAAACCGGCTAGTTTTAAAGGAAGTAGGGACAAAGGAAAAGAGTGGTTCTTAATGGATATGAAACATCCATCTAAAATGGTTGAGGCGGTTTCTAAAGTGCCATCTGCTAGTTCCACCTCATACTTCACACTTAAAGTCTTAACAGGCAATTTCAACAATTCACAAAACTTATTATCTACGAACGACTTATCAGCGCTTGAATCAAATAACACTCTCGCATAAACATCATTTACGAGAAAGGTACCTGTTATCACATTGTCGTCCTTGACGGCTTCCTTAGCATCCATCCTGAAGACCCTAGCATTGGTCTTCTTAGCCTCTTCAGGCTTCTTGGCGTATTTTGGGCAATTGGTCTTGATGTGCCCCTTTTCATTGCAACCGTAGCAGGTCGCATCCTTCATCTTTTTGCAATCCAAGGTTTTGTGTTCCTTGGACTTGCACAACCCACATGCAAAAGACTTCGTTTGTGAATTCGAATTTGATTCATACCTGCACTTTCCAAAGTGCTGTCTCTTGCAGATTTTACATCTGGGTTTTTCACCCGACTGTTGACCATCCTTCCTAAATCCTGACCCCTTCCTGTTATCATTATTTCCCTTCTGCTTCTTGTCTGAACGACGTGAGTTGTCATCCTCGCGCTTCCTCTTTTCGGTATCGGTGTTCCTCTGCGATCTCAGCCTGACCGCATCCAAGGTAAGGGACAAAGATATCTCCGATGCAGACCGAAAAGTAGTTGGTCTGGAGGCTTTCACACTCGCCTTGATCTCCGGGGCCAAACCCCCAATGTAACGAGCTATACGTTTGGGTTCCGGGGTTACTAAATATGGAACCAACCTTGACAAAGTGTTGAAACTGGTAAGGTAGGCCTGACAGTCTAAGTTTCTCATGACCAGTGACAAGAAGTCAGCTTCAATTTTCTCCACCTCATGCTGAGGGCAGTAGTTTTCCTTGATCAGTGCCATGAACTGTTCCCAGGTCATATTGTACAACGGGATTTTCCCCGTAGCTTGGATCAAAGATCTCCACCATGCTAATGCTTCACCTTTGAAAGACTGGGACACGAACTTCACAATATCCCTATCATCGCAACCACTGATATCCACCACCGTATCCATCTCGTCCAACCAAGTCATGCAATCTACAGCTCCTTTTTCCCCAGTGAAATCACGGGGTTTGCACGAAACGAACTACTTATAGGAGCAACCCCTATTACGAGGTTCCTGGTTCAGTACGACTCTTTGGGATGGATTACTCCTTTGATTCGAGGAGTGGTGAGAATTACTGTTGTGGGCAGTGTGGGTCCTGGAGGGTGTTCTAGAGTGTGGTGCAGATCGGGTCCTCGTATGGGTACCACTTGATCCATGGAGCTGTCTATCCATAGCTCGATTAACGGCATTATCTATCATTGCCTGTAATTCTGCACCCGCTACATTTACTCGGGCATTATCATGCTCTACTCGAGGGTGACTATTTATCTCGCTTGAGTTGGCCATGTTGCTTGAACTGTTACATATTAACAAAAATTTATTGGTGAGCTTATTATAGAATTGTCTTTTATGGCAATTTTATTAACCGTGGTAAACATAGACCATATATGGTTAATTTATTACTCACATTTATTTAGGATTTCTAATATAATTTATCCTAATTATAAAACAATAACAGTTTTATTAGCACATAAGGCCTAGTCACAAGGACAATTTAAATCATAAGCTATGATTTCAGAGAATCAAGGCTTTTAAAGTTTGAACATAGTTCATTATCTTTTTCGGACAGGGAGTCATAGCTACCACTGTCTTTTGGCTCATGTAGAAATGAGCAAGGCCCGTAGGCATTGTATTACCAGGGTATGGTCAAAATAAGATCATCTTAATTGATGGTTTAAACCCATGATTCAGAGATCAATAAGTTGGGTTAGGAATCTTTTGAAGAATCCTATAATAAGAATGACGTGTGTGATTTTAACGAATCGCATCTGCCAGGAGCGTTAACATGTTTTCAGATGTTAACAGGGATTGGAATCTTTTATACAGGTCTTACCATCTTGGCCAAGTCTTATAATGACATATAGGCTAGGTTTTACCTTTAAGATCCTTAATTGATATTTAATAGGCAGATTATTTTCAAAAGGAATAATGTTATTTCGTTTATTTCGTGTATAATATATAATGCATAGATGACAGAAATAAAATTTTCGAACTTAACATTCCATTAAAATTTACAAGTAGTACACTTTGCCCTAAACGGGACTTTTCACATAAATACTTGCCCACACAGGAGCTATACAGATAAAACAAGTCCTCGCAGGGACTGTTTACAAGGATAAATGTCCACGCAGGGACTAATAGTGACAAGTCCTCGTAGGGACTAAGTACAAAGATAGATGTCCACGCAGGGACTACATACACATATAAATAAATGTCCACGTAGGGACTTGATTTAAACAAGGAAATACAACAATACATATTGGGATTTAACGATCCCGTCTCTTCTTTCCTTTCAGCAAACTTGCCAAACCACTCATGAATCCCTGATTCTTCTTACGTTCTCTCTGAAGGTCTCGCTCAACCCTTTGCACTCTTAGACGGAGATCTTCCTGCTCCGGTGGGGAGAACCGTGGTGGCGGATGCTGAAGTGGTGGCTGAACAGGTACTTGATACCCCTGAGCTGGGTGTCCCATTCCCCAAGGGGTTCCATATGGTCCCTTAAGGTTTTGGGCATAGTAGTTTGATACCACTTGGTAAGGATCCTCTGCATAGTTATAGCTAGTGTATGCTGGCGGTCCGTATGGGTTGTAAGCTGCTGGAGCAGTATAAGCAGGGATAGGGTTGCCAAAACCCGATGATGGCTGTGCAATAGGTTCTGAATTCACCTCTGATACTGGAACTGAAGGTCCACCCTCCTGTGGTTCTTCATATAGTGGCGGGTAGTGGCTGCCACTAGATTGTTGAGGGGTACTGAAATGAAACTCCCCTCCCCGTGCTGACATCCGTGCACCAGTCCTCCTACGTCTTGGTGGTTCTGGAGGCTCTAGATGAACTAGCGGCGGTGGAGGCGGTGGCGTGACTGCCACAAAACGTGGATCCCCAGAGGGATCTTGCTGCTGCTGCTGCTGAGGTGATGCCACAAAACGTGGATCCCCAGAGGGATCTTGCTGCTGCTGCTGCTGAGGCGATGAATGCTGAGATGGTGTATAGTACCACTCACATCGGTCGAACCGTGCCTGGTGACTATCCGGACCTTGGTAGGGTGATCCGTGAAAAGATGAACCATCAGAGATCACAAAAGGATGGTTCGGGGTTCCGGTTGAAGCCTCGACGGGATCTGTGTCCTCGTCCATATCCATCGGTTGATCACCAGAAAAGTGATCCTCCGGTCCTAGCGGGTTAAAGCCCACTGGTTCTGGTAGGTATTCCGCCGGGTTAAACTGGCCCCGAAAGACAGGAGTAGGGTCGTCGAAGGAATTGTGCGATAAGGATCGCTGTAGCGGTATGTATGAGGCCCAAAGGAGTGGTGATACGGAGGCGTCGAACTATACGACGTAGATTGCCTGGCAGAATCCTCATAAGTCCTCCAAGGTTCTCGCGGATCTGCACTCCTGGTAGAAGAAGGAGTTCGCCGGCGTGAAGGCCCGGCCTCGTGGTCGTTAGGGGCGCTGATTGGCCCTTTTCCTCGATCTCCTCGCCTGAATCTTGGCGGCATTGCTAAACCTGTTAATATGAACACGGTAACAACAAGGAAAAATATAAAGGACAAAAATTAAAATTAAAATTAAAATAAAAACTTTTTGGATTATTCCTAAGTTCTTTGTCTAGACTCGAAGATTTAGGAATGTGCAATTGTGTAACTGAGATTAAACACAAAAGGCTAGTATTTAATTCACTCAGCGTTGGCTCTGATACCAACCTGTCACACCCCGAATTTCCACGTGTCACCGGTGGGCCCGGTAGGGGAGTATCGTGACGTGGTTGGCAACACAATAGTCAAACAACACAATATTTAAATGCACAGCGGAAGCAAAGTATAGATTCATTTCAACCAAACGATATTGTAATATTAAATATCACAAGTAGTTGAATATAAATCCACAGGTAGATCAAACATAAAAAGAAACAGTGTTCAACAGTCTATGACATCCTAGCTTGCGAGGCTTATTGTGGATGCTAGGAGAAAAGCCAGCCTATTACGCGTAGTACCTGCACTTAACCTTTTTAAGAAAAATACGTCAGTTTACACTGGTAAATACAATCAACCGACTCATTTTGAAAAGAGTTTAAAAAAATGCATTTAAGGCACAAGGAACAAATAATATTTTATAACTTGGGATAATTATTTGAATATAATGCTTGTAAAGGATTTACATGTTATTTATGCGTTCAGTAGCCCGGATCGAGCTGGGTTAAAGATCAATAGACACACCACATTATGTATATGAGACACCGACGGGCGTACGCCTACGCCCCGTGCTTAGGTCGTGGCCATTTCGTAAAATGATGCCAGGGATATCCGGGACATGGTCATTAACCCCCCAAAGGCTTTAAGCAAACAAAACAATTCAAACGAGACATCTCAATACTTTAACCATAATACAATTAAAGATTCAATGTCCGACCAAGCGGTATTTTATATACCGTACCCCAAACCCGTATAGGGAAAATAAGTTAAAAGTATTTACCTGAGCAAGTATAAATCAAAATCAGCGAGTGCAAGTATCTTTTACCGGTTCTCCTAATCTGGAACGAAGGTTTATAATAACCTATTAGAATCCTAACGGGTCTTTAGTTAAGCTTAAGCTTAGACCGGTTAATTTTATAGATACGGTTCGTACGCACGATTAAGCGAAGACCGGATAGAATGTGATTTAGGCCTGAAAAGTTTGAAGACTTGCTTAATATAGGTATATTATACACATTCTGGATTTTGAGATAAAACTGATAAGTCTTGACCCGTTTCGGCTAATTTATGTAAACTAGTTACATAAACCGAACCGAACGCGTATGAAGCGTAACGGGTAACCATAAGAGTCCTAAACAGGTTTCCTAAGTTAACATGCCTTAAATATGTTGTGATATCAGTAGGATACCTTCCATTATGCCCAAAACGAGTTTAATCTTATATTAAGCCCCGTAGGGGTATTTTGGTCATTTTAAAGATTATAAAAGGGATCAATTAAGCTTTTGTGATCTGGGTCTGAATAAATCAGTAAATTAGCTTATTTTAACAGGTTATAACATTTGGTTATAAGTCTTATATGCCAAAATAGTTTTAAACCCAAACTATGCGTATAATACGCGTATAAAGCCGTTTTAAGCGACGTACGGGTTAAAATAAGATTCTGAGTTTTCTGATCAGTTAAACAGGTTCAAAACACTACATTTATTATTTAAAATCAGTAGCAATTGGATTGGCGTTAAAAGGATTTGTAAAACTCATTTTATAACCGAAAAGGGTATATTCGGTATTAACCGAATCAAGGCGATAATCCTAACTTATGATCAGTTTAAAAATAATTAAAAATCTTTAAAAATCCCAAAATATTATATTACATCAGTGGGTAAAAGGTTTGGTGTCAAAAATTGGGTTTAGATAGGTTTTACGCTAATGACGCCGTTTAATTAATAAAAGCGTTCTTAATTACGCCATTGAGCATAACTCCTAATCTAGACCTCCGATTGACGTGAAATTTTAGGGACATGCTTAATAATCAGTAACCAAGGTTATTGTACTTTCACATTTCCAAAAATCTCGTTTTATGATCATAAGGGCATTATGGTCCATGTTTAAGCACTTAACGGAAACATCAGACAATTAGGGATTCAAGTGGTATAAACGCAGAGGGTTATACACACATGTAACTAGGTCCTAATGGAACTTTAAGGCATGTCTAAACCTATATAAATCGGGTCAGAATCGAGGTCAAAGCAGAAAGTCAAACTATGCGACTTTCGGCTCCGAATCGGTTCAAAACTGAAAGTTGTCGAATCAAACAAGCTTAGACAAGTTTTTATACTTATTTTCAAGTTATAAGAATGGTAAAACAGGTTATACACCTTCTATATCACTAATTACATGTTTAACGATTCTGTTGACTTTTTCGTAAGAAGTTTGACTCGACAAACGACCTAGTTAGATTAGGAATCAGTGAGTGCCCTTTTAGGGGTTAATTGCCCACATAAATACCAACTTATAACAACTTTCGTTTCGACAAAACACTGGATCGTTTGTGTTTTATCGTTAAGTCAAACCGTAGTTACGACGGTTTGACTTCTAGGCTATAAACTAAGCAAGACTTAATTTAGAAGGGTTAAACATACTTACAAGTGACTAATGAAGGATTTATGATGCTTGGAATCTGCCTTTATGCCCCAGATATGATCAGTTGAAGATAGAAATGAATGAACACAAGAGTTGTAAAACATGGCCCTTATAAATGAACTTTGATCTTCATGGATTGTTGCCAAATGGGTCTACAATTGATCAAGGATGAATACATGTGTCATCTACAACCTATAAACCACTTTAGGACGCCCATGGTATACCATACAAGGGATCAAAGTCGGTTAAAACATCTGCAGGACACCTGTGCATGTTTTCTGATCAGACAAGGCAGTCGCGTAGCGCGACTGCCGGGGTATACATGCTCGCGCTACGCGAGTGTGTTGAAGACCAGCCAAACAAGTTTCTGTTAATTGCATTTCAGTCCCTGGTCCTCCAAAACGTCGCTTTCACTGTAATTCTTGCATTTTAAGACTTTAATATTAACATATAGGGGCTTTAATACTTATACCCACTTTGTCAAGTCCTCGGGTAACTTTGTGATCACCCGAAAAGCCCTAAATTTCAATGTTGACGATTCTAACCCTCACACACGAATTTTATCATAACTTTCTCATACGGTAACGAAACTTAGTGAAATTTTTATGGTGCATTCTTGTGAGCATAATTAATCGTTACAAAGCTTCGGGTTTGTCAAAAGGTCACTCAGAGGTATAACTTAACATGTTGACACATTTAACCCCTGTAGTTTGAAATCTCTCACTTTCTTTCACAATTCGCTTCGTATGATCCATGATCCATTCGTTTAAGGTTATAAACATCATGTAGGGTTATTGCAAAGTATATTTATTCATTGTTGACACTTTGAACCCTTAGATTCACATAGTTTCATTGTTTGCCAACTTTAGTCCTTCAAGAACATTCTTTCACACGTTCAAACCTATGACACGTGTCAACACATCAAAGGACGTAAATTTTCGAGGTGTTACATCCTCACCCCCTTAAAAGAAATCTCGACCCCGAGATTTACTGAAACAGATAAGGGTACTTTTCTTTCATCGTGGACTCAACCTCCCACGTATACTCGGGACCTCTACGGGCATCCCATTTGACCTTTACAATCGGTACATGCTTCCTTCGAAGCTTCTTAACCTGTCGATCCTCGATCGACAATGGTTTTTCCACCAATTTCAAGCTCTCATCTATATGCACATCTGTATGTGGTATGACCAGTGATTCATCAGCGAAACACTTCTTCAGATTGCAGATGTGGAACACATTGTGAATTCCACTGAGCTCTTCTGGCAAGTTCAGCTTATAGGCAACTGACCCGACACGTTCGATAACCTCGAAAGGTCCTATGTATCTCGGGCTTAACTTGCCTTTCTTACCAAATCACATCACTCCTTTCCAGGGTAGTAAGTTTGGTGCCAAAAATTGGGTTTAAATATGATTTATGCTTAAAATGTCATTTAATTAACAAAAAGCTTTTGTTTTACGATATCTTGTATAACTTTCATTTGAGACCAGAAACAGATGTCAAATTTTTATGACACACTTATAAATTAGTAGTAAAGATTTTTGTCCTCTCACATTTTCAAAAATCTCTTTTTTATAACATAAGGGCAAAATTGTCAACTTTTAAGCATTTAATGGAAACACGTAAATGATTCAAATTTCTAAGGGACCATGTAGTATAACCTCAGAGGGTTATACTAACATATAATATGGTCACAAAGGAATCCTAAGGCATAGCTAAACTAAGCTAAATCGGGTCAGAACTGAAAGTCAAAGCAAAAGTCTACTTTTGCGACTTTCGGTTGCGAACCGAGCCTAAACTCAGAGTTGTCGGGTTGAACATGCCTAAACATGTTCTTATATTATTTACCAAGTTATTTAAGTGTCAAAACATGTGTTCATAACTTCTGCATTTTCAGTTTTAATTATATTTTGAGAAATTGACTGTTTTAACTTTTTGACTAGTTGCATTGACCCGACAATTGACTGAGATAGCGTGATAATTAGAAGGTGCCCTTTTAAGGGTTTATCACCTACTTAATTACCAACACATGGCCACTTTCAATTCGAATAATGGCTGGACCGTTAGTGATTAATCACAAAGTCAATGCGTAATTACGATATCTTTGACTTTCGGTCATTAAACTAACAAAAGCTTAACTACAGAAACTAAGAACACTTACAATGGTCCTTAGCATGAAAATTTTCACTAAGAGAGCTTCCTTCTAAGTCAGGATGCTCCAGAGAAGTTTGCAAGTTTGAAAACTTGAAGTGAGCAAGTTCAAGAGCTCCTAACATGGGCCTTTATATGGGATTTTGGAAGTTCTAGGATCAATGCAGGTGTCCCCCAGGTGAAATCTGATGCATACAGGTGTCTAAGAGGTTTTATAATACCATCAACATGCTGTTGAATCGAGAAAAGGGGTGTAGAAGATGACAACCCACAGCTGTCCATTTCTACTGCCCAGATACAGTCCTTACGGACCGTAAGCCTTAGCTCTTAGGGCCCGTATCCGCTTTTCAAATTGTATCGCCCAGTTAAGCCACCTTATGGACCGTAAGGTGGATGCTTTGCGGTCCGTAAGCCTTTAATCAGAAGACAAAAACTTTGAGAAATTTTATATTTGACCATGCAAACTTTCATAACTCGAATATATGGTCACTTTCAGCAGGAGGGGTCCACATGATCAGGTCTGCATGATCTTGGGAGTATGGCCATGCTTGAAGAGGTCTTGGACATATTGAAAATGGTTCCCGAATGAATAATTCTTACTTTTACACTTTTGACCCATATTCTTGATAATTGCAAATTATATTACATAATTGCACCAGATCTTTAATAGATCATTATCTGATATTTATGAGGAAATAATAGTATATTACAAAGCTTCGGGAACGTTAAAAGGTCACTCAAAGGTAAGAATTAACATGTTGACACTTTTAACCCCCGTGTTTCGTAACTTTTGATTTTTAAGCGCAAACAACTTCTTGTGTCTGCCAATTTATTCAATTACGAATACGAACATTTCATGAGGTCATTTAGAGGCATAAGTTTGGCATGTTGACACTTTTAGTCCTTCTATTTAGATCTTTTCAATGATTGACAACTTTAGTTCCTCCGGTTATCTTTTTAACATGATCAGGGTTTATGACACGTGTCACCACCGTATTGGACATGATTTTGCGTGGTGTTACATCCTCACCCCCTTAAAAGAAATCTCAACCTCGAGATTTACTGAAATAAATGAGGGTATTTCTGTTTCATCGTGGATTCAACCTCCCACGTGTATTCTGGGCCTCTACGGGCATCCCATTTTACTTTTACGATCGACACATGCTTTCTTCGAAGCTTCTTAACCTGTCGGTCCTCGATCGACAAAGGTTTTTCAACGAACTTCAAGCTCTCATCAATCTGCAGGTCCTTGTGTGACATTGCTAGCGACTCATTGGCTAGACATTTCTTTAAATTACAGATGTGGAATACATTATGAATTCCACTAAGCTCTTCAGGTAGATTCAGCTTATATGCCACACTTCCGACACATTCGATGATCTCGAATGGTCCTATGTACCTTGGGCTCAGCTTGCCCTTTTTGCCAAAACGTATCACCCCTTTCCAGGGTGACACCTTGAGTAGCACTTTATCACCAACTTCAAATTTTAGAGGTTTACGCCTCATATCTGCATAGCTTTTCTGTCTATCCCTGGCAGCTTTCAGACGATCGCGGATATGAACAATCTTATCCGTTGTTTCCAGGACTATATCAGGTCCTGACAATTGGGTTTCTCCAACTTCCGCCCAGTAAACTGGCGTTCTACACTTTCTTCCATACAAAGCCTCAAAAGGCGCTGCTTGGATGCTTGATTGATAACTATTGTTGTAAGAAAATTCAATCAACGGAAGATGGTCATCCCAACTTCCACCCAAGTCAATAACACAAGCCCTGAGCATATCCTCAAGTGTTTGAATCGTACGCTCGCTTTGGCCATCCGTCTGAGGATGATAAGCAGTGCTGAAATTTAGACGAGTGCCTAGGGATTGCTGAAAGATTTTCCAAAAATGAGATGTGTATCTAGTATCCCTATCAAAGATAATTGATACTGGCACTTCGTGGAGAGATACTATCTCATCCACATATAGTTGAGCTAGCTTATCGGAGCTGTGTGTTTCTTTAATAGGCAAGAAGTGAGCTGACTTGGTCAACTTGCCGACTATAACCCAAATCGTATCATTCCCGTGCTTCGTCCTTGGTAACTTAGTGATAAAATCCATAGTTACCATTTCCCATTTCCAAGTGGAAAGTTTAGGCTGTTGCAGTAAACCTGATGGCTTTTGATGCTCGGCTTTGACCTGTGCACACGTCAGACATTTAGCCACATAAGTAGCTATAGATTTATTCAAACCTATCTAACAATAATTTGTTTTTAAATCCTGGTACATTTTATCACTGCCTGGATGGACTGAATATTTAGAACTATGGGCTTCTTGGAGAATCACATCTCTAAGTCCTCCATGGATTGGAACCCAGATTCGACCATTTAATCTAAGGATTCCATCCTTGCCATAAGACAATTTATCAGCAGTTACACCTAACTTCTCAATCGGAAAGTTAGTTTCCAAAACAGCTTCCTTCTGAGCGGCTAACAACCTTTCGTTCAAGCTATTTCTCAATTCGATGCTTTTAGCGTTGATCCTTATTGGTTTAATCCTTTCCTTTCTGCTCAAAGCATCAGTAACAACATTTGCTTTGCCTGGATGGTAGCGAATTTCGCAATCATAATCATTCAAAGTCTCCATCTAACGACGATGCCTCATGTTAAGATCTTTCTGGTTAAATAAATGTTGAAGGCTTTTGTAATCTGAATAGATTTTACACTTGGTTCCATAAAGATAATGCCTCTATAATTTTAGTGCAAATACAACGGCACCCAATTCCAAATCATGGGTGGTGTAATTCTTTTCGTGCACTTTTAATTGACGTGAAGCATAGGCCATAACCTTGCCTTTCTGCATAAGCACACAACCCATACCCGTATGCGATGCGTCACAATACACAACAAACTCTTCAATCCCTTCTTGCAATGTCAACACAGGGGCATTGCTTAATTTCTGCTTGAGAATCTCAAAAGATTCTTGTTGCTTGGGACCCCATTCAAACTTGACATTCTTGTGAATTAATGAAGTTAGAGGTGCAGCAATCCTAGAAAAGTTTTCAATGAAACGTCTGTAGTATCCTGCTAGACCCAAGAAGCTGCGAATCTCTGTAGGTGTCTTAGGCGCTTGCCAATTCATAATCGCTTCAATCTTAGCGGGATCCACCTGGATACCACGCTCACTTACTACATGTCCGAGAAATTGGACTTCTCGGAGCCAGAATTCACATTTAGAGAACTTTGCGTAGAGCTTTTCTTGTTGCAGAAGTTTAAGGATACACCGGAGGTGTCTTTCATGGTCGGCTTGATTCTTCGAATAAATAAGTATGTCATCAATAAAGACAATGACAAACTTGTCTAGATATGGCTTGCACACGCGATTCATAAGATCCATGAATGCTGCAGGTGCATTTGTGAGCCCGAAGGGCATCACTAAGAACTCGTAGTGGCCATATCGTGTTCTGAATGCAGTCCTGTACACGTCTTCGGCTCTGACCTTCAACTGATGATAACCTCACCTTATATCGATCTTTGAAAAGTAACTTGCTCCTTGAAGCTGGTCGAACAAATCGTCGATCCTGGGCAATGGATACCTATTCTTGATTGTAACTTTGTTCAGCTCACGATAATCGATGCATAGACGCATCGAGCCATCTTTCTTCTTTACAAACAGGATTGGCGCTCCCCAAGGGGATGAACTAGGTCGAATAAAACCCTTCTCCAACAAATCATCCAACTGGGTCCTCAATTCTTTCATTTCAGTCGGTGCCAATCGATAAGGTTCTCTTGCAACTGGTGCTGCTCCAGGAATGATATCGATCCTGAATTCCACTTGCCTACCTGGAGGTAAACCAGGTAATTCTTCAGGAAACACGTCTGAGTATTCCGAAATAACAGGAATATCTTCAATCTTAGGCTTCGGCTCGTCTATAGTCACCTGTGCCATGTAGATGGCACAACCTTTCTTCAAACATTTTGATGCCTTAAGCATAGATACTTGTTTAGGCAATCCATACTGCGTATCTCCTTGGATTGTATGTGGCTCACCATAAGGGGTCTTGATAACCACTTGCTTCTTATCACATATAATTTGGGCTTGGTTAGAAGATAACCAATCCATGCCTATCACTATATCGAATCCTGCCAATTTCAACGGAAGCAAAGACATCGGAAAAGAATGATTCCTAATGGATATGAAACATCCATCTAATATTGTTGAAGTAGTCTCTATGGTACCATCGGCCAATTCTACTTCATATTTTATGCTTAAAGTCTTAACGGACAGATTTAACAGTTTACAAAATTTATTGTCTACAAAAGACTTATATGCGCCCGAATCAAACAAAACTCTAGCATAAACATCATTGATAAGGAAAGTACCTGTTATAACATTGTCATTCTGTACTGCCTCCTGAGCATTCATCTGGAAGACCCAAGCGTTGGTCTTCTTAGCCTCTTCAGGCTTCTTTGGATTTTTCGGGTAGTTAGTCTTTATGTACCCCTTCTTGTTGCAACCATAACAGGTTGCATCCTTCATTTTCTTCCAATCCAAAGTCCTATGCTCTTTGGACTTGCAGATCCCACAAACTTTAGGCTGTGAATGCGATTGCGACTGTGATTCGAATATGCACTTTCCAAAATGGTGCTTCTTGCAGATTTTACACTTAGGCTTCTCCCCTGACTGTTGGGTATCCTTTCTAAACCCAGAACCCTTCTTATACTCAGAGTTTCCCTTTCGTTTCTTATCGGAGCGATGAGAACTCTCATCCTCCCATTTCCGCTTTCATTCATCAGAAGTTTTGACAGACTTGTTTCTGACTGCATCGAGTGTGAGAGATAGAGACAGATTGTCGCAACCCCCTCCCCCTATCTGTCCCGAGAACGGGCAGCCGCGAGAATCAGTTTCGGTGGTATCGATGTTTATCAATTTGGCAGCGGAAATTACATCAGGACCGTTGTTAGGAAATATTTTATCAGAGTAAAATACCACGCTTTTATAATATTAAACACATGGGAAAATCCCACGTTTCAAGTACACACATTTTTATAAGGATAAAACCCTATTTTATTTAAATAAAACATCTTCTTTATTTAGGTAACTTTTATAGCCACTTTTCCAAGCCTTCAGTGCTGTCCAGCTGGCTTCTAGTTGGCTTTCACATTTTGTTACCTGAAACACGTTTAAAAACATTTTGTCAGTGGGAAATACTGGTGAGTGAATCCCAATTTAATCAAGAAGAGTTTTATCAATTTTCACAGTATTGAGAGCGATTACAATGTTTACATCTACACAATTACTCATTCAGTATTGTCAATCCTGACTGGTGGGTCATATTACACATTGGCTAACTCTTTGTCCAATGGTAACGTATTCCACATTTTGTATACAAAACCCCAACATACCGGCAGTAATTGAAGAATTACAAAGACTCAATCACTGTTTAATCACATTTTAAAATATTTAAGGTTTTGTAAAAACAATTTACAAAAAGGAGATTACTCACATTGCTGTCTTAGGGTTTTCCTTTAGGATTTCCTAGTGATTATCTATAAATTACACAAATGCACACGCGTTAGTATAATAACCCAATATTTATATTAGTAATACCCTCCCCGAGACGACATTCTGACGACTACGTCGGGCAGAACCATGACAGCCGTTACGGAACCCTGGATCAATCGGGCAGCGTATCTAATACGTAACCGGGGTTATGATACTTACAACGAGGCAGAACTTCATTATTTAGGGGGGGTATTATGCCCGAGAATAACTTATACTATAAGAAAATTCGAGAGAGAAAAGTGTGTGAGCGATTTCGACTGAACAGCCGATGGCCTCTATTTATAGGGCCTGATTCTGGTTTTGTCGCACCCCGCGTAGGTGTCCTCCAGGGGCTTCGCGGCCCATGAGGCCAGCTAGGGTAGGCCCTAGCTTGGCTGACTCAGCCACTAGGCTCGCCACGATTGGTGCCACGTGGCGGCTCTGGGGCTCGCCTGACCTCCTAGCTGTCGCGGCCCGCGTAGGTTACCGCTTACACGTTTGCGGCTCGCGAGCGAGGTTAAAATCTTGTTTTTATTTAATTTTTAATTATATAGGGTATTTAGGGCTCGGTTTTCTTATACGGGGTGTATTTTAAGACATATAGGGATACTTTAAATAGTTTTAGGGTGTCAGATTTTTTTAGGGTTGTTATATCCTCCCCACCTTGTTTAAGAGCTCGTCCTCGAGATCTACTTGAACAGGTACGGGTATTTCCTTTGCATTTCCGATTCAAGCTCCCAAGTGTACTTTGGTATTCTTTTGGAGTCCCATTTTACTTTGACCAGAACTAATCTCTTGTGCTTGAGGTTCTTAACTTTCCTATCTTCAATCTGTAGAGGCTTTTCTACAAATTTAAGTTGTTCATTTACCTCTATATCCTTAAGAGGCATAACTAGTGATTCATCAGCTAAGCATTTCTTGAGATTAGATACATGAAATACATCATGTATTCCTGCCATTTCCTCTGGCAGTTGTAGCTGATAGGCTACAGGTCCTATTCTTTTAATAATCTCAAAAGGTCCAACATACCTGGGGCTTAACTTTCCCCTTTTGATGAATCTTACCACTCCTTTCCAAGGAGAGACTTTTAATAACACTTTGTCTCCTACCTGAAATTCCAATGCTTTTCGTCTGTTATCGGCATAACTCTTTTGTCGGTCACGCGCTGCTTTCAGTCGTTCCTTGACTTGGATAATCTTGTCGGTTGTTTCTTGCACTATCTCAGGTCCAGATAGTTGCTTTTCTCCAATTTCTGCCCAACAGACTGGCGTTCAGCATTTTCGTCCATAAGGTGCTTCGAATGGTGCATCATTGATACTGGTGTGATAGCTGTTATTATAAGAAAATTCTATTAATGGTAAGTGATCGTCCCAATTACCTCCGAAATAAATTACACAAGCTCTAAGCATGTCTTCCATCGTCTGAATTGTCCTTTCGCTTTGTCCGTCCGTTTGAGGATGATAAGCTGTGCTTAGATTTAGCTTGGTTCCCATTGCTTTTTGGAAACTTGTCCAAAAATGAGAGGTAAAACGGCTATCCCTATCAGAAACAATTGATAAAGGAATTCCATGTAATGAAACTATTTCATTTACATACAACTTAGCTAACTGTTCCATACTGAAAGTTTCCTTTATTGGTAGGAAATGTGCTGACTTAGTTAGCCTGTCTACAATCACCCAGATTATATCATTACCTTTTCTTGTTTTGGGTAATTTGGTAACAAAATCCATTGTTATCAATTCCCATTTCCATACTGGCATCTCTAACTGCTGCAACAATCTTGAGGGTTTCCGATGTTCGGCTTTGACTTGGGAATAGGTTAAACATTTAGAAACATAGGCTGCTATATCCTTTTTCATTCATATCCACCAAAAATTCTTTCTTAAGTCCTGATACATCTTATTACTTCCAGGATGCATCGTATACTTAGACTTATGGGCTTCTTCTAATATATGGTGGCGTAGGTTTCCTAATTTAGGTATCCACATTCTTTTCTTATGGAATCTCCAAATTCCATCAGTTCCTTGTTCTAATTCCTTAATCATTCCCTTCAACTTTTCAGTATCATCCTTGATTACTGATTCTTGTGCTTTTCTAATTTGCTCATTTAAATCTATCTGTAGATTTAATTTAAGAGAACGTACTCTTTTTGACTTTTCATGATACTTTCGACTTAACGCATCAGCTACTACATTAGCTTTTCCTGCATGATACTGGATATTACAATCATAATCACTAAGTATCTCCATCCAACGTCTTTGTCTCATATTTAATTCCTTCTGCCCAAAAACATACCTTAAACTCTTATGATCAGTGAAAATGGTAAACTTACTACCGTAAAGGTAATGTCTCCAAATCTTTAGGGCAAAAATTATATCTCCTAATTCCAAATCATGGGTTGAATAATTTTCTTCATGATTCTTAAGTTGTCTAGAGGCGTAGGCTATAACCTTTTGTCGTTGCATTAACACACATCCATAACCTAACTTAGAAGCGTCACAATAGACTACAAAGTCTTCAGTTCCTTCTGGTAATGCTAGTATAGGTGCATTGGTTAGTCTTTGCTTAAGAATTCTAAAGGCTTCTTCCTGTTTTGGTCCCCATTCAAACTTAACAGATTTACAGATTAGCTTAGTTAAGGGAATGACTATTCTAGAAAAATCTCGAATAAATCTTCTATAACTACTGGCCAATCCTAAGAAACTTCTAACCTCGGTTGGAGACTCATGGGTTTTCCATTTAGTAATCGCCTCGATCTTGGTGGGATCCACATGAATTCCTTCATGACTGACTAGATGTCCAAGAAACTGTACCTGTTCTAACCAGAACTCACACTTTGAAAACTTTGCATAAAGTTTTTTTCTATCAATAAACTTAAAAGTGCGTGTAAATGCTTTGCATGCTCCTCTTTACTCTTGGAGTAAATGAGAATATCATCTATAAAGACAATTATGATTTTATCCAAATATGGCTTACATATTCGGTTCATCATGTCCATAAATGCGGCTGGGGCATCGGTTAGACCAAATGGCATGACAGTAAATTCATAATGGCCATACCTTGTTCTAAAAGCGGTCTTAGGAATGTCCTCTTCCTGTACTTTTAATTGATGATATCTTGACCGTAAATCGATTTTTGAGAAAAATCGAGCTCCTTGCAACTGATCGAATAGATCATCGATTCTTGGTAATGGATACCGATTCTTAATCGTGACCTTTTTCAATTCACGATAGTCAATGCACATATGCATCGATCCGTCTTTCTTTTTAACGAATAAAATCGGTGCTCCCCACGGTGATGAACTTGGCTGTATGAATCCTTTTTCCAACAATTCGTCTAATTGTTTCTTCAGTTCCTGCATTTCTGCAGGTGCCAAACAGTAAGGTGCTTTTTGGCAATCGGTGCTGTTCCTGGTAGCAGGTGGATTCTGAATTCAACTTCTCTGTCTGGCGGTAGTCCTAGTAATTCTTCTAGAAATACATCTGAAAACTGAGATACTACTGGAATATCTTTCAGTTCTTTTCCTTTAGTGTTAGTGACTATAGAAATCAAATACACTAATGATCATTTTCTTACATAACTTGCTATTTTCATCACAGAGATGAATTTTGTGGATCTAGACGGTTTATCTCCTTTAATTGTGATCTTTTCACCCCTTGGTGAATTTACTTGAATCGACTTTTGATCACATAAAATACTGGCTTTATTGGCTATTAACCAATCCATTCCTAATACAACATCAAATCCTACCAGATTCATTGGATAAAGGTTTGCAATAAATTTTTGATTTAAAAATTCTATTCTTGCTCCCTGCAAGATTTCAGAAATCTTAATGGTTTCTCCATTTGCTGTTTCTACTAGATATTCTTGTGAGAGTTTAGTTAATGGTTGGTTAAGAAGTTTGCAAAATGAAGTATTAATAAAACTTTGGTTCGCACCAGAGTCAAATAATACTTTAGCAAAAACATGATTAACTAAAAACGTACCGGCGATCACATCCGGGATCATTTTGGCTTCTTCTGTAGTCAAAACAAATGCCCTAGCATTTTTAGTATTCTTGTTGTTCATGGCTGGAGCTAGTTTCGGACAGTTTGGCTTGATGTGGCCTTGTTCTCCACAGTTGTAGCATATCCTGTTGTTAGGTTTCTTCCTGCAGTCTTCTTCCTTATGTCCAGATATTTTGCAGAAGTTGCAATATATGGAGCATCTTCCAGAATGCTTCCTTTTGCAATACTTGCAATAAGGTGCAGAAGTAGAACCTACATTTTTCCCACGGTTGGAATTTCCAGAGCGAAATTCTTGGGTAAGCATTTGAGCTAGGTTCTTGTAACACCCCGAAAACGGGTTTGGTAATCAAACCACGTTAATAATAATGAATGGGTAAAATACCATTAGTGGTAAAATTAACCCGGTGAATATAAAGATTTAAATAAATAATCTAATATTAATTAAAAAGAAGGATAAATACTTTGAGAAAACAAAGTATATAAAAGGCCCGAGTTAATGGGACCTAAAATAAAACAGGTTATGGCTCCCCGAACCCATTAAGTTAACTAGGTAGAACTAACCTAGTTAGTAATGGGTAATGAAATGATAAACCATGGGTTCTAGTTTCAATTGTAAATTCTTGAAACTATAGGTACTAATGTCGTCAAGTAGGAAACTAATTTTTATTAAAACAAATAAATAAAACACAACACACACATAGAATGTGTGTGTGTGTGCGTGGGGAACGACCAGAGCAGGAAGAAAAGGGGTAAAACCCTAAACTCCACAAAATCTTCCAATTGAAGGTGCAATTGAAGACCAAACTTGGATTTGAATACATATAAACGATCACCGAGCTAAGGGGATCGTAAGGTATGTAGAATTTTTGATATTTATGAAGTTGAGAATTCTTGATGTACATAAGAAATTCGAAACTGATGTTGCATGATTGTGGTATGGATGATATTGAAGTGAAATAGTGTTTAGGAGTAAACCCTAGACAAGAATATATTGAAATCATGCCTAGCTCAAGTAAATTCAGATTTTGTTGATGCTAAATTCATGTATGAGATGTTTTTATGGTTTTGATTGCTAAAAATTAGTGTTATGATGTCAAGAACATGCTTAAATTGAAAGCCGAATTCAAACGCTCCTGATCAGAATTTACAGCCGACTTGTATTGGCTGTAACCTGAACAAAACGTGACAAAAACGTGTGTTTCTTGAGTCTAAAACGTAATTCCAGGAAATATCTTTAAAACCCCACTGGAATCGCATTTTTTCGACGAAAACTGAGCATTTTATGAATTTTTCCGTATCAAAGGTTCAAGCTGCGTTTTCTGGCAGAATTTGCAGCACATTACGAATGTCATAACTCAATTTAGGAATTTAGTTATGATCTCAAATTTTTACTGTAGATATTTCTAAGCGATTAAAAGAATCTCCAATTGGAATTTCTTCAATCGGATAAACGAGGAATTTTTAATGAATTTTTCCGTAAGCTGCAGTCAGAAGTGACGAATCTGATTGCAGCTTAGTAAATGAATTTTTACGAATTTTTGGTAAAGAGTTAGATCTTGAAATTTTAACACAAGGCCTAACCCTCCGAGAGGTACGCCACATAAAAAATCATAATTTTTAAAGACTGGTAAACAGGTTAAACAAGTCACCAAAAACAGCCCATTTTTAGTGATATGAATTGGCTAAATGAAATCGCGGCCTACTAGTTAGTATGTAAAATTTGATTTCATTAAGAGTTCGGATGAAATATGCCTAAGTGAGTTCATTGAACCAAATGTGCGTTTGAATATGTTGATAAGTCAATTGACTTTTAAAAAGTCAAACCGACCAATGATTAGATCGAATGATAATTTTGATATGGACGAATGATAAATTCGACATAAAACCCGTAGGTTGGAATAGTCGTAAATGATTATGACTAATTTAACCGTCTTACGAATTGTGATGATGATAGTTTGACTCTAGACAAGCTAGATGAAGACTTGGGAAATAAGCGGGTCAAACGGATTGAGTACGCGGAAAAAGAGCATAACCGGATGCAAGGTAAGTGAAACTTACACTTTTTGTAGAATATGTGTTTGTTCTAAAAGTTTCTTATACGATTAAGAAGATATTCAAGATATGGCTCCGACACGAAACGATACGGGTCGGAGCATATCTAATGATGAAAAACTATGTTTTATGATAAAGAGGCAAAATGGTCATGAAGTGACATGAATAAAAATGGGTTTTCGAACAGCTACTTTATAAGTACGCCTAAACGAGTAAAAAGGGGAAACGGTGATTTAGTCATGGACAATAGGTAAAAGTTGAAATATAGAACAACACTAAGCGACATAAGTCATGTCGGGCTAAATGCGTAAGGAAAAAGGGTTTAAGAGACATAGCTAAAGAGGTGAGAAATCTGAATTTAGTTATTTAGTGAAATGGTAAATAGATACCATTCCAATATAAGCGTAAAGTGTTTAAATCGTTTAGACCAAATGGGTCAAATGGTAATGTAGATACCATTTGACAAATAATGACTAATAAGTGCTTGTTGAGTCTTATACACACAGGATAAAATGGTTATGATTTAGCAGTGCTATGAATTAGCATATTATGGACGCAAGGTATTAAACGGGTCAATATGTTGATCCGAGCCAGGTACGCATATTTTGTATTGTAGTTAGAAGCGATATCGCGCTCAATTATTGGCAAAAGCCCTTCGTCACAAAATGAAGGATTAAAATTGACCAAAAAGTCATTGAGGGGTAAATAGGGAAAAACAACCTTTAAGAGTTGTTTAGAAATAAGCGTTTTGTTTAATTGAGTCCTTGGGATATGTCTAAAATGGAGATAGGGTGTAAGCTAAAAGAAGCGTGATTTAAGCTTAAAAGTGTTAAATACCCCGTAACGGGTCAAAATGAGTAGATATGCAAAACGGGTTAAGATTTTCATAAGAACCTGTCATTTGAACCTTGAATATTAGTAAACTGATATAATGTGATTTGCATGACATTTTGAAGGTAATTAACAAGTTTGTTTGATTAAATCGTAAACGGGTCAAAAGTGTTGAAAAGGGATTTCAAGCCGAGAGCTTGAAATCTGAATTTTTAAAGTAGTTTAATATCAGGTATTGACTCCATGAGATGGAGAATTAAATTACGAACGCGTAAGAAAAAGAATCGTGCAAAACGGACTTGTATAGCAAAAGTTATGCAGGTTTTAAGTTGTTAAATGTTAATTTTCGTAGCTGGGCAAGTGCAGCAACAATGAAACAAACCTGCTGTGAAAAACAGGCCGTCGCGCTACGCGACGACATATCAACATTACGGTCGCGCGACACGACCATCGTCGCGGGCCGCGAAGGATGACTAGAGAACGGTCGCGGGGCGCGACTGCCTATTATTTCAGAAATTTCGTTTCTTTTCTATTGTTGGCCCTTAGAACTTGATTATACGTGATTAAACATGTCAAAACTAACAGTTTGTGTGGTTTTGGCAATAGGTGAATGCTCCCAAAATGTCCGGATGAAGATCAAGCGATTTACAAGAACCGAACACATCAGAATGAAGCTTCCGCACGGCGTTTTGATGTCGTTGTAAATGACGAACTTATATATATAAATTATGTCGTAAACTTTTAATTTGTAAAAGTTTTAAATTACTCGAATTTCTAATAATCCTTAATCGTAATTACATGTTAAATTTTCATTTTATATACGAAAACCTTTAAAATATCGGATTTACAAGATGAGTGTTACAGTTCTTCCTTTGATCCTCTTCTCGTGTACGCACTAACTCATCTGTCAAGGTGTTTGCTAGTTCTACAACTTCTTCTATAGTTTGAGGTCTAGCTGCCTTGATGTGACACCTGTGTCACTACGACCATCAAACAAATACCAAATCAATGAAATATTGTGTTTCATACTTGGGATTTGTATAAATATGTGTATCGTTTGCACATGTCAATTCTTGTTCGATTTCAAACTCTACATCGCTTTCTGGAGAGTTATACGCCAACTGGTGCGTAAACGTAATCAGTTTAATGCGACAAACACTCCAGAACATCAACATATGCTTAACATACCTTAAATAACCTCTACATAACTTAGAAATAAGTTTTGAAGGCTTTGGTATGGCAAAATCAAGTTTAATCGCTTACAGGGAATAAATTCGACAAACTGCGAAAGTATGACGATTCGTACTAGAACAGACATTCCGGAACATGACCATAAGTTAAACTTACCATAAATATCCTTTACATAGCTTAGAAATAGGCTTCGAGGGGTTCGGTGTGCTAAAATAAACTTTTGGGTCATTCAGGGACTAAAAGCGTCAAAAAGTGCACAAGTTTGCATTTTCGCGCATAACTTACATTCTGAATACATCCGGACATCCAAAAATTTATGTAAGCATTAAAATATTTTATTTTAGTGTTTGGCATAAGAAAAATCCATTCGTCACGCAATTTGGATCGTTTTTGCGTACGTTACGACTTCCGTCGTAATTAACCGAACAACGCAACCGTACGGTCAAACGAACCGACATATGATATATTTTTGAGCATATTTTAAGTTCCCCATACTTTAACTTCATATTAGAGCCTTAAAATGAGGTTAATGGGGCTTAAACGAGTCAAAACGCATCAAAAATCAAGTTCGGAGTCACAGGGGCCTGTTCTGCCATTTTTGAAACTTGCTGACCTGCACAAGGCTTACGAACCGTAAGCACAAAGACATAGGGTCCGTAAGGACCCCCCATAACATCAGAAAGTTGTTTAACAGCTGTTTACAGCTGTTAAGCACTCATAACCCACTTGCTAATGGTTTTGGGCAATACTAGGGGCTCCAATGGTTTTATAAAACCATGGGCTTGATGTGTACGACCTAGATTGAAGCTCAGATAACGAGGAACGATCTTAACGGCTCTACCATATCTATAAATACCCACACCCCCCAATTGCAAAACCCACTTGATTTTCTGAAATTTTCTCTAAGTTGATGTGTGAAACACTTCATACCTGAGAAATACTTGGAAAATCAAACTTGCGGGGACCCTCTATAAGTATTCTTTCGTTCTTTAAGCGTCTTCTGTGTTGACCAGTTTATGGTCAACACGAAGTTCGGTTGAACTTCGCAACGTGAGCGTAATCACGTTGGCTATAGTCCCTTGTGACTATGCCTACTGATTACCACATTATATAGGCTCAGTGACGAGTCGTAGTTTCGGCCAAAATGCGTATTCTTGCGTATTTTGTAACCAAACTACTTTTAGGTATCAAAACCGTTTGTTTTGATACCAAACTTGTTTTCTAACTTAGTTAAGCATGTTTTAACATGCTTAGCTCGTCACTTTTAGTTTAGTGCTTATATAGGGTCGTAAGGTAAGCGATCTAAACAATTGCTTATACTTTCGAACCCGACCCGTTTGGTTGATCTTTAGGACCCGACCAAATACTTTAGGTGGCCATATTTGTATAGGGAATAACCTTCCGAGGTTATACCTTATGGTCATGACGTTTAGTTAGTTGTATGATAGGTAGTTTATATGCCTTAGGTAAATTACCAAAATGCCCTTTTTACGCCAAAAGTCATTTTAAGCATATGTAACATAATTTGTGATATCTAAACTGATTTGGCAACAATATTAGACATGTTAAGGCATATTTTACTTATCATAGGACTAATTAGGCGTTCCGAACGCGTTTTACGCGAACGACGCGTTAAAGTAACATAAGCTACCTAAACGGGTCGTAATGGGTTGTAAGCACTTAGGTTAGGTTTCATTGTAGTATGTAGGCTTTGTTAAACCATATTACGTGAGTTCCCATACTCATTTGGTTTACGAGCCCTCATTCTATCCGATCCTCCGATATAGGTCCGGTTTATTAACGTAGTTACCTATATTAGGTGCCGTTTGAATCCGTGATCTCTAGCATTGTTTGGTTGTTACTCAAGGACTTCTAGGCAATCTCAAGTGAGTACATAGACCCCTCTTTTACTGTTTTCAAACTGTTTTGGGGTGAAACACATGTGCCTACTTGTTACTTTCATGTTTTCCATGTTTTCATATCATATGCTTGTTATGATCATTAGTACACATATAGTACATGATTTCATGCATTTCACACCATGTATGTCCATTTGGTGCATACCTGGTGCATTGCTGTACATTACATTTTGTTGCATATGCTCATCTAGCATATGGACGCATTGTTTTACATTACATTTTGTTGCATATGCTCATCCAGCACATGGAAACTTTGTTTTGTACATTTTACTTGTGGTTTAAGTAGCCTCATTTTACTTACCATACATAACATTATTTACACATTACATTGATTTACATTTTGAACCGTTTGTAACCATTTGACTATGTGAACCGTTTGTAATCATTTGATTATGTGAACCATTTGTAACTATTGAACCGTGTGAACCGTTTGTAACTGTTGATTGACATGAACCGTTTGAAATCTGTTTGAACCGTTGGGTTTGGGTAAGTGATTTATATAACGAGGTGACGTGTAATACAATAAAAACATGGTGGATACGCCGCTGGTACTTCCTATATATAAGTGCTTTTATGGTATTACATATCGTAGCATTATTTAAACCATTTCAGTTTAGACATATTACATTTACAACACATTTTCACATAAACATCGTTTTACGAATAACTTAACTTATACAGACTCATTTTACTTGGTTATTCACTTAACCATACGTTATTCTTTTATACATAAATATCATTTGATTTATCCATTGCTTTTCAAATGATTTATGAAAGGAAACACTCAACAAGACTCATGACTACTTTTTATTAAACAGTTTCTTTAAACTCAAGTCATGAATCCTATTTTCACAAAACCTATGTATCTCACAAGCATTTTTATGCTGACGTACCTATTTTCACATGTGTTTTCAGGAGTTGTTGCATAGGATGATCGAGACACACTTAGGCGGACCTGTGCCTTAGTGACTTAAAACAAAGCAAGAACTAGTTAAATTATGTTATGTACTCTTTGTTTCTTGTTTTAAGACAATGTAACTCTCTTGTTTGATAAATAAAACGTAACTTTAATTTCCATGGTTGTGAAACAATTAATTCTGTTACAACACTCCCCGATGTTTCTGCCACGTTTTGTTGTTTTACGTGGTCGGGTTGTGACAGAAAAGTTGGTATCAGAGCCAATGGTTATAGGGAATTAGGTTATTAGTAATGCTCTAACCTAGACTATAACCTTCCTAGGACCCTAACGCAAGAAGATTTGCGTTTAGATTTTTTTAAAACAAAAAACCGTCACCTATCCTTAGGTGATAATCACAACGAGAACATCAATTTCGAATCCGCTTTGAAAATTAATCATCTATTCTTGGATGATTGATTACTAGGTTTTGAACCCTCAGTTATAAGGTTTTGAACCCCTTTGAGTTTTCAAAATCTCGTCAAAATTTTGGGTCCTAAATAGTGTGAACACGTGCAAACTGGAAGAGTGAATGCCTGTACCCTGGGTTTTCTGTCTAAGGCTAGAGTGTTCGTACAAATCCACATAATCGGACCAGTCACTCTTACCTGGGAACTCTTGGGGTGAGTGTTCACTTATAGGCGAACATGTCTTCGCGATACATTATTTTTGACCCATTTATTTTGAATGGTCACAAGGTGTCGTTTGTTTGCCTTGTGGTAACAAACAAATGATCAGCATCTTTGCTTTTGTCAAATTTTGTATCACCACATCCTTTTCATCTAATCATTTCGCTCGTTTCCTTTCATGTTTCCCTCCTTTTAGAATGCCTCCTCGACGCGACAATCAGATAGCGAATGCCGAACTGGCAGAAATCATCGCGCAGCAAATGGCTGCTGCTTTCCCAAATCTTATTGCTCAACTGAACCAAGCCAACAACAACAATAATGCTCCGTGCAATTTCAAGAGTTTCAATTCGGCTAAGCCACTCAAGTTTAGTGGTTCTGAAGAAGCAACTGGGCTCCTACAATGGTTCGAGAGCACTGAGAGTACGTTTCGTCACGTTCAGTGTCCTGATAATCGCAAGGTCGAGTTTGCTTCCAGTGTGTTTCTGAAGAGGGCTCTTACATGGTGGAACGGGGTTATGAGAGACCGTGGTGCTGAGGTTGCTTTAGCACAGACTTGGGCCGAGCTTAGGGCCCTTATGATGAAGGAGTTCTGTCCTTGTCATGAACTGAGGGCTTTAGAAAGGGAATTTGATGATTTGAAGCAAGATAGTGGTGAGCATCGGGCTTACACTGATAGGTATGAGGAGTTGAGTCTGTTATGCCCGAACATGGTAACGCCTTTGGATAAGGCAATCGAAAAATACATTGATGGCCTCCCTGACTCAGTACAGGACATTGTGACTGGTAGCAACCCTACTACAGTTAGACAGGCCATTGAGCTATTTGCAACCTTGACTGAATCTCAGATCAGGAAAGGTAAACTTTTTCGAAAGGGTGACAAGAAATCGATTGAGGAATCGAAACCAAAGGATGAACAGACTGAATCCTCCAAGAAGTTAAAGAAGCGAAAGGCTTCTCAGAACTTCGCCTTAGTCGCACACAATGATCAAGCCATCCCCAACCAACCAGCTCAACCCCCTGCTAGAAAGCCATACAACGAAACTGCACCCTTGTGCAATCAATGTAACCTTCATCATCATGCTGGTGTGAAGTGCCGCAAATGCCAAATTTGTGAACTTATAGGTCATACAGCAAGGGTTTGCCCAACCGCAACTGCACCAAATCAAGCTGGCAACAATCCTGCTCAAGCTCATTTCCCACCGGGGTCTTGCTACAACTGTGGCGAGATGGGCCATTTTCGTAGGAATTGCCCAAGGCTTGCTAATGCAAATCCAGTGCAGGGATGAGTATCTGACCGACAGAAGACAACGCTGTTTAAGAAAATAATCAAGCCTTGTGTATTATTTTCTTTTGTTGTCACAATCTATGAAACAGTTGTTGTTGTTTATAAATAAATCCTTTATTTACATTGCAATGTACAATTGTGGTTGCATGAATAAACGACATATCCCCTACGATACCGACAATCAAGGAACCGCATTCCTCTCATCTTTTGACTTCTTGTGATTTCCACGAAGAACCTAAGTACACATTTCTTCCAAAGAAACAAAGTACAAGGCGCAAGTTACAACACTGGACGAATACCCAATATACCACTATAAATCCTTAATTGGGTACCTAAGGGTATTTTCGTAAGTCCTTAATTATTGTGTACCTAAATTCGAATGTTATGATTCCTGGTAATCAGAAATCGAATTTTTGGAAGATCACCCTATTTTCAGATAGATTCTTGAGGACGTTGAAGTCCATCGACTGGGTTCCTGGTGTACCTTGAATACCCATGTTCAGATCGACATCAAGTTAATAACAATTAATAACAAGATGATAACAAATTTATATCCAAGAAAACAATTATGTGCTTGTGTGTTGATGTGTTGACCTAATCATAAGTTGTCTCGACCTTGTTCAAATTCTATCCCCTTCACATTATAAAACAATCTGTGATTACTATGCAAGAAATTACGTAATTATGGATGCATACATAATTATGGAATTTAGTGAACGGAAATCACAGCAAGTTCTGTCATGTGTCTAGAGTTAACCCTATTCATTTCCATTTCTGATGAAGCATCCGTTGAGGAAAAATGAACTAGCTATTCATTTTTCACTTTTGAAAGAATATCCATTGAGGGAAATGAATATCCGTTTGTTAAATCCTTCATTTCCAATTCTGAAGAATACCCGTTGAGGAAAATGACTCCGTTTGTTCATTTTCGTTCTGAAGAATATCCGTTGAGGGAAATGAATATCCGTTTGTTAAATCCTTCATTTCCAATTCTGAAGAATACCCGTTGAGGAAAATGACTCCGTTTGTTCATTTTCGTTCTGAAGAACATCCGTTGAGGGAAATGAATATCAGTTTGTTTAATCCTTCATTTCCAATTCTGAAGAATACCCGTTGAGGAAAATGACTCCGTTTGTTCATTTTCGTTCTGAAGAATATCCGTTGAGGGAAATGAATATCCGTTTGTTTAATCCTTCATTCCCAATTCTGAAGAATACCCGTTGAGGAAAATGACTCTGTTTGTTCATTTTCGCTTCTGAAGAACATCCGTTGAGGGAAATGAATATCCGTTGATTATTCCTTCATTCCCATTTCTGACGAAGAACCCGTCGAGGAAAATGAATCATCCATTCATTTTCGCTTCTGAAGAATATCCGTTGAGGGAAATGAGTATCCGTTTGTTAAATCCTTCATTTTCCATTTCCGAAGAACCCGTTGAGGAAAATGACTCCGTTCGTTCACTTTCACTTCTGAAGAATATCCGTTGAGTAAAATGACAGGATTATGCCTTGCATATCTTTGATGATCATTTGACACAAA
The DNA here is from genome assembly GCA_030545235.1 of Helianthus tuberosus. Taxonomy (NCBI): domain Eukaryota; kingdom Viridiplantae; phylum Streptophyta; class Magnoliopsida; order Asterales; family Asteraceae; genus Helianthus; species Helianthus tuberosus. The sequence continues at coordinate 9,958,483 of CM060384.1, read as the reverse complement.
GTCACAGACAGACTCCTACGAATAAATTTCGGGACGAAATTTCCTAAAGCAGGGGAGACTGTGACACCTGTGTCACTATGATGCGCGTTTAAGTGTCGTATATATTAGGTGTATATTTTAAGCCCTTTTTAACACTTATTTTAGCCAAGTTTTAAATTTATAAAACACGATATTTTACTAACACTAAACACACATATGGGCAAGTGCACCCATCGTTGAGTGTAGTATAGCGTTGGTAAGATACCGAGGTCGTCCAAGGACACAAGAGCTTTTAGTACCGGTTTATCCTCAACGTCTAATCAAAATAAAAGTTTAGAAAAAATGTTTTAAACTAAGAAAAATAAAAACTAACTAAAATGCTGAAAATAAAAATAAAATAAAAACAGATAGACAAGATGAATCACTTGGTTCCGACTCGTATCTAGTATAACCTTTGATTATTTCCGCACTTTTGCACATAATTAAGAGATTATCTTAGTTATTGTAGTAGGCCCCTCTTTTGAAGGTGACGTTACCCTCAGCCCAGTAGTTTGAGTCAGCAAGGATACAATCCTAAAAGGGTGGATTATTGGAAGATAATGAATTAAGTTATTAATGCAGTATTGTGGTAAGCCCCGCTTTTGGCGGTGACGTTACCCTCGGCTAAGTAGTCTGAGTCAGCAGGGATACAGTCCTAAATAGCCGGGTTATAGTATTAATAGTAGTTAACTTATGAGGGGGTCAAAGAGTTTGGACCCCCGCCATCCAATACCGTGAAGCATTGAAGGAGGTCCTACTAAATTTGACCCAGGTCCATTGCAGGACCTCTAAACGCTGAACAATGGCAAGACCTTTACCAAACCGTTCCCTTAACCCCCGACCAGGTAGCCAACATACCTCCATATAGACCGTGGAGATATGAATGGTGAAAATCTTTTATTTTATATAGACAGTAAAATAATGCCAAGACACCACGGACAAACGATAAGGAAAGATCACCTTCAACATAAGTAACTAGTTATTAAAGTCATTAATACAAAACCAAATAAAAAGTGCAAAAGATTAGAAATAAAAAGTATTATACTAGACACTTTGTCTTCACCAAGTGATGTAAGAGACTTAGGCAAACATGGCCTTGATTGTCAAGAACTCTTACGATCAATCTTGGATCCCGAGACGACTCACACACTCTACGATGGACAATGGATGATGGTGGATGATGGTGTTGTGATGGTGGTGGGTGGTGGATGAAGTGTGAGAGAGGTGGTGTGCCAAGGGATGAGTTGAAATGAATCCAAGCACTCCTATTTATAGGCTGAACAGAGAGCTGGGCACGGCCCCGTGCCTGTCTGACACTCTCTCTCCTCATTAATTGTAATTCGCAATTACAATTAATGCGCCTGCTGTACTTTCGACACGCCCCCGTGTCCGCTGGGCATGGCCCGTGGTGGGCAATAGAAGCTTCTATAGGTTTGTCTTTTCTGCTGCTTCTTGGGCACGGCCCCGTGCTGGCTGAGCACGGGGCGTGTTCAGTCTTCTGACTTCTCTATTTTGCTTTGGAAGGTGCCGTTGAGGGGTCGGGCAGTCCACTTATGTTCCTTTCCTTGTATTTATGTTGGAATTAGCTGTCTTTTTGCTTCTTTTGTGTTTTTGAGCTCATTTAATCCTGAAAATACAAAAGGAAGACAAAAACACTCTTTTTCCAATATTAGTACTTAAAAAGGGTTAGTTTTATGCCTTAATTGATGTAATTTATATGTTGCATTTTATACACATCACACTACGACCATCAAAAAAATACCAAACCAATGAAATATTGTGTTTCATACTTGGGATTTGTATAAATATGTGTATCGTTTGCACATGTCAATTCTTGTTCGATTTCAAACTCTACATCGCTTTCTGGAGAGTTATACGCCAACTGGTGCGTAAACGTAATCAGTTTAATGCGACAAACACTCCAGAACATCAACATATGCTTAACATACCTTAAATAACCTCTACATAACTTAGAAATAAGTTTTGAAGGCTTTGGTAAGGCAAAATCAAGTTTAATCGCTTACAGGGACTAAATTCGACAAACTGCGAAAGTATGAGGATTCGTACTAGAACAGACATTCTGGAACATGACCATAAGTTAAACATACCATAAATATCCTTTACATAGCTTAGAAATAGGCTTCGAGGGGTTCGGTGTGCTAAAATAAACTTTTGGGTCATTCAGGGACTAAAAGCGTCAAAAAGTGCACAAGTTTGCATTTTCACGCATAACTTACATTCTGAATACATCCGGACATCCAAAAATTTATCTAAGCATTAAAATATTTTATTTTAGTGTTCGGCATAAGAAAAATCCATTCGTCGCGCAATTTGGATCGTTTTTGCGTCCGTTACGACTTCCGTCGTAATTAACCGAACAACGCAACCGTACGGCCAAACGAACCGACATCCGATATATTTTTGAGCATATTTTAAGTTCCCCATACTTTAACTTCATATTAGAGCCTTAAAATGAGTTTAACGGGGCTTAAACGCGTCAAAACACATCAAAAATCAAGTTCGGAGTCACAGGGGCCTGTTCTGCCATTTTTGAAACTTGCTGACCTGCACAAGGCTTACGGACCGTAAGCACAAAGCCATACGGTCCGTAAGGACCCCCCAGAATATCAAAAAGTTGTTTAACAGCTGTTTACAGCTGTTAAGCACTCATAACCCACTTGCTAATGGTTTTGGGCAATACTAGGGGCTCCAATGGTTTTATAAAACCATGGGCTTAATGTGTACGGCCTAGATTGAAGCTCGGATAACGAGGAACGATCTTAACGGATCTACCATATCTATAAATACCCACACCCCCCAATTGCAAAACCCACTTGATTTTCTGAAATTTTCTCTAATTTGATGTGTGAAACACTTCATACCTGAGAAATACTTGGAAAATCAAACTTGCGGGGACCCTCTGTAAGTATTCTTTCGTACTTTAAGCGTCTTCTGTGTTGACCAGTTTATGGTTAACACGAAGTTCAGTTGAACTTCGCAACGTGAGCGTAATCACGATGGCTATAGTCCCTTGTGACTATGCCTACTGATTACGACGTTATATAGGCTCAGTGAAGAGTCGTAGTTTTGGCCAAAATGCGTATTCTTGCGTATTTTGTAACCAAACTACTTTAGGTATCAAAACCGTTTGTTTTGATACCAAACTTGTTTTCTAACTTAGTTAAGCATGTTTTAACATGCTTAGCTCGTCACTTTTAGTTTAGTGCTTATATAGGGTCGTAAGGTAAGCGATCTAAACAATCGCTTATACTTTCGAACCCGACCCGTTTGGTCGATCTTTAGGACCCGACCAAATACTTTAGGTGGCCATAGTTGTATAGGGAATAACCTTCCGAGGTTATACCTTATGGTCATGACGTTTAGTTAGTTGTATGATAGGTAGTTTATATGCCTTAGGTAAATTACCAAAATGCCCTTTTTACGCCAAAAGTCATTTTAAGCATATGTAACATAATTTGTGATATCTAAACTGATTTAGCAACAATATTAGACATGTTAAGGCATATTTTACTTATCATAGGACTAATTAGGCGTTCCAAACACGTTTTACACGAACGACGCGTTAAAGTAACATAAGCTACCTAAACGGGTCGTAATGGGTCGTAAGCACTTAGGTTAGGTTTCATTGTAGTATGTAGGCTTTGTTAAACCATATTACATGAGTTCCCATACTCATTTGGTTTACGAGCCCTCATTCTATCCGATCCTCCGATATAGGTCCGGTTTATTAACGTAGTTACCTATATTAGGTGCCGTTTGAATCCGTGATCTCTAGCATTGTTTGGTTGTTACTCAAGGACTTCTAGGCAATCTCAAGTGAGTACGTAGACCCCTCTTTTACCGTTTTCAAACTGTTTTGGGGTGAAACACATGTGCCTACTTGTTACTTTCATGTTTTCCATGTTTTCATATCATATGCTTGTTATGATCATTAGTACACATATAGTACATGATTTCATGCATTTCACACCATGTATGTCCATTTGGTGCATACCTGGTGCATTGCTGTACATTACATTTTGTTGCATATGCTCATCCAGCATATGGACGCATTGTTTTACATTACATTTTGTTGCATATGCTCATCCAGCACATGGACACTTTGTTTTGTACATTTTTACTTGTGGTTTAAGTAGCCTCATTTTACTTACCATACATAACATTGTTTACACATTACATTGATTTACATTTTGAACCGTTTGTAACCATTTGACTATGTGAACCGTTTGTAATCATTTGATTATGTGAACCATTTGTAACTATTGAACCGTGTGAACCGTTTGTAACTGTTGATTGACATGAACCGTTTGAAATCTGTTTGAACCGTTGGGTTTGGGTAAGTGATTTATATAACGAGGTGACGTGTAATACAATAAAAACATGGTGGATACGCCGCTGGTACTTCCTATATATAAGTGCTTTTATGGTATTACATATCGTAGCGTTATTTAAACCATTTCAGTTTAGACACATTACATTTACAACAGATTTTCACATAAACATCGTTTTACGAATAACTTAACTTATACAGACTCATTTTACTTGGTTATTCACTTAACCATACGTTATTCTTTTATACATAAATATCATTTGATTTATCCATTGCTTTTCAAATGATTTATGAAAGGAAACACTCAACAAGACTCATGACTACTTTTTATTAAACAGTTTCTTTAAACTCAAGTCATGAATCCTATTTTCACAAAACCTATGTATATCACAGGCATTTTTATACTGACGTACCTATTTTTACATGTGTTTTCAGGAGCTGTTGCATTGGATGATCGAGACACACTTAGGCGGACCTGTGCCTTAGTGACTTAAAACAAAGCAAGAACTAGTTAAATTATGTTATGTACTCTTTGTTTCTTGTTTTAAGACAATGTAACTCTCTTGTTTGATAAATAAAATGTAACTTTAATTTCCATGGTTGTGAAACAATTAATTCTGTTACAACACTCCCCGACGTTTCCGCCACGTTTTGTTGTTTTACGTGGTCGGGGTGTGACACTTGACTACATGCCTAATCTCACTGATTAATCCCCAGATGTAACGGGAGATTAATACTGGTTTAGGTGATGCAAGGGTTGCTACTATTCTAGCATATTCAAAGAATAACGTAGTAAACCCTTACTATCCACTCCAGTCATCCTAAGGTTTTGGAATTTATTTGCTATCTGTTCTTTTTCATTGGGAGGGCATAATTTACTTTCCACCATATTCTTAAATTCCTCCCATTCCATATTATAAACCCTATCACTTCCCCTAGACTGTAGGGTAGTGTTCCACCATTCTAAGGCTGAGTTCTTAAACAGATTGGAAGCAAACATTATCTTATCCTCTTCCGCACACTTGCTTATTTTTAAGACAACCTCAGTCTTTTCTATCCAGCGTAGAGCTACAACGACCCCTTCATTGCCCGAGAATTCCATTGGTTTACAAGACCAGAATTCTTTATAAGAACAACCATAAGATATGGTTCTTCTTCTTTTGGGAATGGACACTTGAAGTATGGGTCCATTGTTTACGCTGTGTTCAGGTTCAGTTGGTCGTTTACTGCTGTGATTACTTTTATTATCTGCTTCCCTAACTGTTTTGATAATATATGGCATTGCATCTATTATCCCTTGTGCCACTATGTGTTGAATGACACTGTTATCCACTGGGTTTCCATTGTTATCATTGTTAAGGTTATCATTATTCGGGTTATTGTCATTCTGGTTTTCCTGGTTCACTTCGTTGTCCATCTGAATTTTAAACATTTACCACGTATTAATATCACAAGATAATATTTAATCAATCACACAACACACTTATTGATCAAAATCGTCGAACATTGCGACTTACTCTTTCTTATATATAGTATGCATCTAATACTGTCACGGCCCCAGCCCCGGTTTGACCCGGTCAGGAGCCGCGGGACAGGAACTCGTGGTATTTATTAATTGATGCGACAGCGGAAGATTTTAACATGATCTTTTAAACTTAAAAATTCCCGATTGTTTTATTTCATAATTCGGGATAAACCCCATAATTTACAATAGAGGAATTTTACTAGGAAATTCCTTGATTTATAAAACATGTTTATTTATTTTAACTGAGCCACCTCTTCAAGCTTGTTAGTGCTCCTTAGCACGTTTTCCTTGATTTACAGCAGGTCGCCTGAAACATGTTTTAAAAATATTTTATCAGCGGGGAAATACTGGCGAGTCATTCAAGTATGAAAAATGACACATTAGTTATCAATTACAGCATAAGAGCGATTACAATGGCTTTTATCTTATTTTTATCTGGCGCCGTGTCACCTGGTGACGATGGTCATACCACTATTGGGTCTTTCCCCAAGTAGTGATGATTATCACTGTTAGGATTTATTAGCCTAAATGTGAGAAATTAGTAATGTGCACAATACCCCACTAGCCAGTGATTCAAGATAACCATGACTTAATCCCTGTAATTATAACATTTGAAAATGGAGTATTGTAAAATACTTTTGATAAAAGAGAATGACTCACATTGCAGATTTATACAGGCAGAGTTTAGCCTACTGATTAGCCTTGTAACTTAATTTAAATAACAATGCACACGAACTAGGTCAGTAACTAATACAGCATTTACGATAACTCACGAGATTAAAACCCTCACAACAAATGACAAAGTGCTATACTTAAACATCCGTTGAATTCACGACTAATGACAAAGTATGGCCCTAATGTGGGCAGCACTTAAACATCCATTGGATAGTTTCAATCGATCGGACATTGAATCGTAGCAGCGATCGAGTTAATACCCTGTATCGTAGCAGCGCCTCGCTATATAAATTTTCGAATTTGAGCAGTGAGAATTCATTTTTTGAGTTTTGGTTTCGACTCCACTGAACTGCTCCTGATCGAATCTATTTATAGGTGAAATTTGGGTCACACGCGGCCCGCGTGAACCCTTGCTCGACCCTTATGCGGCCTGCGTAGAGGTCTAGTCGTAGATTAGGGCTAGCGTGTCATCGGTAGGCATGCCACGTGGTTGACATGTGGATCTGGACGCTTATCCGGTCAAACTTTATTTTGACGCGGCCTGCGTAGACTATGCTTAATCTTTACGCGGCCCGCCTGAAGACCAAGAATCTTGTTTTCTTGATTTTCCATGTATATTAGGGTTTCAGGGGTCCGAGTTCGCACTTACGGGTTAATTTGGGACATTTTTGAGAGTCCTTACATCCTCCCCACCGTATTTAAAATCTCGTCCTCGAGATTTATTGAAATAAGTGAGGATACTTTCACTTCATCTCCGATTCCAGTTCCCAAGTGTATTCGGGTCCTCTTTTAGAATCCCATTTGACTTTGACTAGCACTAGTCGCTTGTGTTTGAGAAACTTAATCTTTCTGTCTTCTATTTGTAATGGCTTCTCGATAAATTTTAATTTCTCATTTACCTCTACATCTTGAAGAGGTACTACCAAGGATTCGCCAGATAGACATTTCTTGAGATTTGATACATGAAATACGTCATGTACTCTAGCTAACTCCTCTGGTAGTTGTAAACGATAAGCGACCGGTCCTATACGTTGGATTACTGGGAATGGTCATACGTATCTTGGACTTAGCTTTCCTTTCTTACCGAACCGAACTACTCCTTTCCAAGGAGATACTTTTAAGAGAACCTTGTCTCCAACTTGAAATTCTAATGGCTTACGCCTATTGTCTGCATAACTTTTCTGGCGATCTCGAGCCGTTTTTAGTCTTTCCTTGATTTGAGTGATCTTGTCGGTAGTTTCTTGCACTATTTCAGGACTTGATAATTGACTTTCTCCTATTTCTGCCCAACAGATTGGAGTTCTACACTTACGTCCATACAGTGCTTCGAACGGGGCAGCTTCAATGCTTGAATGATAACTATTATTATAGGAGAATTCAATTAAAGGTAAATGGTTATCCCAGTTTCCACCAAAATCTATCACACATGCCCTAAGCATGTCTTCCAGGGTTTGGATCGTCCTTTCACTCTGTCCGTCGGTTTGAGGATGGTATGCAGTGCTTAGATTTAGTCGGGTTCCCATAGCTTTTTGGAAACTTGTCCAAAAGTGGGAAGTGAAACGACTATCCCTATCTGATACAATGGAGAGTGGGACTCCATGTAAGGATACTACTTCATCTACATACAACTTGGCTAACCTTTCCATGCTAAAGGTTTCTTTCATGGGTAGGAAATGAGTTGATTTGGTTAATAGATCCACAATTACCCAAATCGCATCATTACCTTTTCTGGTTTTGGGTAACTTAGTAACAAAATCCATGGTTATAAGTTCCCATTTCCATACAGGCATTTCTAATTGTTGTAGTAATCCTGAAGGTTTCTGGTATTCTGCCTTAACTTATGAACAAGTAAGACATTTAGAAACATATCTGGCTATGTCCTTTTTCATTCCTATCCACCAGAAGTTATTCCTTAAATCTTGGTACATCTTATTGTTACCAGGATGTATGGTATATCTAGATTTATGGGCTTCCTCTAGGATCTTATTTCTTAACTCTCCTTGCTTAGGTACCCAAATCCTTCTTTTATGGAATTTCCAAATTCCATCACTGCCTTGCTCTAATTCCTTTACTCGTCCTTTCATTCCTTTAGCATCATCCTTGATTGCTGTTTCTTGAATGTTTTTCAGTTGTTCCATTAAATCTAACTGTAGATTTAATCTAAGAGCACGAACTCATCGTTGTTTCTCATGATACTTATGACTTAAAGCATCAGCAACTACGTTTGCTTTTCCTTCATGATATTGAATATCACAGTCGTAGTCACTTAGGATTTCCATCCATCTCCTTTGTCTCATGAGTCGTATAATTTTCCTCGTGCTTTTTCAATTGCCTTGATGCATACGCAATTACCTTCTTGCGTTGCATAAGCACACATCCTAATCCTCGTTTTGAAGCATCACAGTATACTTCAAAGTCTTCTATTCCTTCCGGTAAAGCTAAAATTGGAGCATTTGTTAACTTCTGCTTTAAGATTTTAAAAGCTTCTTCTTGTTTAGGTCCCCATTCAAACTTAACTGCTTTACAGGTTAGTTTAGTTAATGGTACAGCTATCTTGGAAAAATCCTTAATAAAGCGTCTATAGTATATCCGGCTAATCCTATAAAACTTCTAATTTCCATAGCTGACTATGGAACCTTCCATTTGGTGATTGCTTCTATCTTAGCAGGGTCTACGTGAATACCTTCGTGATTCACCATGTGTCCTAAAAATTGCACTTCTTGCAGCCAAAATTCACACTTCGAGAATTTGGCGTAAAGCTTTTCTTTTCTTAACAAGGTTAAGAGTGCATGCAGGTGCTCACAATGCTCTTCCTGGCTTTTGGAGTAAATGAGTATATCGTCTATGAAGACAATTACGAATTTATCCAAGTACGGTTTACAGATCCTATTCGTCATGTCCATAAATGCTGCAGGAGCATTTATTAGTCCGAAGGGCATGACTGTAAACTCGTAATGACCATACCTAGTTCTGAAAGCAGTTTTAGGTATGTCTTCTTCTTGTACCTTCAATTGATGATATCCAGAGCGTAAATCTATCTTAGAAAAGTATCTAGCTCCTTGAAGTTGATCGAAAAAATCATCAATCCTAGGTAATGGGTATCGATTCTTAATTGTAACCTTATTTAATTCTTTATAATCGATACACATCCTCATTGACCCATCTTTCTTTTTCACAAACAACACTGGCGCTCCCCACGGGGATGAACTAGGTTGTATGAATCCTTTGCTTAACAATTCATCTAACTGCTTTTTCAATTCTAGCATTTCGGTGGGTGCTAACCGATAAGGTGCCTTAGCTATCGGTGTAGTTCCAGGAATTAGATAAATTCTAAATTCTACTTCCCTATCAGGTGGTAATCCAGGTAGTTCTTCTGGGAATACCTCTGGGTATTCTGATACTACTGGAATTTCTTTGAGTTCCTTACCCTTAGTGTTAATGATTACCGAAATCATATACACTATTTCTTGTTTTCTTGAATAACTGGCCAACTTCATTACTGAAATGAATTTCAATGGCTTTCGTGGTTTATCTCCTGTAATCACCACTAATTCTCCTGTAGGCGGATGAATTTCTATGGAATTCTTATCACAAAGAATTCGAGCATGATTGGCTACTAACCAATCCATTCCTAATACAACATCGAATTCGGCTAATTTCATAGGTAACAGGTTTGCAGAGAATTTATAGCCTAAGAGTTCTATCTTTCCTTCCCGCAAAATCTTATCTATGTTAACAGAATTTCCATCTGCTGTTTCTACCGTAAAAATTTGCCTAAGGTTGGTTAAGGGTAGATTAAGAGCTTGGAAAAATGAAGTATTTATAAAACTTTGGTTTGCACCAGAGTCAAATAATACTTTTGCATAAACATCGTGAACTAGGAACGTACTAGCTATCACGTCAGGAATTAGTTCTGCTTCCTGAGTAGTCAACTGGAAGGCTCTTACGTTCTTCTTGGTAGCTCCTTCTGCAGGTTTGGTTTTGTTGTCAGCTGGTTTGGCCAATTTAGGGCAATCTGGCCTAAAGTGTCCAGCTTCTCCACAGTTGTAGCAGATTGTTGCTTTCTTCTTCCTGCAATCTTCTTCTTGGTGCCCCGGGATTTTGCAGAAATTGCAATACCCTTTGCATCTTCCAAAATGCTTCCTTTTACAGGCATTGCAAAATGGAACAGTGGAAGATTGCCCGGTTCCCTTTCTTTTGAAATTGTTACGATGACCCACATGGAATCCTTGGGTAATCTTTTGGGCCACTTCCTTTTTCCGGGTTTCTTCTCTTGTACGTACCAATCCGTCAGTTAGGGTGTTAGCTAATTCCACAGCATCGTCAATTGTGAGAGGTCTCGCAGCTTTAACGATATCTCGAATTTCGCCAATCAATCCCCAAATATAACGGGAAATAAGTACCGGTTCTGGCGAGGCCAGGGTTGGTACCACTCTTGCATACTTGAAGAATGTCGAAGTATACCCTCGACAGTCTACACCCACCATCCGGTGGTTTAGGAACTTATTTGTCATTTGTTCCTTTTCATATTCGGGACAGAATTTTCTTTCCACTAGCTGCTTAAATTCTTCCCAACTCATGGCATAGGCCATATTTCTTCCTTTAGCTTGAAGTACCGTATTCCACCATTCTAGCGCCCCTTCTTTAAAAAGATGCGACGCGTACATGACCTTGTCTTCCTCGAAACATTTACTTATCAAAATTACTGCTTCGGTTTTCTCTAACCAACGCAGCGCCGCAGTCGCTCCTTCATTGCCTGCAAATTCAGCTGGTTTACAGGCAAGAAATTCCTTGTAAGTGCAACGAGGTGTTGCAGCTTTCATTTTCTTAAGGAGTGGGGCTTGCAGTATATTATCCTTATTGTTATTGTTGTTGTTGCCGCCTCCGATTACACTATTACTGAAATTGTCACCGTGGATGCGTTTGCTAGGAATAATTTGTTGAGGTTCAACTGGATTTCGAGCAGCAACAAGTATTGCATGAATAGCATTGGCTATTCCCTGAGCAACGATATTCTCGATATCTTGCCTATTCAGAAATTGCTCTTCATTGTTATGCTCAGATTGATTAACTTCATTATCTTGTTCATTACCAGCGTGTGCCTTCTGGTAATTAATTTATATAAGTAATTAATATAAAATAATTAATAACAAAATAATTGCACATAACCACGTAAACAAATATAGCCAAAATTGTCGATCTTTCGACTTTTGATATTTTATATATATTAGGCATTCGTACAACCTGGTTATCTTACAAAGTCTTATTTTTAAGTTATTACTCATGCTTATATTTTTAGGATTATATTATTATTATTAAACACATATTCCTACAACCACATAACCACGGTCACACCATTCTTGTCAGCTAGCATCTTAGAAACGACGTTCCCTCTCGTCGTACTTCCAAGATATCCTCTCTCCTACTTCCCGGATTCTATTTCCCGCGTCCACTAGCTCCTCGCCAAAATGACGGAGTTCTGCCAAATTTTCGGAGCTCATTGGTGGGTGTAGTGGAGGTTCAGGATCAAATTGAGGGAAAAAGGTATTAGGGTTGTTTAGGAGATTTTGAAACTGCCAGTCGGTGGTCCACCACTCTTCTAACTCTGCTGGTAGAGGTTGGGAATGGATAATAGGATCTGGGATTTCAGGCTCTAGGTCAACTGGAAGTTGTGCTTCTGCTGGGTAATTAAAAAGGTTTTCACCGGCAGGTCCGATGAGGTCACTAAGTGCCAGTTTATGATCCAACTCTTCCCAGGGTGACATTTCCTGGTCTTGCCTGGAACTTTCCCCAATTTCTATTTCCTTGCCTTTACCTTTGGGATCCTCCATCTTTACAACTTTCCGTGTCGTGGGTTTCCTCCTGCGCACACGCCTCCAGCTCATAATTCTTCTTCTCTTCTTTGGTTTAGGTTTTTCCGGAGGTTGGGTTTGAAATTCCATAGGTTCCTCTATGTCAGCACAATACCCGGTAAAGTCTCTGGAAACTTCCACATTAACAGGATAGAGATTGAGATTCTCAAGAGCTTCAGACAATTCATTCATGCTGTTTAGCATTTATGAATAAACACAAAAATTCTAGGTTAAAATTTTTGTAAATTGAATTTTCACAGAATCACAGAATGGAAATCGGAAGATTTAATATTAATTACGAATATCTAATAAACCATTTTATTGAAACAAAATATTTATTTTTAGTACAACTAAAATTCGAAAGATACTAGTGGTTACTTATTATATTAAAGTTTTTGGCTTGTATGTGGCATAGGTACTGGTACTGGTTTGGTGATTTAACTATAAGTTAGCATTTACTGCCATAGTGGCTAACATATAGAGATTTGCCCACTGTTCGTCTAATTCATCTTCCCATGGTGGGTTACTGCCTATTTCCTGGGTTTCCTTATTAATTATCCCTTCTTTTGTTTGTGACTTCCTCATTTTCTCTTGACGTTTTCTAATAATCCAACTTCTTTTATTAGGGGTAAGTGGTTTCTCAAACTGTGCCTTAAGAACAAATATTCCCTCCTCAGTATCTGCTGAGTATCTTGAGGAATTTGATTGGGATGAAGTTCCCTTATCTTTCGGTGAACTATCTAATTTAAGATAGATATCCGAAATTCTTTGCTTACCCATACTGTAACTAACAAGTAGTCAGTTAATAAAACACATATTCACAAGATGATAATCAGGAAAATTACGTATTTTAAATACTTAATAGGCTTAAATCAGTGGCTCTGATACCACCTTTTCCTGTCACGGCCCCAGCCCCGGTTTGACCCGGTCAGGAGCCGCGGGACAGGAACTCGTGGTATTTATTAATTGATGCGACAGTGGAAGATTTTAACATGATCTTTTAAACTTGAAAATGCCCGATTATTTTATTTCATAATTCGGGATAAACCCCGTAATTTACAATAGAGGAATTTTACTAGGAAATTCCCTGATTTATAAAACATGTTTATTTATTTTAACTGAGCCACCTCTTCAAGCTTGTTAGTGCTCCGTAGCACGTTTTCCTTGATTTACAGCAGGTCGCCTGAAACATGTTTTAAAAATATTTTATCAGCGGGGAAATACTGGCGAGTCATTCAAGTATGAAAAATGACACATTAATTATCAATTACAGCATAAGAGCGATTACAATGGCTTTTATCTTATTTTTATCTGGCGCCGTGTCACCTGGTGACGATGGTCATACCACTATTGGGTCTTTCCCCAAGTAGTGATGATTATCACTGTTAGGATTTATTAGCCTAACTGTGAGAAATTAGTAATGTGCACAATACCCCACTAGCCAGTGATTCAAGATAACCACGACTTAATCCCTGTAATTATAACATTTGAAAATGGAGTATTGTAAAATACTTTTGATAAAATAGAATGACTCACATTGTAGATTTATACGGGCAGAGTTTAGCCTACTGATTAGCCTTGTAACCTAATTTAAATAACAATGCACATGAACTAGGTCAGTAACTAATACAGCATTTACGATAACTCACAAGATTAAAACCCTCACAACAAATGACAAAGTGCTATACTTAAACATCCGTCGAATTCACGACTAATGACAAAGTATGGCCCTAATATGGGCAGCACTTAAACATCCATTGGATAGTTTCAATCGATCGGACATTGAATCATAGCAGCGATCGAGTTAATACCCTGTATCGTAGCAGCGCCTCACTATATAATTTTTTGAATTTGAGCAGTGAGAATTCGTTTTTTGAGTTTTGGTTTCGACACCATTGAACTGCTCCTGATCGAATCAATTTATATGGAAATTTGCTAGACTCCTATTGAGCATATCCTATGTATGGGCATCTGTTTCTCTCTTAGCGGCTGCTAACACTCGCTGCTGTTGTAACTTTTTCATTCTTTTCCTACGTTCATGCGCTCCTCTACTGAACCATCCTCTCTTTTTAGGAGGGAATGGCTCTTCAGACTGAGCCTTAAACACGAATATTCCATCTTCATTTTCAGCTGAATACCCTGAGAGGGCAGGCTGTGAAGAGGTGCCTTCGCTCCTTGGTGAGCTTGACAACTGACGGTAGGCGTCGGAAGGTCCTTGGTCGCTCATACTGTAAACTAACTGTTGGTGCATACATCTGTCGACTTCGTCTTGTATCGAGTCTTAGATTAGATATGTTAAATTAGGGCACGTTGTAAGAGAAAATGTCAAAATTTAGGTTGTATAGGTGCTGATTCCGATCCAAACAGCATATGCATGTGATTCCGCCCGAAATGGTTTCGAGCGAAATCAGCATATTGCTGATTTCGCTCCAAATGGTTCTAGTGTCATTCCAGGCGAAATCAAGACCCTATATATAGGTGTCTCAGGAGCGAAATCAGTGGGGGGTGTCCTTGTTTCCGGTACCGAACTGCTGCTGAAGTGCCGTTTGACTGTAATCTGTGTAATATCATCAATACAAGGCAGATTTAAGTATTACAAGCTGTTTTTACAAGTCTGTTTCTTATTTTCCGCATCTGAAATGGATAAGAGCTCATCCGATTGACTCGTTTGGGTCAGCACGCGGTCCTACAAGTGGTATCAGAGCTCAGGACGAGGAGCTCTTGCCAAAACAGCTTCATTTTCTTTATTCTACACCTTCTTTCATTGATTCAGATAGTTTTAACGGTCAAAACCAGTTCAAATTTTCACAAACTGTGTAAAAGGACATATAGACAAACCCTTGAAAGTTTCACTACTAAAATCGGATTAAAAATGGACAAAATTGGATCCCGAATTGATTCCGCCCGAAACAACCTGATTCCGCTCTAGATTGCTTGATTTAGTCTGAAAAGGTTGATTCCGCTCCAAAATAGAATCTGATTTCGCTCCAAGCTACCAAACCAGTGATTCCGCTCCAACTTAGTGTCTAATTCCGCTCCAGAACCACTAAATCAGTGATTCCGCTCCAGAAACTTGTGTCTGATTTCGCTCCAGTCAAACCAAGCATCTGATTTCGCTCCAAGTCATATCTGTGATTTCGCTCCAACTGTTATTTCACTCGAAAGTACCTGTTATTGAAAAACGTGCTACTAAACAATGGCTGAAGAGTTTTACAATGCATTCGCGACACCTGTTGCCCCGGTGACTGCTGCTGAAACAGTATACAGTGAGAATGAGACAGGTACTCATCAGAAACCACCGAAACTGATGTACATTGAGGATTTTCAGGGTTGGAAAAACCGATTTGAGAACTGGGTTCAATCTTACAGATTCGATGCTTGGTGTTCATTGCTGAAAGAATACGAGAAACCAAAGAATGAGCGTGGGTTGGAAAAGGGTTTTAATGATTTTACAGAAGCTGACAAGTTGAAATATACTAGTGAAAAGATGATGATCAGCATTCTTCAGCAAGCTGTTAAAGAAGATATTTTTGTGTTACTTCAACATAACGGAACAGCTAGATCCATCTGGGAGGCTTTAATTCAGAAATTTAGAGGGAGTGCTGATATGATCAAAAACAAAAAGGCATTATTGAAGAAATCGTTTGATATGTTTACAGCATTTGATCATGAAACAACAAAGCAGACAATTGATAGATACTGCCATCTGGTATTGGAAATGGGAAGATTGGACATCAAGAAAGAGGACGATGAGTGGGTAGATAAACTAGCTGAGGCATTACCACAGCATAAGTGGGGAACATATTTGATGGTTGTGAAACTCATGAGGAAGTCTGAGAGTATGAACTTGGCACAGTTCATTCAGAAAATTAAAGAACAGGAATTGGATATTCAGAAAACAGCAATCATGACAAATCCAAATGCTAAACAAGATGTTAGTTTGTACTATCGTGGGAACAAGTTTGAGGCTACCTCCAGTCAAAGTCCAAAGATTAGTACTGCTTTTAGTGCTGATGGTTCTTCAAGTCCGAATGCTAGTACTACAACTCAAAGTGGTGGATATACTTCATCATTTTCAAGCTTTGATCCTAATAGCAACACACCAAGTCCTCAGAAGCAAAATTCTACAAATTTGCAATGCAATGTGACATTGAACATTCAGAATGGTCAACATCTTTCTCCAGAGCTGGCTAAACAACACATGGCATCTCTTGTAGCTATGTTAGAATCATACGAAAGCTTAGTTTCAGGAAGAATTGGTAATCCGATGCTCACAAAAGAAGACTACGACCAAATCGATGCAGAAGAACTTGAGCTGATGGATGTGAAGTGGTGTTTGGCTAGTGCTTGTAGGAGAGCTGAGAAATTTCAACAAATTACTGGCTAAGATGAGTTTCGAGGAATGGCTACCTCTCCACTTGGATTTGACAAGTCAAAGGTTACCTGTTTCCGATGTAAAGGAAAAGGTCATTTTAAACAGGAGTGTAAAAACCAAGAGTCATCTGGGAGTCAAGATAAGAGCAATTATTATCAGAAATCAATCTTTCATCAGATTGATCAACAACCTCAACAAAAGGATCAGAAAACTGCTCATGGAAAAATGATTGAAGAAGCAAATAAGAAAGCTTATTTTGGGATAATAGATCAAGGTGATGAGTTTGTTGCAGAGGGATTTAGCTGGGACAATTACATACCTGATATGGCTATACCTAATGTGGCTCTTGTTGCTAGAATTTTGGGGAAAGATGAAGCAAGTCAAAAAAGAATTCCAATTTTTCCAGATCTTGGAAGTGATGTTGATACTGATGATGAGGAAGAATATCTTAATAAATGTAGAAAAAGTATTGATCCTGATAGTTTTAATTTTTTCTATGCAGATAAAGTTGAAATGCTGAATCAAAAGAAGATTGCCCGCTTGAAGAGAGAGCTGGAAGCAGCAAAGTTACTCGCTGATGAAAAAGCAAAGACAGAAGCTAGTGAAACAAAAGTTGAAGCAATGACTGAAAATGCAATAGAAAAAATTGTTGAAGTGGAGAAAGTGGTAGAGAAAATAGTAGAAGTTGAGAAAATTGTCGAAGTTGAGAAGATAGTTGAAAAGGTGGTTGAAGTTGAAAAACCATGTTTAAAATGTTCAGAATCTTGCAAAGATTGTGAGGAGAAAGACAAGAAGATTGCTGAATTAGAGAAAGTTAAAGAAGATTTACTGTCTGATGTGAAGTATGTGAAGGAGTCGTACGATGTACTGAACAGGACAGTTGATAGTTTGAAAAAGACGAATTCAGAAATTGAAAAAGCAATGGAGAAAATGAGTGCAACGTTAATGACAAAACAAAGTGTCATTAATGATTATATTGAAGACTGTGCTAAGCTGAAGCAAGACTTGGAATTAGAAAAAATTGAGAGTGAAAGGATTAAACGATTATTGTTGAGTTACACTACTTGTGATTATTTGATTGATCGTGTTTATCCTACTGTTGCAGGTCTGGAAGCTTTCATGGATAAAAAAACTGAAGATACTGATACTGGTAAGAAACCAAGTATCAAGTCTAACAGATGTCCGCCCCTAATACATGAAACCTATTCTCCAAGGAATCCTAACGAGGAGTGTCTAAAAAAGGCAGTCAACATCAAGTTAAAGTCTGAAATTATTGATGAATTACCAGACAATATTGATGTTACATTCACAGCGTCTGACACTGATCATGAGTCTGAGTTAGTTAAGAGAGTTGTCGATCAGGTGTTGGATATGGATGAAGAGTCAAAGTCGGAGTCTAAGTCAGATAGTTAGAGTTCGTCTGAGAAGAGTCCGAGTTCACCGGTTAAACACAATAAGGAATTCTTGTTATCAAAATCTAATTTGAGTGATGGTTCAATCAAAGTAGCTTATACTTTGAATGATTCAGACAAATTATATTCTGATAATGAATTTCCAATAAGAAGTGTAAAAACTGAAATGATCAAACAGGTTTTTAAATTGACAGAAATTAATATTTATGAAATAAAAGATTTAAATCTTAATGGAAAACCTAACAAGTACACTTCTTCAAGAATTCAACAGAGAATAAACAAGAAAATGGGTTATAATTGTGGTTATGGTTTTCAAAAGAAATCAAACCATAATGGTAATCTTAAAAAGAAAGGTCTTGGTTTTACTTCACCAGAAATTTATAAAAATCAGAAAACTTATAAACCAAAAACTAAATTTGTTTCAGGAGGAAGTTCAGAGGATGAACAGAAGAAACCGTTCTGAAAGCAGTCGAACCAAGAGTTTCTTGCTGAAGTAAAGAAGAATGTGAGAAAGTTCGTTTCAAGAGTTGACAGAAGAACCTGTTTCAAATGCCAAGAAGTTGGACACATAGCTTGGAATTGTCCCAAGACCAACTACCAAAAACAGAAAGTTTCTTCTAACTCTGTTCTGAGAAAGACTTGTATTGATAAGAAAGAACAACCTGTAAAAAATGTTAAAAAGTTTGAAAATTCTACTTCTGAGGAAGGAGAAAGTTCAAAACGATTTTACAGAAGAAGAGGTGATTTGAGTAAACAAAAGTGGGTTGTTAAAACAGATAGTTGTTCTGACAATGAATCTGATTCCATAAAATCAGAGGAGTCTTTGGTTGAGAAAAAGGTTGTGAATTCCGTTCCAGAGGTGAACGATGAGGATTTTCCTCCATTGTCAAAGGAAAATTTGATGAAGAAAGTGGGAAAGGTAGAGATCTCAAATCAATTCTTCGCGGAAAAGGATGAATTTGATGTTGAGAAGGCTTTCAATGGAAAAGTCAAGCATATTTTTGGTAAGATGGTTGACAGAAAGGTAAAAGGTGCCAAAGAGTTTTAAAAATCAAAATGTTGGTGGGACAGATGTGAACCAAAATCACCCAAGGCTGATCAGGCTTGGGTGGATATAATGTTTGAGTAAAAACCTGAATTGCCAGAGCTCCCAGGTTGGTAAGAGCGGAGCAGGAATCGGCATCATTCTTGAAAGGTTTGGTTGGTAAAGTACAGGTGGTATATTTGAATTGTTATATTTTTCAAGTGGTTATGGTTGGTGAAGTGAATCTGCAAGTGGTTGAAGAAGGTTTTCATCTTCAAATGGTTAATCAAGGTCATTAAGTTGAACTTGATTGGACCATACTTACAAGTGGTATTTTGGAAGAACAAAATGATGAGTTTATCCCCTAACCTACAAGTGGTTTGAAATTCAACAAAACTAATTTTCCGGAAAAACCATTTGATTAAAACAAACTTAAGTGTTTTGAAATCACAATGGGAAAATAGTTTGTTGTGAGGGGGAGTTCTGATTGTTTATGCAAAGTGGATGGCGAGTTGAAGCGATTTGATATCGGTTGTCATTTTATTGTACAGTTTATTTTCAAATTTCTTAAAATGTGTTTGCATTTTAGGGGGAGTAGAAAATTTTCAGAAAATCCAAAAACATTTGAAAATTTGAAAAAGTCAAAAACATGATAAAATCAAAAACGAGTTTTGTTGTGCAAAAGAGGAAATGATAGTACATCAGTGGACTGTCACAGCATGCTAAAGAAATGTAAAGACAAAATGTGATAAATGGTCTCACTAAAGATGTGACGATAGGCTCAGCTAGACTAGTAGATTTGCGATAACGATACAAACTTAAATGAAAAGCCTAGTTCTAGTGGGAAACATGGTCGAAAGCATAGTACTTAGTTTTGTCCTTCTTGATTGTGTGCCTACTCAGTAATCGCTGATTGTCGAAAGACATAAAACTGGTTAAGTTTGTGAACTTTCACAACTTTGCTGAAAAGTTGCTGTGATTGTGCATTTCATTTTGCAAAGATTTAAACTTGTTTGATTTCTTTATTTTGTTTAAGCATTGGACATCCTCTGCGTATACGTGAGTATCGACCTGGATGTTATTGCCTAAACGTTCTGCTTTATTTTCTTTGGTGTTTCGTTTAAGCTTTGGACCTCCTCTGCGTATACGGGAGTATCGACCTGGTGGTTAAAGCCTAAACAACTTCAACTTGTTTTATTTTTCTTATTTTGTTTAAACATTGGACTTTCTCTGCGTATACAGAAGTATCGACCTGATTGTTAATGTTTAAACATTCTGCTTTATTTTCGCACATATCACAGTTGATAAAAGTTTAAAGGCATTACTTGAGTGAGTGTATTGCATGATGAGGGGATATGCTGAGATCGTGGGGTCCATAAGAATTTAGTGCAAAATTAATATACCTTAACGTATCGGTAAGCATTTCGAAAGTTTTTAGATTGAGCTTAAGTGGACAACAATATCGTCAATCAACGTGAATCATTTAGAGCTGAAAATGTTTAAAGCTTAACGGTGTTGGTGATTTGTCTCATAAACTGATATGATCCTCTTACGCAAACTCACAAAAATAGTGTCTGTAAATATTTCTTTACTGCATTTCATTTCTGTTATATCAAAAATCCAAAAAGATTTTCGGTATGTTTTAGCATAAATTTTGAAAAATACAAAAAGATTTTATACGACTGATATTGAAGAGCTGATTTTCAAAATTCCGAGTGCTGAACATGATAAACTGATTTGGGAGAGTTTGATTGAAAAGTTTTTTCAGAGAAAAGAAATTTATTGTAAAAAATGATTTTAAGAATGATCACAGTTATTCTGATTGTATATTGAAAGAAGGGGAGTCAGTGTTGGTGCATACAATTTTAAAATTTGTTAATATCTTATGAATCTTATGTTTTGGGTAGAGGATTTGCAGGAAAGCCTGGATTCTGACTGAGAATAGCTAGCCAGGTTGCAATCCTGATGTTGTAAAGGTCAGACTACGATCCCAATATGTGTTGAGGAAGAGTCTGTTAGAGAAAGAATTTGAAGATGCAAGAGATAGATAGAGATATTGGAAGCCCAAAGACTGATCAAGACTGAAGATGCGAAGACTCGACACAATCAGACTCGTCAACATCTGAGGGGGAGTCTGTTGGTGCATACATCTGTCGACTTCGTCTTGTATCGAGTCTTAGATTAGATATGTTAAATTAGGGCACGTTGTAAGAGAAAATGTCAAAATTTAGGTTGTATAGGTGCAGATTCCGCTCCAAACAACATATGCATGTGATTCCGCCGGAAATGGTTTCGAGCGAAATCAGCATATTGCTGATTTCGCTCCAAATGGTTCTAGTGCCATTCCAGGCGAAATCAAGACCCTATATATAGGTGTCTCAGGAGCGAAATCAGTGGGGGGTGTCCTTGTTTCCGGTACCGAACTGCTGCTGAAGTGCCGTTTGACTGTAATCTCTATAATATCATCAATACAAGGCAGATTTAAGTATTACAAGCTGTTTTTACAAGTCCGTTTCTTATTTTCCGCATCTGTAACGGATAAGAGCTCATCCGATTGACTCGTTTGGGTCAGCACGCGGTCCTACACTAACAAATAGTCAAATAACACACAACAATAAAATACAAATATACACGTAGTTCTGTAGAAAATTTCCTAACACTTTAGATAAATTTTGGTGTCAGCAGAACACTTCTGTGGCTGAATCAGTGGCTTAGCTCTGATACCACCTTCTGTCGCAACCCCCGCCCCCTATCTGTCCCGAGAACGGGCAGCCGCGAGAATCAGTTTTGGTGGTATCGGTGTTTATCAATTTGGCAGCGGAAATTATATCAGGACCGTAGTTAGGAAATATTTTATCAGAGTAAAATACCACGCTTTTATAATATTAAACACATGGGAAAATCCCACGTTTCAAGTACACACATTTTTATAGGGATAAAACCCTATTTTATTTAAATAAAATATCTTCTTTATTTAGGTTACTTTTATAGCCACTTTTCCAAGCCTTCAGTGCTGTCCAGCTGGCTTCTAGTTGGCTTTCACATTTTGTTACCTGAAACGCGTTTAAAAACATTTTTGTCAGTGGGAAATACTGGTGAGTGAATCCTAGTTTAATCAAGAAGAGTTTTATCAATTTTCACAGTATTGAGAGCGATTACAATGTTTACATCTACTCATTCAGTATTGTCAATCCTGACTGGTGGGTCATATTACACATTGGCTAACTCTTTGTCCAATGGTAACGTGTTCCACATTTTGTATACAAAACCCCAACATACCGGCAGTAATTGAAAAATTACAAAGACTCAATCACTGCTTAATCACATTGTAAAATATTTAAGGTTTTGTAAAAACAGTTTACAAATAGGAAATTACTCACATTGCTGTCTTAGGGTTTTCCTTTAGGATTTCCTGGTGATTATCTATAAATTACACAAATGCACACACGTTAGTATAATAACCCAATATTTATATTAGTAATACCCTCCCCGAGACGGCATTCCAACGACTACGTCGGGCAGAACCACGACAGCCGTTACGGAACCCTGGATCAATCGAGCAGCGTATCTAACGTAACCGGGGTTATGATACTTACAACGAGGCAGAACTTCGTTATTTAGGGGGGTATTATGCCCGAGAATAGTTTATACTATAAGAAAATTCGAGAGAGAAAAGTGTGTGAGCGATTTCGACTGAACAGCCGATGGCCTCTATTTATAGGGCCTGATTCTGGTTTTGTCGCACCCCGCGTAGGTGTCCTCCAGGGGCTTCGCGGCCCGCGAGGCCAGCTAGGGTAGGCCCTAGCTTGGCTGACTCGGTCACTAGGCTCGCCATGATTGGTGCCATGTGGCGGCTTAGGGGCTCACCTGACCTCCTAGCTGTCGTGGCCCGCATAGGTTACCGCCTACGCGTTTGCGGCCCGCGAGCGAGGTTAAAATCTTGTTTTTATTTAATTTTTAATTTTATATGGTATTTAGGTCTCGGTTTTCATATACGGGGTGTATTTTAAGACATATAGGGACACTTTAAATATTTTTTGGGTGTCGGATTATTTTAGGGTTGTTATACATATCCACCACTGACCTGTAAGTGGTAGGTCTGGATGCTTTCACATTTCCCTTGATTTCTGGAGCTAGACCTCCAATAAAACGTGTTATGCGCTTTGGTTCCGGTGTGACCAGATAAGGAACCAATTGGGACATGGTGTTGAAGCTTGTAATATATGCCTGACAATCCAAGTTCTTCATGACCAGAGTCAAGAAGTCGGTTTCGATTTTCTCTACCTCATGCTGAGGACAGAAGTTTTCCTTGATCAGTGCAACAAATTGATCCCAAGTCAGATTATACAATGGGACCTTCCCTGTGGCTTGGATCAATGACCTCCACCAAGCCAAAGCTTCACCTTTAAATGATTGTGAAACAAACTTCACAATATCCTGTTCCGCACAACCACTAATATCAACTACAGTATCCATCTCATTGAGCCATGTCATACAATCAATGGCTCCTTTTTCTCCTGTAAAGTCCCTTGGCTTGCAAGAGACGAAGTATTTGTAAGAGCAAGTCTTGCCACATGGTTCCTGATTAAACACAGTTTGCTTGGATAGGAGACTCCCCTGATTCGACGAGTGACGAGCATCGTCCTTCTTTGACTCATGTGTTTTAGAAGGGGGCTTACTATGAGCCACAGATTGAGTCTTAGTGCGAGTATTACTTGATTCCTTGAATTGTCGGTCAATGGCTCTAGTAACAGCATTGTCGATCAATGCTTGTAGATCAGCACCAACTACATTTATTCTGGTGGTATCATTTCTCTCCCTTGGATGACTGTTAACCTCTTCTGATTCAGACATGCTGAAGCTTGATTGCTATAAAACAATTGACAATAATTTGTTCAGAAGTTTATTATGGAATCATCATTTTCGATGATTCATTAACCATGGTAGACATAGACCATATTGGTTAATTTGTTAATCATATTTATTTAAAATTTTCATTATTATTAATCCCAATTATATATATTATCAAGGATATTTAAGTGGCACAAAAGGCATAGTCACAAGGACAGTTTTATATTTATAAGCCATGATCTCATAGGATCGAGGCATTAAAGGTTGAACATAGTTCATAACCTTTTCTTGGCAGGGAGTCAGAGACTACAACTGTCATTTGTCTTATTGGACAATCAGTATGGCCCGTAGTCACTTCATCACTAATGGATGTTTAAATCATTAAGTAAGAAATTGGAAAAATCCAATATAAGGATGATTAATGTGACTTTATCGAATTCACATTTGCCAGGAGTGCTAACATGTTTTCAGATGTTAACAAGGATTTATTATCTTAAAAAGGATTTACCATCATGGCCATGTCTTAAAGTGACATATAGGCTAGGCTTTTACCTTTAAGATTTTATGTAATGGCGGATCAATTATAAATTGGAATGATATTTTGATTTGTTTCATATAGTATATGCATATATATAATGACAAATAAGAATTTAAAATAAGACATTCCATAAATTGTTTCAAGAAGTACAATGGTTGCCCTAAATGGGACTTTAAATAGATAACTTGTCCACGCAGGGACTAAAATAAGAAGGACAACTCCACGCAGGGACCAAATACATAAATAAAATGTCCTCGTAGGGACTTAATTGAAATAAAATTACAAAACAATAAAATAAGGATTTTTAATAATCCCTCTTCTTCTTCCCCTTTATAAGGCTTGCCAAACCCTTTAGTAGACCGCGGCGGCTCCTATGCTCCTCGTCTACCTTTTGTTCCACCTCGTGCAACCTTTGGAGTATCTCTTGCTGCTGCGGTGGTTGAATTTGTGGCGGCTGCGGTGGCTGCTGCTACTGAGGTTGAGGAGGTGGTAGGTATTGATACCCATATGCAGGGTACCCAGTTGGGTACGTAGCCGGAAAGGGTCCAGGGTATAGAGCATTGTAGTTGGATGCCTCGACATACGGGTCAATGGCAGGGGCATTGTTGTAATTATAACCCGAGTAAACTGGCTGCTCAAACGGGTTATACCCAGCTGCACCTGGGTAAGAAGGGATTGGGTTTTCATAACCCATTGGTGGTGGTGGTGCGACTGGCACAGAGTCAACTTCAGAAACTGCATTTGAAGGCCCACCCATTTGTGGGTCTTCATAGAGTGGCGGGTAGTTGCTGTTGCTGGAGTGTTGGAGGTGCTGAAATGGAAACCCTCACGCACGGACATCCGTGCACCTCTTCTTCGCCTCGATGGTTCCGGAGGCAGTTGCTGTTCTAGTGCTGGCGGTGGTGGCGGCGTAACCGCCTGAAAGTGCGGGTCCTCAGAAGGGACCTGTTGGTATGGTGGTGAGTTGTGGTGAGGGGGAGTGTACTCCCACTTGTATGTAGCCCATCTTTCGGTAAAAATATCAGGGCCCCTGTAAGGCGAACCATGAAAGGATGATCCGCTCGAAATATCAATGGGATGCGTCAGCGTCCCAGACGGTGGCATCTCAGGATCGGGATCATCGTCCATCTCCATGTCCTGCATCTCAGGATAGTGATCAGCTGGTCCTAAAGGGTTTTGACCCTCTGGTTCTTCTATCTGGTTCATTGGGTTGAACCGGCTTTGAAAATAAGGTGTCGGGTTCTGGAAAGAATGGTGCGAACCCGATCGCTGCAAAGGTATGAAAGGATGGTGAGAGTGGTCGGACTCGTCGTTCTGATGCAGTCCGAATGAATCATGATGGGATGGTGAGGAGCTGAGCGAGACAGAGCGCCTCGCAGGCTCAAGGTATGTCCTCTAGTCTTCATGAGGACTTGATCCTAGTGATGCGGATGGTGTGCGCCGGTGAGATAGTCCAGCTTCATGATCGTTTCTAGTCAAAATTGGAGCTTTTCCTCTTCCTCCTCGGCCCCTAACTCTTGGCGGCATTTTGCTTTTGATCCTATCAAAACAAAAAGAAACAACAAAAGACAAAACCAATTAAGATTAGGATCAATCCTAAGTCCTTTGCCTAGACTCGGAAGTCAAGGAATGTGCAACTGTGTCATTGAGATTAAACACAAAAGGTGATGTGTGCAAAATGCAACATATAAATTACATCAATTGTGGCATAAAACTAACCCTTTTTTAGTACTAATGTTGGAAAAAGTGTGTTTTTGTCTTCCTTTTGTATTTTCAGGATTAAATGAGCTCAAATTAACAAAAGAAGCAAAAAGGCAGCTAAATCTAACATAAATACAAGAAAAGGAACAAACGTGGCATGCCCGACCTCCCCGAAAACATCTTCCCAAGCAAAACAAGAGAGCAGAAGGCTGAGCACGGGGGCGTGCCCAAGTGTCAGCATAAAAGATAAAGTTGTAGAAGCTTCCATCGCCCACCACAGGGCCGTGCTTAGCGGACACGGGGCCGTGGTCAACTATAAGATTCGCAGAATCCAGGCAAATCTTGATAGTACAGATATGCTTCTGCACACGGGGTCGTGCCCAGCGGACACGGGGCCATGGTCAACTAATGCAGACAAAAGCAATTAATGAAGACAGAGAAGAGGATGGACACGGGGCCGTGCCCGAGCTTCTGTTCAGCCTATAAATA
Organism: Helianthus tuberosus; assembly: GCA_030545235.1. NCBI lineage: Eukaryota > Viridiplantae > Streptophyta > Magnoliopsida > Asterales > Asteraceae > Helianthus > Helianthus tuberosus. The sequence goes on along the minus strand of CM060384.1, from coordinate 9,931,672 downwards.
GGAGTGCTTGGCTCAAGCTCAAACCATCCCTTGGCACACCACCTCTCTCACACTTCACCCACCACCCACCACCACCATAACACCATCATCCACCACCATCATCCATTGTCCATCATAGAGTGTGTGAGTCGTTTAGAGATCCAAGATAGATCGTAAGAGTTCTTGACAATCAAGGCCATGTTTGCCTAAGTCTCTTACATCACTTGGTGAAGACAAAGTGTCTAGTGTAATACTTTTTATTTTAATCTTTTCGCACTTTTTAATTGGTTATATATTAATGACTTTAATAACTAGTTTCTTATGTTGAAGGTGATTCTTCCTTATCGTTTGTCAGTGGTGTCTTGGCATTATTTTACTGTCTATATAAAATAAAAGATTTTCACCATTCATATCTCCACGGTCTATATGGAGGTATGTTGGCTACCTGGTCGGGGGTTAAGGGAACGGTTTGGTAAGAGTCTTGCCATTGTTTAGTGTATAGATCCTGCAAAGGACCTGGGTCAAATTTAGTAGGACCTCCTTCAATACTTAACGGTATTGGATGGCGGGAGTCCAAACTCTTTGATCCCCTCATAAGTTAAACTACTATTAAAACTTTAACCCGGCTACTTAGGACTGTATCCCTGCTGACTCAGACTACTTAGCCGAGGGTAACGTCGCCTTCAAAAGAGGGGCCTACCACATTATGCATTAATAACTTAATTAATTATCTTTCAATAATCCGACCCTTTAGGATTGTATCCTTGCTGACTCAAACTACTGGGTTGAGGGTAACGTCACCTCCAAAAGAGGGGCCTACTACAATAACTAAGATAATCTCTTAAATAGTGCAAAAGTGCGGAAATAATCAAAGGTTACACTAAACACGAGTCAGAGCCAAGTGATTCATCTTGTCTATCTGTTTTTACTTTTATTTTTATTTTTCAGCATTTTAGTTAGTTTTTATTTTCTTAGTTTAAAACCTTTTTCTAACTTTTTGATTTGATTAGACGTTGAGGATAAACCGGTACTAAAAGCTCTTGTGTCCTTGGACGACCTCGGTATCTTACCAACACTATACTACGCTCACGATGGGTGCACTTGCCCATATGTGTGTTTAGTGTTAGTAAATATCGTGTTTTATAAATTTAAAACTTGGCTAAAGAAAGTGTAAAAGGGCTTAAAATATACTTAAACTTATATACACACTTCACACGCATCAAGTTTTTGGCGCCGTTGCCGGGGACACAAGGATTTTAAGAAAGCTTAAAATCGACGGCCTAATCAGTTTTCCAAAACCTTTTCAAAACGCGCGCATATTTTTCTGCATTTTAGTTTAGTTTTGCATTTACAGTAACCTGAACACGGGCCGTGCTCACTGAATACGGGGCCGTGCTGCATATTTTTCATAAAACACCCAGTAACAGAAGCTGAACACGGGGCCGTGCTCACTGAACACGCCCCGTGCTCAACGAAATCAGTAACTTTAATTGAAACGCCCAGATACAGATTCTGTACACGGGGCCGTGTCCACTGAACACGGGGCCTTGTCCAGCCTCTATTTCCGTTTTTATTTTTGTTTTCTGGTCTCGAGACTTGGTTGTGGTCTGCTCAGTGATTCTTATGGATCAATACTCAGGAGGTTACAACTACACCTATGAGGAAGATGATTATAGGAATAACTATTGCACTAATTGTGGTGACCCGCACTCAGTTCAATATTGTCACTTATATCAACCATCCAATTCATACACCTACTATGAGGAGCCCAGGTACGAGCCATCAACTTCATACACATCCTATGCAGACCAAAGGTATGAACCTCCTCCTTCATACTCATATTTTGATGAACAAAGGTATGAGCCTTCTTACTCATACTTTGAGGAACCAAGATATGAGCCACCACCTTCGTATGCTTATTATGAGGAACCATGGCGTGAACAACCCACCTCATATGAGTATTATGAAGAACAAAATTACGACCCTTATCCATCATATGCTTACAATGAAGAACAATGGTGTGAACCATCTACTTCATATGGGTATTATGAAGAACAAAGGATCGAACAACCGGATTCAAGCTTTGAAAATCCCGATCCTTACTCTATCACCTAAGTGACCGAGAGGATATTAGAACACCTTAGAGTTATCGATCGCTATATAAAAGAATCTCGCGCAAGGGAAGAGGAGTCCTGCGCAAGAGAACAATTAAATAAAGAAGAGATAACTGAAAGTGTAAAAATGGAAGAACAAATAAGTGAAAAACCGACACATGAGTTAAACAACGAAAAAGGTGAGTCCGACAACGCTAAAATTCAAGAAGAGTCTAATCTTGAAGAAATTAATCTCTTGTCACCTTCTTTTGAAAATCATTGTTTAATTCCAACTCATGCTAAGTTTTTAAAAGAGTTAAACACTAACACTAAAATTGACGAAACGGTAAGTGTTAAGTTAACTATTGATCAAACCTCACTAATAAAAGAAGACCCATTTGAAATTAACATTACACCGGTTCCATGTTTCTTTCAAAATTCATTTATTAGTAACGTCACAATTGATAAAGATCTTTGTGTTAACATAATGCCCAACTACATTTTCGAAAAATTAAGTATTAGTGACTTTTCTTCACTTCAAATACCCATTTTTCTATCCAATCGGAAGGTAATAAAATCATTCAGTATAGTTGAGGATGTCTTGGTTCAAACAAATCAAATGGTAGTCCCCACCGACTTTGTCATCCTCGATGACGCTCCTCTAGTGTTGGGACGACCATTTGTAAAAACTCACGAAGCTTTGAAAAACTGGAAGTACCACAATCTACCTCTTCAATTAGGGGCATTTAAAAAGAGTGTCGATCTTGAGCGGTCAATGAAATATCCATTCGGAAATAATGACCCCCTAATTGAAGATGAAGATGAACCACCCGATGCAAGTGAAAAGTTTGACCACTTTGTTGAAGAAGAGGTCGCCATAGAACAAACTTTTAAGGTTCTTGATCAAAATGAGCAACCAAATAAGGAGTCTCCTAAAGACCCACCTCTTGAGCTCAAAGAACTTCCAAAGGGTTTGGAATATGCTTTTCTAGACAAAGATGGTAAATTACCTGTAATTATTTCGTCTAAGTTAGATAGTTTAGAAAAAGAAAAATTAATTAGTCTTTTGAAAAAACATAAAAATGCGATCGCTTGGAAACTTGTAGACATAAAAGGAATAAGTTCTTCCATGTGCACGCACAAAATTTTAATGAATGATGATTACAAATCGGTAATACAACCACAACGTCGAGTAAATCCAAATGTTCAAGAAGTGGTTAAAAACGAAGTCATCAAATTACTTGACGCCGGACTTATTTATCCTATCTCCGATAGTCCTTGGGTAAGTCCCGTCCAAGTTGTTCCAAAGAAAGGAGGTATGACGGTAATAACTAATGAAAAGAATGAACTAATACCAATGAGAACCGTCACAGGATGGAGAGTATGTGTAGATTATAGACGATTAAATGAAGCAACAAGAAAAGATCACTTTCCTTTACCCTTCATTGATCAAATGTTAGAAAGATTATCCGGTCATAAATTTATTGTTTCTTGGATGGTTTTTCAGGTTACTTTCAAATCCTGATAGCACCCGAAGACCAAGAAAAGACAACCTTCACATGCCCCTATGGAACTTTTGCTTATCGACGCATGCCGTTTGGTCTATGTAATGCCCCCGCAACATTCCAACGTTGCATGGTAGCCATCTTCCACGACATGATAGAAAAGACAATGGAAGTCTTCATGGACGACTTTTCTATCTTTGGGGATTCATACGACCAGTGCCTCGATAACCTTGAACGAATGTTATCCCGATGTGAGGAAACTAACCTCTCCCTTAACTGGGAAAAATGTCATTTCATGGTAACGGAGGGAATAGTACTCGGTCACAAAATCTCAAGCGAAGGAATGAAGGTGGATCGAGCCAAAATAGATACCATTTCTCGACTACCGCCCCCATCCTCCGTTAGAGCTATCAGAAGTTTCCTAGGGCATGCCGGATTTTATAGGCGGTTTATCAGAGACTTTTCTAAAATCTCAAGGCCTCTAACAAAATTACTTGAAAAAGATGCCCCTTTCATCTTTGACAAGGATTGCAATCAAGCATTTCTAACCTTAAAGGAAATGCTAGTCAATGCACCTATCATGATAGCGCCTGATTGGAAATTTCCTTTCGAAATCATGTGTGATGCTAGTGACTTTGCAGTTGGAGCTGTCTTGGGACAAAGAAAAGAAAAGCATTTTCACCCAATTTATTATGCTAGTAAAACACTTAACGATGCACAAGAAAATTACACAACAACTGAAAAAGAATTACTAGTTGTGGTATTTGCTTTTGATAAATTTCGTTCTTATCTTGTTCTTTCTAAAACTATAGTCTACACAGATCATGCAGCCATTCGATATCTCTTCAAAAAGCAGGACGCAAAACCACGTTTGATTCGGTGGATTCTACTCCTCCAAGAATTTGATATTGAAATCAAAGATAAAAGAGGAGCTGAAAACACCACAGCAGAACATCTTTCACGCTTAGAAGACCCAGCTTTGGAGGCAACCAGGGATGAGCAAATCAACGGAAAATTTCCAACGGAGTCCCTAGAAATGGTGGAATACAAGGAAGAACCATGGTACGCCGACTATGCTAACTACCTAGCTAGCAGTATAGCCGCTAAGGGTTGGCCACATCATCAAAGAAAAAAATTCTTTGCCAATGTGAAACATTATTTTTGGGAAGATCCATATCTTTTCAAAATGTGTGCCGACCAACTCATCCGACGATGTGTACATGGTAGTGAAGCACGAAGAATTCTCCGCCATTGTCACGAAGGTCCATATGGAGGACATCATGGTGCCACGAGTACCGCACGAAAGGTATTTGATTCAGGATTTTATTGGCCAACCATTTACAAAGACGCCCAAAGTCTTGTCAAGACTTGCGATGCTTGCCAAAGAACAGGTAATATTTCTTCGGGTAAATTACGTTTTGAGTCCCTGTGTTTTAGTGGTTTTAACCACTTGAGTCCAAAATCAAAATGTTTAACGCCCTGAGTCCCTATAAGCATTTTTCTTAACCATTTGAGTCCAAATTTCTAACACTGTTAGTATTATTCTGTTAAATTTTATTAAAGGACCAAATTACCCCTATACTTAAAAGAACCAATTTATTATTATTAAAACTATTACTAAATATATAATTCAGTCTCCCTAATATCTTTCTCTCTCAACCCCCCCCCCCCCCATTCTGGAAAGATACCTGCTTGTAGTATATAAATTTGTCATATGTTAAATTTGTAAAATTTAACATAAATCATCCCTTGTGCAAAAACTGAACTTTATCAGCTAGCAGTTGCAGCAGCCTCGGAGATACTCTGCAATGACGGTCTCCATGTTTCTGACTTTGAAAACGATCCGGACCGTTGCCTGCTTGTTCTATCATGTGCCAACACCTGATAATTTAGAACAAAGTATATAAGATACTGCATAATCTTCTTCTTTGACTTTTAAAGTCAAAGTTATATTGTTAATTAGTGATTAGTAAAAATATTAATTAGATGAAGATGACTCACCCAACTCAAACTCTCCAATTCGTTACCATGATCACAGGAAATCTGGATAAAAAGATTAGGAAATCCCATATTTAAAATTTAGAAATTAATATATAAAAGAGGGTTAATTGAAGGTTATCTTGAAGTTGTAGATGCAACCCTTGACCCTTATTAACTGTTTATAAGAGATTCCACCAACCCCCACATTACTCCGGCAAGGAAATCCAACTCCGGTGACCTGCAACTCCTCACTGGCAACCCTCCTTCACATCAAAATGCAACAAACACACACAACCAAGACTCCCCCTTTAACTTTTAACCTTTTCTGACCAACCTCGGCTGTGAAACCGAAACCCAGGTGCGAGCAACATCGACGATGATTTCTTGACCCATGTTCTTCATCGGTGAAGTGAAACCGGAACCCAGGTGCGAGCGACGTCGGCGGCGGCGGTTGCCAGAGTAGCTACGGCGATGATTTCTTGACCAATGTTGGTTGATTTTCGATCTGCAACAGAGATGGAAGTTGTGGGTGATGAAAAGGGGATGAAATTAGGTTAAAAAGAACCATGGAAATGGGGATTGAAGATGAAGGAAGTGTGAGGGAGTTTGAGTTGGTATAAGAGAGAAAGAGATCAGGGATATAAAAGAGACACAGAGGTTTTAGGTTTTTACAAGGGTAAAGAAGAAGATACAGGGGCATTTTAGTCTTTTAATAGAAAACTAACAGAAAATATGGATGGTGTTAGAAATTTGGACTCAAATGGTTAAGGAAAATGCTTATAGGGACTCAGGTCGTTAAACTTTTTGCTTTTGGACTCAGCTAGTTAAAACCTATAAAACACAGGGACTCAAAAAGTAATTTACCCTATTTCTTCCAAAAATGAAATGCCACAAAATGACATTCTTGTTTGTGAAATTTTTGATGTGTGGGGACTCGACTTTATGGGACCTTTCCCACCGTCGAAAGGAAACAAATATATACTTGTGGCAGTAGACTACTTGTCTAAATGGGCCGAGGCCGAGGTACTTCCAACAAATGATGGAAGAGTCGTGGTAAGATTTCTGAAGAAATTATTCTCTCGTTTTGGCACACCTAAAGCATTAATAAGTGATAGAGGTACCCATTTTTGCAACCATCAACTTGAAATTTTTTTAACAAGATATGGGGTCTATCACCGGGTCTCAACATCATATCACCCTCAAACAAACGGACAAGCCGAAGTGACTAATAGAGGTTTAAAACGAATACTCGAAAAAACCGTAGGGTTAAATAGAAAAGAATGGGCAGATAAATTAGATGATGCTTTATGGGCTTTTCGAACTGCTTATAAAACAACAATAGGTACAACCCCATATAAGCTAGTCTATGGAAAAAGCTGTCACTTGCCAGTAGAAATTGCACACAAAGCCTACTGGGCAATTAAAAATGTAAACTTAGATTTAGAATTTGCTGCTAAAAATTGATTTTGTCAATTAAATGAATTAGACGAGCTTAGGAATTATGCATACTCAAACTTAGAAATTTACAAGGAAAGAATGAAAAACTTGCATGACAAACATATTAAACCTAATGAATTTCGAGTGGGAGATCTAGTTCTTTTGTTTAATTCACGACTTCGATTGTTTCCTGGTAAATTAAAATCTAGGTGGTCAGGACCTTTTTCCATCACCCATATTTTCCCACACGATGCAGTAGAAATTAAATCTCGGAATGGACCTCCATTCAAAGTCAATGGCCAACGGCTGAAACTCTATCAATGATTTATTGAGGATGAAGAGGAAGAAATCTCGCTTCAAACGGTCGACGAGTAAAGGCAACGACATCATACCTGGTAAGTTACGAATGATTGGGACGACATCTAAATCGGTAAGTCTTCTAACCAAACTTTTTGGGAAACAAGGGCACTCACACAAGCACTATAAAAAAAACCTTTGCTCGGCACGAGGCCGTGTCCGCTGGACACGGGGCCGTGTCCGCTGGACACGGGGCCGTGTCCGCGCTACTGTCGGGATATATTCCCCTTTTCATAACAGTTACTTCATTCCACACGCCCCGTTTCCCCGAAAACGCTCTGGTTCCAGGCAATTTTCCGCAGATTTTTGACGTCTCCTATCATTCTAACAACATCAAGGTATGATTCTATCACCATTAGTAGTTAGATTTAGCATTTGCATGTAGTTAAAACTTCAAAAATTTGGGGAAAAATCTAGGGTTCTTGAACTACACCCGGATCGAACCTCAATTTTTGCCTTAATCTGTTAGCATTTAGTTAGATTAGTGTTATAGGAAGTAAATCCACTTGTATTGTTCATAGATTCGCCCGATTTCTCACAAAAACCCCAAACCCTTGTTGTTGAACCGAAAAAGATAAAATTGAATGGGTAAACGGGTTGCTTAGGGAAAAACGGCACTTGGGGTTTCATTTTCTGGGGAAATCGCACCTATTGGACCAAAAAATTTCAAGTTTTCGAAACCGAGTCGAAAAATGATGTTTTTGAGTAACAGACGCCTGGACACGGGGCCGTGTCCGCTGAACACGGGGTCGTGTCCAGCACGCTGTTTGTAGTTTTGTCCGAAAATTCTAAAGTTTCGTGCTAACTTTTGGTGTGTTCTTTCAGATGGCAAGGAAGTTCACGAGGTTTAACGCAAATGAGCTCGATGCTAGGGCTAGATACGAAATACTTCAAACAAGACCGGAAGAATACCCAAGACAAGCATGCATGGATTTGTTAGCATTGGTGAACCAACTCGACCGCTTCAACAACCTTGTCACCGGCCCACTAAGAGTCGCTTTAACAATTCGACTTCGTTCCGTCCACGAGTGCACTTTGGAATTCTATAGCACCTTCACGTTCAATTCAAGGTGCAACCCATTCGACAATAATGGGGTAGCATTTCGATGTGGTGGAACTAGGTACTCGATTTCAATGGCACAATTTGGGTCGATCGTCGGGCTGTATGCGGAGGAAGATGCGGGTAACGAGGAAAATACTGGACGGATGCGAGAGATAGAGAACGATCGCCAAGCTGCGTGGGCTCAGATTGGTGAAGGGCACTACAATCCGAGCAGTACTAAGAGCACTAAGTTGAGGGATCCGCTCTACCGATACATCCATAGGCTCCTCGGCTACTCTCTTAGCCAAAGGCATGATAGCGGTGGCGTTGTTGGGTTAAGAGATTTGGTTGTCCTCCACTGCATCCATAACCGCAGAGACCTTGATGTTCCATTCCTCCTGCTCCAAAACATGCATTTGAACCGACTTGCTACTGCACCAACCCCTATCTTCTTTGGAGGATGGGTATACCGTCTCTTCAAGCACTTCACCAACATACCTAGGTCACTCGAAAGGAGCCCATGGTCAGGAAGGGTAGACATACACATTTTCCGCTCAATGAATCTAATTTATGAGGCTGAAGACGGGACGGTTAGCTTCCAAACGATGCAGGGGCATGCATGGAACCCACAAGAAGCACTTGTCCTTCACGCTCCACAACATCATCAGTACCAGTACCAGCCCGACGGTGATCCGGGCCAATCCTCCTCAGGAGGCGGTTTTCCTAACTTCCAAAGTTTACATGATTTATTGCAGGAAAACCTCATGTGCACCAGGAACACCTATAACATGGCGAGCAACACATACAACCGGGTTGGAGCAATCGAGAGAAACATATCCGATATCCAAGATGATATTGGAAATATCCGGGAGTACATTGCGGGGCATGGTGGAGATGATGATGATGAGGACGAAGACATGGACTAGGCGGGAGGAGCGGAGGCAGAAGTGGTTGGTTGGTGATCCCACAGGTTAACCCTTTTTTTTATCTTGAACAATTTCCGGCCTGCGTGCCATGTGTTGAACAATTTACTTTCTTTTAACTCTTTTTATTTTCTGCATTTCTTTTTCTTTTTAACTTTGTGATGGATGGGATGTTGAATGTTGGTAATTTAGAATGTTTGCTATGGTTTGGTGTAGTGTTTATTGCTAAACTTTAGTGCTAAACTTTAGTGCTACTAAAGCTGGGACAGGATAACTAGAGCCAGAAACCTGTTTTTCAACCTTGCAGATTGTCTACACGGGGTCGTGTCCAGCCGACACGCCCCCGTGCCCACTTCCCCAGACCTGCTGTTTGTCTAAATTTGCAGACTTTTACCAGCCACGGGGTCGTGTCCAGCCAACACGCCCCCGTGTCCACCTTCTGTAAGTTTTTTGTTACTGGCACCTGAACACGGGGTCGTGTCCAACGAACACGGGGCCGTGTCCAGGCGCCCAGTAACACAAATTTTTGCTTTTTCACACCTTTTACACATTCAATCAATCTAAAAACTTATTTTTGGGACACATTGAGGACAATGTGTAATTTAAGTGTGGGGGGGATGCTAAAACCTTGAATCTTGCATGTCCTAATAACAAGCCTTACACAAAACTCTATTGGAACCGCTAATCACCCCAAATTTTTTTCAAAAAAAAAATTTTAATTTTTTTTTTGTACTTGTCTAAGTTTAATTTGGGAATTTCAAAATTCTAAAAAGGTTATATTTTTACAAATTTACAACCGATAGCGTCGTGATAAAAAGAACCAACATAAGAAAATTATGAAAAGGCATGACAAGCTTAGTTAAAATTTAATTATATATACTTGATCACATGAAAACCCATTCCCACAAAAGTGAGTTTTGAGCCTTTATTGAGCATACAAATACATATCTTTAAATTAAATGCTCATTTTTCGTTTCTTGTGTGAATAGCCGCTTGGTTCTTACAACTCTAGAACTTGCCACGACGATACATTCCCGGTCCTTACCAACTTAAACCCGAGTAAGTAAATGATGGAGGCATTAGGACTAACCCTTTTTATTTCTACACCATTATTTTTCTTTTTTTTTTACCACCTACCCAAAATCCCCCTAGTTAACCCCTTTAAGCCTAAACCTTTTCATTTCTTAACCCAAACCAAACACCCTTTCACCCACCAAAACCTTTTTTTTTACCCTTTGTTTTAGTAACAAGCTCGGTTTTTCGTATGACTTTCAAAAAAAAATGTTGATGATGAAGCAAAAGAAATAAACAAGCAAGTTCATCAAAAATAACTTTGTTTGAATTATGGCTTCATCAAAATAAAAAATTGAAAAATAGAGAAAGTCTTACGAAAACCGACGCTTGTTGCGCTTTTCGCCCTTTCACTAACCACTAACCCAACCACCTACCTTTAACCCAAGCCTAACCCTTCACCCAAAAATTCCTCTTGATATTTACAAAGGTATATAGTTAAAAAGGAGGAGGATTGATTGCTTGGCAAGCCTATGGTAGGAGTAAGTTCCATGCCGCTCTCGAGTGATTCACTAAAATACATCTTCGGTCGAGTGTTGAGTGATCTCCCGTGAGGTATGTGAACTTGTATATAAATAGAATTTTAAGGGAGCATGTTATGCCCTAATAAGTAATTTATCTTATGAAAAGTTTTAAATAAATCATGACGAATAGGATTGTAAATAAATAAAAATAAAACGTAATAAAGAATCTTGGAAATCCCGACACTCTATGACAAGCCCAAAAACCTTCTCTTCTACCCATTCCAATTGGGAGTGTAAAGCCATATTATAAAGAGTTTTGCTTGAGGACAAGCAAAGATTCAAGTGTGGGGGTATTTGATGTGTGCAAAATGCAACATATAAATTACATCAATTGTGGCATAAAACTAACCCTTTTTTAGTACTAATGTTGGAAAAAGTGTGTTTTTGTCTTCCTTTTGTATTTTCAGGATTAAATGAGCTCATATTAACAAAAAAAGCAAAAAGGCAGCTAAATCTAACATAAATACAAGAAAATGAACAAACGTGGCATGCCCAACCTCCCCGAAAGCATCTTCCCAAGCAAAACAAGAGAGCAGAAGGCTGAACACGCCCCGTGCTCAATGAGCACGGGGGCGTGCCCAAGTGTCAGCATAAAAGACAAAGTTGTAGAAGCTTCCATCGCCCACCACGGGGCCGTGCTCAGCGGACACGGGGCCGTGGTCAACTATAAGATTCGCAGAATCCAGGAAAATCTTGATAGTACAGATATGCTTCTACACACGGGGTCGTGCCCAGCGGACACGGGGCCGTGGTCAACTAATGCAGACAAAAGCAATTAATGAAGACAGAGAAGAGGATGGACACGGGGCCGTGCCCGAGCTTCTGTTCAGCCTATAAATAGGAGTGCTTGGCTCAAGCTCAAACCATCCCTTGGCACACCACCTCTCTCACACTTCACCCACCACCCACCACCACCATAACACCATCATCCACCACCATCATCCATTGTCCATCATAGAGTGTGTGAGTCGTCTCGGGATCCAAGATTGATCGTAAGAGTTCTTGACAATCAAGGCCATGTTTGCCTAAGTCTCTTACATCACTTGGTGAAGACAAAGTGTCTAGTGTAATACTTTTTATTTTTAATCTTTTCGCACTTTTTAATTGGTTATGTATTAATGACTTTAATAACTAGTTTTTTATGTTGAAGGTGATTCTTCCTTATCGTTTGTCCGTGGTGTCTTAGCATTATTTTACTGTCTATATAAAATAAAAAAATTTCACCATTCATATCTCCACGGTCTATATGGAGGTATGTTGGCTACCTGGTCGGGGATTAAGGGAACGGTTTGGTAAGAGTCTTGCCATTGTTCAGTGTATAGATCCTGCAAAGGACCTGGGTCAAATTTAGTAGGACCTCCTTCAATACTTAACGGTATTGGATGGCGGGGGTCCAAACTCTTTGATCCCCTCATAAGTTAAACTACTATTAAAACTTTAACCCGGCTACTTAGGACTGTATCCCTGCTGACTCAGACTACTTAGCCGAGGGTAACGTCGCCTTCAAAAGAGGGGCCTACCACATTATGCATTAATAACTTAAATAATTATCTTTCAATAATCCGACCCTTTAGGATTGTATCCTTGCTGACTCAAACTACTGGGTTGAGGGTAACGTCACCTCCAAAAGAGGGGCCTACTACAATAACTAAGATAATCTCTTAAATAGTGCAAAAGTGCGGAAATAATCAAAGGTTACACTAAACACGAGTCGGAGCCAAGTGATTCATCTTGTCTATCTGTTTTTACTTTTATTTTTATTTTTTCAGCATTTTAGTTAGTTTTTATTTTCTTAGTTTAAAACCTTTTTCTAACTTTTTGATTTGATTAGACGTTGAGGATAAACCGGTACTAAAAGCTCTTGTGTCCTTGGACGACCTCGGTATCTTACCAACACTATACTACGCTCATGATGGGTGCACTTGCCCATATGTGTGTTTAGTGTTAGTAAATATCGTGTTTTATAAATTTAAAACTTGGCTAAAGAAAGTGTAAAAGGGCTTAAAATATACTTAAACTTATATACACACTTCACACGCATCAAAAGGCTAGTGTTTAATTCCCTCAATGGTGGCTCTGATACCAACCTGTCACACCCCGATATTTCCGGTGGGCCCGGTGGGCCCGGTGGGGAGTATCGTGACGTAGTTGATATCATCATAGTCAAATTATCACAATTTAATGCACAGCGGAAGTCTAAAATAATAATAAAACCCGAATTGAAAGTATAATAAAATATTACACAACGGTTGTAAGTGGATCCACAGGCGAATCTAAAACAGAAAGTAAATATTGTTCAACAGACTGTAAGTACTAAAAGCTTGCAAGACTCTTTAATTAATACTCAGGAGTTTCCAGCCCATTACGCGTAATACCTGCACTTAATCTTTTTGAAAAATACGTCAGTTTACACTGGTAATACAATTAACTGACTCTTTTTGAAAAGTATTTATAAAATTGGTTTGGATGCACAAGGCATAAAATATTTTATAACTTGGGACAATTATTTAAAATAATCTTGTATACAGATTTATATGTTTGTCCTACGTTCAGGACCGGAACAGAAGAGTCGGTACAAGATTAATAGACACATCACTAGTATAAGCCCACAAGAAGTTTCCTCACGAGTGAGATACCGTTTTACATACGCAACTGCCAGGTGTATGCCTACACCCCGTGCTTAAGTCGTGGCCATTTCAAATGAATGAGCCGAGGATATCCAGGACACGGTCATATTAACCCCCAAAGGCTTTGTATCAAACAAAACACATTAAAACAGGTTTTCTCAATGATTTAACCACTAATCGATTAAATATTCAATACCCGACCAAGCGGTAATAATTTACCGTATCCCAAGCCCGTATAAGGGAAAATAAGTTAAAAGTATTTACCTGAGCTAAAATGTAATTTATTCTCAGCCGTATATTCTAATCAGCAAGTGCAAGTAGCTTTTACTGGGCTCCTAATCTGGAACGAAGGTTTTAATAATCGATTAGATTCCTAACGGGTCTTATTTAAATTAAAACTTAGACCGGTTAGTTTTTAAGAAAGGTTTACGGTTCAAAATGCAAGATTAAGCGAAGACCGGATTAGAATGTGATTTAGACCCAACAAGTTTGAAGACTTGTATATGATGGGTAAACTAAATACATTCTGGATTTTGAAGTAGAAATGATAAGGTTTGACCCGTTTCGGTTAATTTACGCAAACTAGTTATATAAACCGTACCAAACGCGTATATGCATAACGGGTAACTGAATGAGTCATGTACAATTCCCATAAGTTATTATGCTTAGAATATGTTGTGATATCAGTAGGATATCTTCCATTATGCCCAAAACGAATTTAAAACCAATTTAAGCCCCGTAAGGGTATTTTGGTCATTTTAAAGTTTATAAAATAGGTTAAATAGTAATCTGAGATTCTGGTCTGAAATATTCAGTAAAAATATTTATTTTATCAAGTCACATCAGTAAGATATTATACATATGTGAGGTTTATCTTTTATGGCCAAACTATGCACCGTAGGGGCATTTTGGTCATTTCACATATGCTTTTAAGGTCAAATTTGGAAATTTGAGTTCAAGACTTATACTTACTGTTAAAGTATAAAAATTTATTTTTAAAATCAGTAGGTAACAAGTCTTTGGCGTTAAATATGGTTTTAAACCATACTATGTGCCTAATTAGCGTAAAAGTCGGTATTTGACGATATTTGAGATGTTTATAAAATTTTGAAGTTTGATCAGTCTCTAAAGCTTAAAATATTTTATTTAACATATGTTATCAGTAGGAAAAGGTTTAGTATTCAAATCATATGTTAAACTCATTTTATTAATGAAAAGGGCATTATTGTCAATTACCGAATTCATGCTAGAACTCTATGTTATGGACAGTATAAAATTTGACAAACATTTCCAAAAATCCCTAAATATTATATCTTAACAGTGGGTAGGAAGTTTGGTGCCAAAAATTGGGTTTAAATATGATTTATGCTTAAAATGCCATTTAATTAACAAAAAGCTTTTGTTTTACGATATCTTGCATAACTTTCATTTGAGACCAGAAACGGATGTCAAATTTTTATGACACACTTATAAATTAGTAATAAAGATTTTTGTCCTCTCACATTTTCAAAAATCTCGTTTTTATAACATAAGGGCAAAATGGTCAACTTTTAAGCATTTAATGGAAACACGTAAATGATTCAGATTTCTAAGGGACCATGTAGTATAACCTCAGAGGGTTATACTGACATATAATATGGTCATAAAGGAATCCTAAGGCATAGCTAAACTAAGCTAAATCGGGTCAGAACTGAAAGTCAAAGCAAAAGTCTACTTTTGCGACTTTCGGTTGCGAACCGAGCCTAAACTCAGAGTTGTCGGGTTGAACATGCCTAAACATGTTCTTATATTATTTACCAAGTTATCTAAGTGTCAAAACATGTGTTCATAACTTCTGCATTATCGGTTTTAATTATATTTTGAGAAATTGACTGTTTTGACTTTTTGACTAGTTGCATTGACCCGAAAATTGACTGAGATAACGTGATAATTAGAAGGTGCCCTTTTAAGGGTTTATCACCTACTTAATTACCAACACATAGCCACTTTCAATTCGAATAATGGCTGGACCGTTAGTGATTAATCACAAAGTCAAAGCGTAATTATGATATCTTTGACTTTCGGTCATTAAACTAACAAAAGCTTAACTACGGAAACTAAGAACACTTACAATGGTCCTTAGCACAAAATTTTTCACTAAGAGAGCTTCCTTCTAAGTCAAGATGCTCCAGAGAAGTTTGCAAGTTTGAAAACTTGAAGTGAGCAAGTTCAAGAGCTCCTAACATGGGCCTTTATATAGGATTTTGGAAGTTCTAGGATCAACTCAGGTGTCCCCCAGGTGAAATCTGATGCATACAGGTGTCTAAGAGGTTTTATAATACCATCAACATGATGCTGAATCGAGAAAAGGGGTGTAGAAGATGACAACCCGCAGCTGTCCATTTCTACTGCCCAGATACAGTCCTTACGAACCGTAAGCCTTAGCTCTTACGGTCCGTATCCGCTTTTCAAATTGTATCGCCCAGTTAAGCCACCTTACGGACCGTAAGGTGGATGCTTTGCGGTCCGTAAGCCTTTAATCAGAAGACAAAAACTTTGAGAAATTTTATATTTGACCATGCAAACTTTCATAACTCGAATATATGGTCACTTTCAGCAGGAGGGGTCCACATGATTAGGTCTGCATGATCTTGGGAGTATGGCCATGCATAAAGAGGTCTTGGACATATTGCAAAATGGTTCCCGAATGAAGAATTCTTACTTTTACACTTCTGACCCATATTCTTGATAATTGCAAATTATATTACA
Organism: Helianthus tuberosus; assembly: GCA_030545235.1. NCBI lineage: Eukaryota > Viridiplantae > Streptophyta > Magnoliopsida > Asterales > Asteraceae > Helianthus > Helianthus tuberosus. The sequence continues at coordinate 9,915,386 of CM060384.1, read as the reverse complement.
TAATTGCACCAGATCTTTAATAGATCATTATCTGATGTTCATGAGGAAATAATAGTATATTACAAAGCTTTGGGAACGTTAAAAGGTCACTCAGAGGTAAGAATTAACATGTTGACCCTTTTAACCCCTGTGTTTCGTAACTTTTGATTTTTAAGCGCAAACAGCTTCTTGTGTCCGCCAATTTATTCAATTACGAATACGAACATTTCATGAGGTCATTCAGAGGCATAAGTTTGGCATGTTGACACTTTTAGTCCTTCTATTTAGATCTTTTCAATGATTGACAACTTTAGTTCCTCCGGTTATCTTTTTAACATGATCAGGGTTTATGACACGTGTCACCACCGTATTGGACATGATTTTGCGTGGTGTTACAGTTGTGGTGGTGTTGTAATCGTCATTCATCTCTACAATCATAGAAAAGTCACTAGAGGGTCAACGGGCTCGAAGCCTCGTAGACACTTGGATGGTCAAGTCAAGTCGGGGTCACAATTAGAGAAACAAGTATATACGTATATGTAAATATCAAGTAGTAGTGGTAGGATGTTACCTTATTGGTGCCCTTACCCCTTAGCATTCATCTACATAAAAAGGTGTCTTCATGTTATATGAAGAGGTAGGTGTTAGAAGTGAATAATGGTAAGGTCAAAAGGCCCCCACCAAATGTAGGTTGGCGCCCTCTCCAAATGATGCTAGTTACTCCCTTATTAGACTAGTTGTAGTGGGTTGGTACCGCCTCCAAATGTAGGGTTTTCATTAGCTTCAAAAGAAATCCACACACATCCCATGCTTCCCTCTTTATGCCCGTTATATCACACACACTCAAGCCCTTGGCATCCCTTCAGCGCGGTGTTTGGCGCCCCTTTGGGGTGATGTGGCAATTGCCGCCAAGCCACTACACAATCTTACAAGGAGTTAGTAGGATATTGGGTTGTCCAGAAAATACAAATTTGATCGTTTTTGGTTAGTTCACTGTACCGGGTTTGGACTGTCACACCCTGCTAGTTGCGGAAGCGTGTTGCGTGTGACGTAAGAAAGGTAATCATTGCATCAAATCATGTATCACCGGCTCAAGACTTGTTTCCTGAAATACATGTAGTTTTAAAAAGTCAACAAAAGTTGAGCGAGTTCATGCAGTTATTGTTATCATATGAAATCTTTGAAATCTTGTAATGTAATCATGGTATGTATTAGCATTCATGGAGTTTAAGGATCTATCAATGGGTAGCGAGCCCCTGACTTTATGTACCATACGTACGCAACCAACCCGAGACAACTTTGACATTTCTGGGATCACAAAAGCACTCCAGGGTATACCAACCAGGAGTGGAGCGTGTCTCAAGCTCAATAGATCTACACCTTTTGCACCTTGGTCACTAAGTGATTAATGGTTACTATGTCATCATCCTACTTATGTACATTGATCATGTTATCATCTAAACCCATAGCCATGGTTGCAAAAGTCGCTAGGGGCTCCCTAGTCGGTCGACCGGGGAGTTGAGAGTACTCGGTATAGGCGGAGAGTACTCGAGGAGTACTCGGACATGTTAAATTATAAAGAAATTAGTTTTCAGAAATTAAATATATGTCTAATAACATAAATTTACTAATATTTATAACAAAATACGTGAAAAAATGATATTCATTATTTAATATGATAGTCACATAAATTATCTTTTTTATTATTTTTTAAGTCAAACTCAGCCCGAATTGACCTACTAGATCCGATTTTGGCCGAGTTTGACCGTGTTTGATCGATTCCGAGTAATTAGGCGGAGTTAGAGAAAGTCGCCTCGGCAGCCTACCTTGTAGCGACTGTTCGGGGAGTACTCGGCCTTGGAAACCTTGTTTTACAACCATGCCCATAGCTAACATACCCATAGTTTTAACATGTATTTCCCCTCGACTGTTTTAAAACACAACATTGAAATCATTGAAAGGAGGGACATGAACTCACAATTTTGCGTTCCGTGTACTGTGATATCGTAGTGAGCGTCCGTGTGAGTAACCTACATGTGTACTAACTTTATTAGACTCTAGGTCTTTCGGACCTTGTACAAGTTGTTCATCTTGAATTCTTATTGTGTTTTCACTTGTCGTTTTGGAACAACTTTGTATTTTAGAGTGTTGGTAGTTTGTTTGTTCACTTGTTATGTATATTGATTTCATAGGTGCATTCATATATTTTATATGTATTGAATTGTTTTGTGAACGGCTTCGCCCTACACATGTCCTCGTGCTTCGCACGCGTGTCATTGGGTCGAACCTATGTCATTGGGACAAACCCTGTCTTTGGGTTTATCCCACGTTTCTATGTCATTGGGCTTTAACCCACGTTTCTATGTCATTGGGCCTTGGCCCATGTACTTTAGTAATTTGGGCCTAGCCCAAATATTTTATCATTGGGCCCTAGCCCTTGTATTTTAGCAATTTGGGCTTAGCCCAAATATTTTATCATTGGGCCCTAGCCCTTGTATTTTAGTAATTTGAGCCTAGCCCAAATATTTTATCATTGGGCCCTAGCCCTTGTATTTTCGCAATTTGGGCCTAGCCCAAATATTTTATCATTGGGCCCTAGCCCTTGTATTTTAGCAATTTGGGCCCTAGCCCATATATTTTAGCATTGGGCCCTAGCCCAAATATTTTAGCATTGGGCCCTAGCCCAAGTATTGAGTCCATATGTTTAACAATCTTGCATTTTGTAAAAATTACTAAGTATGTAATTTTATAATTTTTATTCTTTTATTAAAGAATACTTAGAAATCTTGTATTTTTCTTTCAACTTTCCGGAATTGTTATCGGTGATACATATATTCGCCCGGTTGTCTAAAACTATATTGTTAGACCCGTCGTTGTGATCGCTTAATATATATTTCTTGTGAACTCGTCCGTTGTCCGTTTTATTAATTCGTCCGTTTATTCGCTTATGGACACAATATGTTTAGGATTTATTTATGTCTATTTTTGATGCATTTCTTTGGGAAACATGTATACGAATTTTTGTGTCTTTTTGTACTTGTTTCTTACAAATATTTCTTGGTATCATGGGTGTATTATTTTGATCACCCTAAATGTATCTAAGTACATACACATAGCACAAAATACATATACATGATGAGTTTCCAAAATATATAATTTTTGTCAAAAATTATACTTATACATGGTTATTATTTTTACCCATCTACCTTTGTAAAAATGTATTTTCAAGTTCATAAGAACTCTTGAGTATTTAGGACTTAGCCATTTTCATCAAAGCCGCCATAATGACGTTTAAGACCACTAATCATGTTTAACTTTGTTAATCACCCGTTAACCCCATTTTTTAATCGCGGTTAGATTTTTAGAAAAATTCGCCATAGTTTCCCCTAAACCATGGCGTTTTCCACGTTATAAAAACGTATTTAAACCATAATCAGTTTTCCAAATCACCACTAATTCATCAGGTATCACCAAAAATCATTTTTACAACAATAATCATACACATTTTCCTTCAAATTCCCCATGAGCATTACTTATGTTAAATTTCAAGACATTAAAGTAAACCACTTTTCAAGTTCATTCTTTACATAAACTTGATTATGTTTGTTTTATACTTTTAAAAGTCCCCATATCTTATATCTTTCAAGTTTATTAAAAATACCAAGACTTTTACATAACACTTTTTATAAACAATTTTATATAAAATTGTTTCATGTAAAAACCAAGTTATTAGTTTTTTAAAAGTCTTAATTCAAGTTCATTCTTATGTTCTATCTTTCAAGAACAATAATCAAGTTTCATATATATAATACTCATGATTTTGAAGGTGATGATCTTGTGGGATTTAAACAATATATATGTTTAAATCACATTTTCATGTTTATCATATGGCTAGATTAACATATCTATGAAATACTACAACAAATAAACATGAAGATCATCATAAATCTCATCTTTAAATAACTAATCTTAACATAATCAACATAATCAACAAGATTACACTAACTAGTTGCACTAATCTACACAAATAATCACATAATAAGTTTAGATTAGTAGATTATTAGCTTTGAGGTTAGGGTTTTTTATTTGATTTTTATTAATCTTCAAGATAATCAAACTTGTACTTTTGTAATCTACTAATAACAAGAAGCTTAAATATGGTGTTTAGAAGACTTACAACTTTGCACAAGCTAAACAAGAAGATTAAGCCTCCAAGAACTCCCTTAATGAAGCTCCATGCCTAATCCATGTTTAGATGATCTTGAAATGGCTAGAATATGTGTAATTTAGGGTGTTTATGAAAGATTTATGGTGGGTTTAGTGTGTGTTCTTTGAGCCGAGACCAAGGAAGAAGATAAGAGGGGTTTTTGGAACTTGAATGATGTTGTGAATGATAAGTATGGAAAGTGGTGTATGATTGTTATAATTTACATAATCTTTCAAGTTTTCAGACCATACCTTCCATCCTTTTCTCCATACCTATAATCTTCCATTTTTCAACATGAAATCTAGTGGTTAGGACCCACTTTGACCAAAATATATAAATGGGGGGGGGGGGGGGGGGTATAAGTGTAAAATTTTTATAAAAAGTTATTAAAATGAATATATTTTGGTCATTATTCGAAGTACGGTGATTAGGGGTTTAATTACACCATTAAGGGGTAATTAGGGATTCAGATTGTTAATTGACCTTAACTAGTTCACTAAACTAGTAGAAATTGCATTTCGACGCTTTAGACGTCTTCCGTTTGGTTGTTGGTGAGTTTACGACACTTTTGTGTCGTACCGACGAGACTTTGTCGCAAGTTGTTATTCCACCGTCAAGCGATGCATGAAGTGATTCAGAGTCCCAAAATAGGCTTAACTAGTTCACTAGCTCTTCGTTTGGTTGTTTTGTGACCGAAAATACCGCTTACTAGCTTTTCGGGTTGATAACGGACTAGTTATGTGTATAGCGATATAATACCGGAAGCTTGTTATTTTGGACACTACGATGATATTCCCAAAGTGTTTTAGTGTATATGTCATCAATTGTCCTAATTCCGAAGTTCCAGAAATGATAAATTTTAGTTTCGGACGAGTTAAAATTGTCATATTTTTAGCGAAATGGACGTTTTAGTATTTAGGGCGTTGTTCCGGAAGGTCTTATATTTTTGCAAGATATGTTTTCATGTTAGTGTTTTCTTATGTATATGGACTCACTCATGTTGTTCGTGTGTCGTTTTTCATTGTTTCGTTTTATTTTCACGGTTTGCTGGCATGAATAGTGTAACCGTGAATAGTGCGCGCAACACTTTCTACCAACGCTTTTAGGACATTGTTTGATTGGTTTCGAAATATGACGAAAACCAACATATGTTTTAGCATTGTTTTCTTGTCCTAACACTGTTATCTAGTATACGACACAGTTACGTAATTAAATTACGCTAATTGCATGAGATTATAGACTAAAAATAGTGATTAGATTGTACGGAATCATCGGTTATTAGCCATTTGTCACATGGACTTAGGTATAATTTATATGAAGAAATATATGAACTACAGGATGGTAGAGGGGTTAGGATTTGAGCGAAATCTCAAAATTTTGTTTAGTGTTATAGGGAAGGAACGTGAAACATAGGTGATGTCACCATTTGACATAACAATACAACTACCATTGTAAACAAAAAGTGTAAATTAAAAGCAAATTATATATTATCAATCCATTCCTATTGAAATGGCTTCTTTAATCAGATAAAAATACAACTTGTAGGCGGCCATACTATTGTTTTTTGCTTTTTATTTATTTATTTATCTGGCAATATGGATTTTCATATGTTTTTAGCCATTTTTATTCTTTAATCCAGCCAATAAAAGTCCTTTTGATTCATGCACTGTTTGGGTATATTGTAAGGTGTGGTTGCATGCATGGGAAAGCTTGAAGGCATGGTAAGTTCGGTTAGATGTCTTGTTTTGAAAATGTTATATCTAATTACTAGGTTATTGCCCCGTGTAATACACGGGATGAATCATAATTATAATGTGAAATAAAAAAAATATGTTCATAATATATTATCTAAGTATGTATAATATAGAGTAATATGCAAACCAAATACGAAATAAATACTGAAGTTTATATAGCCATTCATAATAATATGATCTGTTATTTGTTTTAGGATTTGTCATAGGAACATAAAATTTTGTACCACTACTAATATTTATTGTGATATTTTCTTGTTCAAAGGTAACGTGTCTGATTTTATCTGATAATAAATTATTCTGATGGGTTAATGTTGGCATAATATTATATTTTCTTCCATCCAAATATAGTTTCCTCACTTTCGCTATCATTAACATTAATATAAGGTATGCTCGTATTCAAAGCTATAAACCAATATGAATTGTACGAAATAATTACTTTTATCACAATTAGTAAGGAAACCAATAAAAACTATTGATAATGTAATATGTCCCATACCATTTGAAAGGTCTGAAAAGGGACTTCTAGACAGATAAAAGTAATGTAAATGAATAGACAAAAAACTGAATCAATAAAACTAATTAACTATAGTTGAGAAAATACTATGTATAGTGTAATACTTTACATGTACAATTGAACCAATGAAACGGATATATAAGTGAAAAAATAAAAATAAAGACATGAAACACCATACGACAACTAAGTAAATCTAAATTTAAAAAAAAAAGTTATAACATTCCGAATGTGAAGATGCCTTTCACAGACATCTACATCTTAGTTACAATAGGAAAAAATATGTATGTTAAGAGTTTACCTTGTTTTAAGACACATATATCTAACTTATCTAAAAATACATGATGTTTTCTATGTGACATAGATAATATGCATATTACTTATTTGACATGGTAAACTTATCTAAAAACACATGATGTTTTCTATGTGACATAGATAATATGCATAGCATATGAAGAGTAAAAAAACATACCTAGTATTTAGAATGAAGTGGAGTTTAATTCTAAATATTTGATGTAATACATTGAATATTAAATAATGATTTTTTATATTCTTGACAAAACTTTAATTATCACAAAAATCTAATTTGATTCTAGAAGAGAAAGTAAAACTTACGAAATTGATGGGTTTTTGTTTAATAATTTGAAATCAAAATTAAATCCATAAATTATAGATAGATTTAAAACACATTTTAGACTTTAGATTTACAATCAAAATAAAATTCTAATATAATATTTAAATCTTTTTAATTTAAAATTTAAAATTTATTGATAAATTATTGATGCCCTCATTGAATGACATGTGTCCCAAATCAGGTTTCTTTTATTATATAGTATAGATGTGTGGGTATGTAAGTTGGGTATCACTCTAGACCGTAACCGATAATTGGTGTTAATTAGTGATATGTGTTTGTTAATGGTGGTTGAATAATGGCAGCTTTATTTGGAACAAACAAAGTTCAAGTGCGGTGTCACACCCTAACTGATGGCGGAAACATCGGGGCGAGACGTAATAGATTGTTCAAAGACATCATAGCATTAAAATTTGCGATATATTAAGATTCAAAATTTTCATTTTCGTACAATCAAATCAAACATTACATTGTTCAAAAAAGGAAATACAACAATTGGAAATTTCATGACTAAAAAACATCATAATGTGTGAGTAGATTAGGTGAGTATCTAAATCCACCTTAAGTAGTTTCTTGTGATAGCATCTTAAACATTTCCTGCAACATGTATAAAATATCCGTCAACACATAAATATATCGGTGAGCATACTAGTTTGTTTACATAGCATAGATAAGAATGAATCTCAAATCCACATATTTATAGCATACTAAATTATGTATCACGCTAGCATGCAAAAGCTAAAAATCAATCCAAAGTTTGGCACTAGCATATCCTTATCACCGAAGTAAATAAGGTCGTATAGAATAACTTAACAATGACCCACAAACGGGGCAGTGTGCTAATCTTATAGGGCTATACTTGTTAAGGGAGGCTTGCAAGGTTAATGATAATATCTAAGCATAATAATATTCTAACATGTATTCACAATTAGCATAACAAATAAGCATGTTTAAGGTTGAGTTTTTGAATTAGTTAGTTTGTTTGTATGTGTGTGTATGTGTGTTTAGTACGAATACACGTTGCAACCCAAATAGTAAGAAGTAAAATGAGTCTAGTATGAACTCACGTTTTTGCGAAAAAAATCCACAAGACGCGAGTGAGCGGGTTTGGTGGATGGAACACCAAAGTCACAATAAAATGGTAAACAAAGGTGTACAAGTATATAAGGAATTGAACTTGGAAAAATAAATGGAAATTATGAGTATGAAAATACATAAACATATCACGTCTAAACATTTATTTGGACACTATTATTAGTGTGTGTTTTTCGTGAGTGTTAAACACCCATTAGAAGTTCAAAATAACGAATCTAATACTAGGATATTTTTACCTTAACTTATAACATTCAACCATGGGTTGGTTGATATTATGGTTTGGTTTTGGAGAAAGTATTATGTGTATTATTACTTATATAGTCAAGCATCTGAGGTAGGGTAATCCACAGGGGCGAAGTATAGAAGGGGCGGGAGGGGGCGCCCGACCCCCCGAACTTTTCGCTCACTAGTGTTATATATGTAGTTTTCGTACAGAAATTTTTGGGTATAAACGTTTTCGACCCCCCGGTTCTATAGAATTTTTTTGGTATATACGTTTTCGACCTCCCCGTCATTCGGGTCAAGCTTCGCCACTGGTAATCCACAAACCTTAAGAGTTTCACCATTGCACATAATCACCAACATAGTTGATGATTCGGATGGTCATGAGTACAAGGAAAGAAATACATAGTTAAACTACGATTTTGCTAAGTAACCAAGTGAGGGATGGTGAAAGTTTAGTTGTAGAACCAAGGTCCCCAACCTCACCATTTATACCTTAACACAAGTCTTCCAACATTGCTTGTTTGAAGACTTGGTTTGGTTTCACTCACATAGATGATTGTGGGTTACTTAGAGACTTAGAACATATAAAATGGAGGCATATGAACCTCAAAGTTCCTGGAAATTAACCTTAGCATAAGTCCTTTAACATGGAAGTTTGTTGGTGAATTGGTTTGGTATGAAGAACTTCCAAAAACAAAGTAAAGGAAAACATGGTTATAAAGTTTGTGAAAAATCCCATCTTGGACCTAAAAAATGGGGGTTTACCATCCTTATTTACCTTGGTAAACAAGTTGTAATACTCCTAGCGGTGTTCCAAGTGTGGGGATAAAGAAAAACAAGAAGAAAAGTGCAAGAAGAAAACCAAAACTCATTGTTTTGGTCTTTGAGTTTTCTGTCCAAAGTTGAAGAAACGGAAGATTGGAGAGTGTTTGAGAAAGATTTTAGAGTGATGAAAGTGTTTAGGAGGTATTAGGGTTGGTATTTATAAGCAGGAATAGGTTTTGGGGTAATAAAGGAGTTGGTTGGGAGTTAAAAGGAGGGAGAGATTCAAAATTCACAGCTGTTTACGAGCTATTGCCAGCGGCACCCCTTGCGGACCGCAAGGGGATACAAATGCGGTCCGCAAGGGCCTCTGAATTATCCAAAAATTCAGTTTTAGTCCCCTGAGTTGTTTTGGTTGTTATTTTATGATAAAAACTCATTGTTTCGCATGTTTTCGGGTATTTAAGGTGTATGCAAACATGTAAATAATAAAAGTACTTATAAAATAATATTCCAAGGAAAGTAGAATCTCGATGTGTTTGCTCGGTTTGAATTAGAATGCGTATTTGTGAGTGTTTATGCATTATACAAGGATTAATTTGGCAAAAGTAATATAAAAGATAATTTCCATTATGATCAAGTCTCGAAATTACAAGGAATCAAAGAGAGAATACAAATTACATTAAAATGAAAAAGAAGAAATATAGGGAACATTATGTGGGGATGTGATATGAGGGTACTTCTCTCGGTTTTAATATGCTTAATTAAATGGATTTAAGTGTTTAATTATGTGAAACCGTTTTACTTAGAGAATGATATGAATTACAGGTACACGAAGCTTAAAAGGATGATTTTCGGGAGCTAAACGAGAGTTTGGAAGCACATGGAAGGACGAGGATCGAAGATATGAAAAAATGGAAGAAAGCCTAGATGTGATGTCAGGTGAATATAGGTTTGGGGAGTGTTCGTGAAGAGTTTGGATGAAATCCCGAAACCAGAAGCAAAAATTGAGCAAGAATGGTCAACAAAATAGAGTCAGAACTTCAAATGGGCATATATCGGGCTAGAAAATGAGTTACGAGAGCTATCATATATGAATCTTGACTGTTTTGGGGAGCTAAACATGAAGAAATCGTTTTTCAGGTGAGGGAGCCACCATGCGCCCTAAGGCCGCCACCTGGCGCTCTAACCAGCTGAACAAGGTGCCACTAGGGGCGGACAACAGAGGGAAAGGGGGAAATTTCAGGTGAGGGCGCCACTTGGCCCCTAGGTTGGTTATGTTTGCAAATTTAGGGTTTTGTTACCTTATTTAAACCCAAACATCCCAAACGAAATTAATTCTTCCCTCAACATTTTTAGGCATTCCAAAGGTGATTTTAAGGCTTTCCAACCCGTTTCAAGCACACCAATTGATGAAATCAATATCTACAACAACATCCAGTGGAGAATCAACGATGATGATGATGAGTGGCTAATCTCACCCGTGATCTCCTCCGGGTGTAGGGTTTGTAATAAACGTTTTTGATATTTTTTTAACTTAGGTTTTTGGGATTGAATATGTATCCCTTTAAGTTTTGATTGGATTCAATTGTGGTTTTTCAATTAAGAGACCTGATTGTGTTGGAATGTACTTTTCGTATAATTGAATTGGTGTTGTGCGAATAGGACCCCCCTTAAGTTCGGTTCCATATTTACTACTTGATTAATCATACACATAGTCACTCTTAATGACTTCCCACTGGGTTAACAATATCAACTCTGTTTTGTCAAACCTTTGATTGATTGAAAACAATTATAAGGGAGGTAATCTACTCCGGGTTTTAGGATGGATTTTTAAACTTGTTTTTATCGACCAATCCCCAATCAAGTTTGGGGGGAAATTTCTATGGATTTTATTACAAGCTTGTCGACGTCCAATGGCTAAACGACAACCTAGTCATTGTAGACATATTGTGTAAGTTTGTTCATTTTATTCCACTTTTGGGCCACTACATGGCTCAAACATTGGGTGCTACTTTTATTGATCGAGTCCACCAGTTGCATGGGCTACCAAAAAGTATCCTATTTAATCGTGATCCTCATTTCCTTAGTCAGTTTTGGATAGAACTTTTAAAACTATTGGCACTCAGTTGCTACAATCAAGGGCTTACCACCTGCAAACCGATGGCCAAACCGAGGTCATTAACATAACCTTGAATAGTTATCTTCGTTGTTTCACTTGTGATGAACCCAAAAGATGGACCACGTTCCCTTATTTAGCGGAATTTTGGTACAATACCTCATACCATTGCGTTGTTGAGCTGACCCCGTTTAAGGCCCTTTAAGGTCGACCCCCGCCTTAAATTCTGCATTACACCGGTTCCACTTCAACACCGAAAGCTATTGATGAGATGTTACTTGAGCATCAAACCATTATGGATACACTAAAGTCCAGAAAACCACACGGCAACATATGGCGGATCAAGCAAACAAACATCGCCAGGACATGCAATTTAATATCGGGGACCAAGTTTTGTTAAAACTTTGCATGTACCACCAAAAATCGGTGGAAAATCAGGGTGTGGGGATAACCAGTCGCAGGTTTATGGCCTATTCACTATACTTGAGCGCATACGTAAAGTTGCTTACCGGCTGGACTTGCCGATCAACTCTCGCATTCACCCCGTTTTTCACGTATATCTGCTTCGACCATGTAAAGGTGTACAGGATGGTGAGGGGTGAGAATTTGAGCGATATATCAAAATTTTGGTTGGACATGAAAGACAGGTGATGGCACTAATTGACCTAGCAATACAACTACCATCATAAACAAAAAAGTGTAATGTAAATTAAAAGCAAATTATATATTATCACTCCATTCCATTTGAAATGGGTTCTTTAATCAATCAAACAAAAATACAACTTGTAGCATGAGATTCAAGTTCATCGTTTCTATCTACGAGCCAACAATCACAGCTCATTAACAATTTACAGACCAGTCGTAATCCTGGTAAACAATATGCACCGCACCACCGTCACTAGAAAGATGCGACAATAGCCCCGCCTTGCTTGCATCCAAGTAGCCGGTGATCCACTTTAAGATCTCTTTCTCATGTCCAAAATCGGCACTAAACCTGAAACAAGAAACAACACAATCTTTAGATCAAGTCTTCGTTAACTGAAGTATCAAGTAATGACTAAGTGGCTCGGGTGTCTAGCTGTCTTACCACTTGAAGATACGAGTGAGGTGCACTGTTCTCTTGGCTAGATCAATTTGGATTCCATCCCTTTGTAGAAACTCTCGTGCTGCAAATCTGAGTTCGGATTCAATCCCTTGGGGGCTGAAGAATCTCACTGGCGGGCTTGATTTCGACCCGTTGCATAAACCAAAATGGATCAATGGATTAACTTGTGGAAAAGCCAACTGCAATATTAACAAATGCAAAATAAATAAATTATGTTTTAGATATGAGATCATGGAAGCAAAAACAACAATTTCAACCCATTTGTTTAAGAAAGTTGACCAAAGTGTATTTTTATAACAATCATTTCATTCAAAAACAAATTTATTGTTGGCATACTAACTTTTCATGAAAATGAAATAAATTTTGTCCAGTTAACCATGACAAAAAAGTAGTAATTTGACCCGCCCATTTTGCTACATCTAACAACAGCCATAAAATGGAAACGACTTGTTGCACATGTACCTCTAAACGCTTGTCACTAGAAGCAAAAGGTTTGGTAAACGAGTAAGGTGCTCTACGGTTATTTCTTAGAACACCATTAACAATTGTAGTAAGGGAATACGGGGACCCGCCAATGATGTATACAAAATCAGAATTGAAGGATCTCCTATTGATCACTGCTGACCCAGGATGACCGACACTAATTACACCATGGATCACCATGGCATCGTGTAGGTTAATAAAGAAAGCAAGCCTTTCAGAATCCGAAAGTGTAGATATATCCGCCCTTTGAAGTTCTTGCACCAGATTTACATATCTGTGAAGTAATTTGAGTGGTTTTAACAATTTGAAATTAGGAATATAATCATTTGTAGTTAGTTAGTTAGTTAGACATTGATACCTCCGGAATTCCTCGCTGTTGCTGATACCTATGTAATCAAGATGGCAGCCATCTTCAGATGCATATGATTCAAGTATTGCTGACATTATTTTCGCGAGTTTTTGGCTAATAAAGGTAGCAGCTTTTGGCTCGAGATCGTTTGTGGATCCCCGAAAGTTGTAGCTATTAGGAATGAAAGGCTCGTGTTCAAGAAACCGATAAAAATGGTTTCCATCCTCGAATTCGTTTTCCCTGTACGCACAAGCAACATGATCAACACCTTAATTAACGATAACATCCTTTGTTTTAAGGGCATGTTTGGCTAAGCTATTATAGTTAAAAATGACTTTTGGAAAAGGACTTTTGGGAAAAAGACTTTTTGAAAAGGAGTTTTTAAAAAAAGTGTTTGGATTAGCTTATTGATGTAAAATGACTAAAATGGACATTCTTTTAGATATAAGGGGGTAAAGAAGGGGTATATTGGTAATTTGTAGTTTGAAAAGTTAAAAGCTGGCCAAGAAGTCACAATATTGTGACTTCTTGAAACCTCATTTTTCTTCTTTGCAAAAAGCCATTTCTAAAAGGACTTTTGGCTTAGCCAAACACAAAAACAACTTATTGGCTTTTTGATAAGTCAATAAGCCAATAAGTTGTTTTGAAAAGCTTAGCCAAACATGCCCTAACTTTTAACCACAAATCAATTAAAAAAAACTAATTTTTAAGAACTTGATACAAGACTTTGAGTGAATTTAGACCCATTAGTCTATTTCCTTTCAAACTATGTTTTGAATGTTATGCATATATTAAATGTAAGGTAAATATAACCAATTATAAATGGGTCGAAATTAACAACTTTTTAACATAATAAAGATATGAAACGAAAAGAATATTATGTTGTTACCCGAACACGTGATGAATAAAGTGCCTTCTTGCTAATTGTTTGCCCATCTCCACAGCCTATTGCCAAGAAGTACATAATGAATATGTTAGTTTGTTAGCGGTTAATTTATTGGAGACAAGATGTACAAACTATATATTATTTTATGGTTTTTGTACGATTTTCAAGAAAGCATATGACAAGAAGCATGCAAAAGAGTCATGATTTATGTTACCAATAAAGAATCAATTAGGTGGTGCACCATGTGTCATCAATGATGACTTTAATGTCCTTTAAACTAACACTAAACATTTACCCTGAGTAAAAACTCCATATTCTCAAAATATCAAACTAAGTTTACATCATAGGGATGACACTTTATAACATAAATGTCAATTATGATATGTGATGAATTGCTTATAAAAATAGTACTAGACAAAACAGTTCCCTTATGAGTTAAATGTACCAAACAAAACTGAAAATTTTTGTGCAAAGCAAGTAGTTTTTAAACCGAACCAAATGGTTAAACCGACGCATCATAAGAAGTGCCAAATGATTCAAACTAACAATTCGCCAAACCAACCGGTTAAATTGATACACCATTATTATTTCATTAAAAGTTAATGAATCAGACAACACAAAACTGATAAAAATAAACAAACCAGGTAGTTTTAGACCGAACCTACTGGTTAAACCGACACACCATTAGAAATATTACTTTTTAACAAAAAAAAATTACCCTGACACCATACAACCTTATACTTGAAAAAATTTAAACTCACACAATTTTCGTAAAAACAAACACTTTACCACTGGACTAGTAGATCATGTATTCTTTATCTTTTATCTTTTTTATTATTAATTAATCAGAGATTGTGGAGTAATGTCAACGCAATTGTAGACATCGGATCCGGAAGTTGAACAACAAAAAATAAAAATAGCACTAGCAATAAATCACCTACTTTGCACCCTACGCAAATAACATACTCCTACAGCCGCGGTTCTAATTCAAATTATAATATTTTTTTATTATGATAAAAAAATAAAAAAAATTCTCAAACTTCTCATGATCAATCGATCATCACCATCACCAAAAATTCAACGATGATATAACACCGCGACACATACAATCAAACACAAAAGTCAAAATAAACACAGAAGTCAAAATAATCACGTACGTACCTTCTTCCTCCCACAGTCAAACTGGTGAATCAAAACCTCAACCATCTCCGCCGCAGAGAAACAATTCTTCACAATCTTCATCTTCATCAACCTGTCCTGAATCGGCAACCGCTGCCGCAAAACCCTAACCGCCGCCACCATCTCATCCATCTTCTCCTCCTCCGGATCATCAAATCCGTACACCGGAGCCGCCGGAGCATCATCAGGACACTTCCGGCTGAGCAAATCCTTCATCCTCTCCTCTAACAATCCACAATTCCTCAACGAGTTTAACGTCACAAGTCCGCCGAATAGCTTCTCGTTGAAGAAGATCTGAGGCACGGCGGAGGATCCTGTCCGTTCGATCAGTTCAATCTCGCGCGTTGGATACACGTCGACGTTGATCTCCACGTAGCGTAAGTTCCGGTCACGGAAGTATGATCGTACGGCTGTGGAGTCTCGGCAGTTTGATCGTGAAAAGAACGTGATTCGTCCTTTGAACTGTTCGTTTTCGTTATTCTGTTGTTTTAACGTCACCGTTACTTTGAGTCCAGATAGGTTAAACTCCGTTACGTTTGAATTAACCTTCCGTTTATCGGAACTAACGTCGTCATCGTCCGTTAATAACGATAACCGTTTCGTAATCGCCGCCGATAAGCTGTTACTCTTCTCCCGAAAGAACTTCCCGATCGCCGGAACCGGAATCCGCACCGTACTTTCCGGCGATGAGTTCGATCGCTTAATCAACGGAGGCGTTACGGTTTTCTCCTCCTCCGTGTAAACAACCAGGACTCCCGGCGGTGCTTCCGGCCGTGGAAGCTGTGGATTCGGCGGAAACACAACCGTGTTTTCAACCTGTTCGCCGTTATCTAACGGCGTTTCCTTCTCTTGGTCTTCTCCACAGATCTCATCTGAACAACCGTCACCGTCACTGTTACTGTTACTGGAATTTGAATCCTCCACAGACGAATCATCCAAATTCTGTTCTCCGTAATCCTCGCCGTTAGATACGTTCTTGATATTTTCACCGTGTAACGGTTTTTGAGAAGTTAGGTGTGTGTCAGTGTCGACGGCGTTTGCAACGTGGACGTCGCCGTTTGGTAAGCCCATCGATGATGATAATAAGCTTTTGAAGAGAATTGAAAAGGTTGAAATGAGAGAGTTGATGAATGGAATGAGTGATATAAGAGTGGCGGTGATAACAGAGGGGGGGTGTATATATATATGTATATATGTATATGTGAAGGGGTAAGATGGGCTGGGTCAGCAGAAGGAGGTGGAAACGGACAAACGTGACCGGCGGGGACCGGCGACGGTACTTAGATTAGATACGATACTATGTGGCGAATGCTCTGAGGGTTTAAGTTTTAATACTACTCTAGCAGGACCATATTTTATTGTTTTTTGGGTTTATTTTTCTAACAAGGGAGTTTTATTTATTTTTTAATGGTTTTTTAATAATTAAGTTGTTTGAAATATCATTTTTTTTTTTATAATACTCGTGATCTACTGTGTTGTTTGCATGTATTGGTGACCAATGTGTTATTTGTTTTTGTTGAAGGGAATATGTTTTCTAATGGTAACAAGATTTCTTTTCTATTTATAATTACAAAATTTAATCAAGTATATAATATTGATTTGTGTTGGATCTGAGTTTGTTTCTGATTGTATTTTCGTTTGAAATTAAGATGGAAATGAGAGAGTTGTACAGCGGAATTAAGATGAAAACAAACTTTGCATACAATCAAACGAGAGTAATACTTTAATCAAACATCTTTACACAATGTATCGAAAGATTGAATTTGTTTCAACAACGATTACAATGATTGATGAATGAATGCAAACTCCCCCTCAGCCAGAGCTCAGTAGTTTGTTCGTGCAAAGAAGACGATGTTGTAAAAGAGCTAATAGAACAGTACAAAGTACTGAACTATTTATAGACACTTGCAAACCACTGAGCATCTTAGCTGACGTCACCATGAAAGTGACATCTAACCTCCTAACAAACTCTAACCTCTGATCTATACAAACACTGATGTACTAACTACTGCTTATTACATTTCATTACATAAAAGACACTTAAACAGCTGCTGCATCCTTCCACTGCTGTGAACCCAGCAGTGCTTGTCCGGATCAGCAGTACTTGACTCAAGGTAGTAGATTGAATCAGCA
The DNA here is from genome assembly GCA_030545235.1 of Helianthus tuberosus. NCBI lineage: Eukaryota > Viridiplantae > Streptophyta > Magnoliopsida > Asterales > Asteraceae > Helianthus > Helianthus tuberosus. Next base: position 9,897,968 of record CM060384.1, on the reverse strand, counting down.
GAGCTTTGGTCTTCCATCAGTCTTTGACATTGGGCAGCAGATGCAAGGCAGTAGTTGTAGGTCAGCACTTAGTAAGATCAGCAGATAGGAGGTCAGCAGATATGAAACCACTTTCAAGGGGAGAGATTTGTATGAACCAACTGTAATCATCTGCTTATTCTGGATCCACTGATCTGATCCAGTTTTGGCTTTAATTATCTGTTCCTCTGATAGGGTTCAATCCCAACAATCTCCCCTTGGAACAGATAATGCCAAAACTCTTCATTATTTGTGGAAATCTTTATTGCCTCAACAACAGTTCCCTTATCTGACCTTTAAATTGTAATTCAAAGTCTAGGGCATCTGTATCTTCATCATCCTTGCTAAGTGGAAGATCAAGGAGATCCTGCAAATCTTCAAGACTCAGGCCAAGAGCTTGTTCCCTTGATATTTTCTCCACTACTCCACCAGACCTGATCAAAGTCAATACGCAGGTCTGTTTGTCAGTTTCCCACTTTAGTATTTTTGAGTCTGGTGGGTTTCTTGGGAGATGTTTATTTGCAGAAGTATTTGGTGAGGCTGGCCTATTCATAGCTGGCTGAGCAGCACTTGCAGATTGTTCCAATTCAAGATCTTCTTTTATCATTACTTTCGTGCCTGCTTTTACAATGGCATCTCCAGCTAATAGATCTTGAATTGTTTCCATACTCAACTGATTTTTGCTCCTTCTTTTGTAGATGGCAGCACCAGCTGGAGCAGTGGATCTTTTGATTTGCAGCTTTGGTGGTCTTTTGGAGACCTCTGCTTTGGAGTAGTCAGGCTTTTGTGGAACTCTTGGATCTTTCTTTCTCAGTTCCTCTAAGCTTTTATAGGTTGCCCTGACTCTATCTTCTCCCCACTTTGTCACTGAATTCTTTGGCCCATAATCAGCTGCAATCAGCTCCTCTTTCATTCTCTTCAACTCTAACATCTTTTCAGCTTCAAATTGTTTAAACTTTTCAGGAGGAGTCTGCTTGACCTTATTTTTAATCATTCCTTGAATCCTGGCTGCTTCTTTTTCAAGCTCAGGAATGGTCCAGTTTTTATACATGTGTTTCTCCCCCTTGTATTTCTTGTAGGTCATGATGTTCTCAATGTAGTCTTTTCTCAAGGACTCATCTGCCCTTTCTGAAATTTTCTGACATACATTTTTAGCAAATCGCTCCATAGTATTGACCTGTGAGAGTAAAAACTGATAGTTTTGTTGAAATTCTCTATCAGATTTCCCTTTTCTGTTTTTGATTGCAATATCCTCTGCTTGTTTGACCTTGAGTTTCAAGTATTCTTCAATATTATTAGGCCTGGGATATTCTGCAATTGATGGCAAACTCCTTTTGGCTGGGTCATCCTCATAATAAAAGGATTTGATTTCTTCCCTAACTGCAATGAGTTCTAGAGGGAATGAGACACCAGCAGGAGGTAGTGATTGTGTAATTTGAGCTGAAGAGAGAGGTATGGGTTTCGGAATAGTGACAAGTGACAGGGATTTTGAAGATGGTGGTGGTGAAGTGTCATCATCTTTGAGAATTAGCCTTCTCCTCTCTGTTTGAGGAGGGGCTGATGATGTTTTGGATGGAACAGTGGTGGTGGATGTAGCGACAGTGGTTTGTGATTGACTAACATTTGTTGAAACAACTGGTGTTTCAACCACTGTTGTCATTACAACAGATGTTATAACATCTGTTGTCTTCTGCTGTTTATCAGCAGGTGAAAGTGGTGGTGGGATTGTTTCTGGTGGTGACAGTGGTGGAGATGAAGTAGTGGTGTGTGTTGAAGTGAGAACAGATGTTGAAACCACTGAAGTACCAGCAGTAGTTGATACAGCAGGAGTTACAACAGCTGTTTGAGTGGAGGTTTGATGCTGATGGCTTTTGGATGGTGGTTTTGGAGGCTTTGGAAATCTGGATGGGATGGACTTAGGTATCCTTTTTGTCTTTGGATTTTTGGAATCCTTTGATCCAGAACAACCTTGCTCATACAGTTCCATAAAAGCTCTTTTCTCCCCATTCCACCTTGAAACATCCTTTGCCATTCTATCTCTTTTTACACTTGCTACTCCTTCATCAAGTGCTTCTTGAGTAGCATCAACTTTCTTACTACCATCTGGCACAGGAATTTTTCTGGTCATGGCATCCTTTTCAGGTTCAATGTAGAGACCATCATCTATTCCTTTTCTTCTTCCACTCCTGAATTTTCTCCCCCTTTTTGGCATTATCGTCTGGAAGTTGATCAATGAAAAGTACTGTTGGAGGAGCAGTGCCAGTGGTTTGCAGGATCTGAGTTTTGAGAGCCTTTAGATCAGCCTGAGTGTTCTTGAACCTTGACTCCATTGCATTTCTCAGCTGGTGGACATGTTTTTCATGTTGCTGATCTGCTAGTTTTGCTTGTTGATGGAGAAAAGGTTGAAATAAATCCCAGAGCTCATTTGTAGCAGGTGCCCTTTGTGGAGCAGGTGCTTGAGGTGGAACAACAGTTGATTGTACCTTTTGTACTTGTAACACCTGTTGTAGCATATCTTTGAGTTCTGCAACATAGTTATCAAGCTGTTCAATGCGATCCGTCAATTTCTGGTACTTTAAATCATCACCCAAGTTAATGGGATCATCTGATTTCCCACTAGCAGTGGTTTTATCAGTGGTAGATGTAGGGAGTATACTCCAAACATTAACTACTGATGCCCCTTTGTCTTGGTACTGGGGTCTTCTTCCTTCAACACTTGACAACCTTTTGATGTTGCCAGTAGGATAAATAAATCCACTGGTGGTTGGCAGAGGTGCTATAAAAGGAATTGCCTCCAAGGAAGTCTTATTAATGTAACCACTGTCCAAATGTAACCCAGTGGGTGTAACAGTTGTAGTGGCTGCTTCACTTGGATTACCACCAAGAGTTACTTGTAACTCAAGGGGTCTAACCTCCTCAGGTTGTGTTGGTGGGTTAGCAAAGATTGATACATCAGACCCAGTCAGTTGTTGAGGCATATTCTCATTGATAGGTGATTGAGAAGGACTGGTTAATGCCTGGTTCAAATCAATTGCATCCAATAGCAGTTTAGTTGGTGTGGGAATTGTGGATGTGAAGGGTGGCGTAGAAAGTGGAATTGCCCCGGGTATTGAGCTGTGGATGATAGAAACAAGTGTTTCCAGAGCATCATGATGTGGAGACCCTATTTGTACAACCTGTTCTTTTTGTGAAGAAGCAGGAGGAGTTTCGGTTATGGGTTGAGATATTTGTACCAACTGCTGTGAGGAAGTAGCAGCAGTGGTTTCTTGTGACTTTTGTGTTGTCACTGGCAGAAGCTCTGGTATCTCATCCTCCAGAGATGCCTTTTTGATGGTTTTGGGGGGTTTTTGTGTTTTTCTTTTTGTTGGCTTTTTGGTGAGTTTAGGTGTGGGTTTCAAAGCAGTTGTTCTGCTGCTTTGATCACCTTGAGCAGTGGGCTCAACAGCAGATACCTGAGGAGCAGTTGTAACTGCTAAAATCTGCTCAGGCACCTCTGCTTGTGTTTTGCAAGGTGCTAACATTCTTGAAAAAGTTTCAGTTGTTAAACTGTTTATTTGAGTAGAATCACCTTGGTTTATTACAGCTAAATCATCCTTACTGAATTTCTTTGCAAAATAGTAACTTAAAAACCTTGGAAACAGTAAGAATGATTTTGTTTCAACATTATTAACCAAATCTTTAAAAATTTCCCGAGAATAGTTAAAATTTTCTTCTTGAAGAATTGCATATCCCATATTTTGAATCTTTAAAGGGATTTCATTGAAAGAAGTGGTTTTGTTTGAAACACATAGTAGGAGGGTATGAAATAAAAATCTGGTTGCAGACGGAAAATAACCTTTTTCTAAGGTAATTTTCTTCATCATTGTGGCTTCATACCCTCTCTCAATGAAGTCAGTTTGTAACTCGTTTTTAGTGAAAGAAATTTTACCTTCCTGATCACCGAGTTGAAAGACCTCTGAAATGGATTGTGGCGTGATTTGGACAGCTTTACCCTTTATAGAAGAGTTTATGGTGGTTGCAGTGTCTCCTTGTTTTTCAAGGGTTGCATTCTTCCAGAACTCTATTTGGGTCGCCAAATAGATTGGTGCATCGGCAGTGAACAAAGTTTTGTACTTTGATTTTGCCATAAGGTCAATGATGGAATCGAAAACATTTGTGGTTCCTGGTTTTGTGAGAAGACCCAGGAGATTGTGAGATGGTTTATGTGGAATTTCAGTGGAGATTGCCTTTTGAGAGGCTGTTTTCGATGATGATTTGGATGAGGGTTTTGAAGATGACTTCGATTTTGTCATTTTGAAGATGAATGATCGAAGAAATTTGTGAGAGATGAGAAGAAAAACTGCTTTGAGAAGAGAATTTTTAAGAATTCAATTCGACAGTAAAACCCTGTTTTGGTGATGAATGGGGGATTTTATAGGGGAAGAAAGTGAATGCTGAGGTGGCAGCCGTTACAAAAGGTCTGACCAATATGTACTGCCCACGTGACAACCCCAGGTGAAAGTGAAGGACAGTACTTGTGTGATAGGGACAGATGAAGGCAGTGGATGATTTTCACTATCAGTGGATAGCATATCAGTGGATAAGACACTGCTTTTGAACAACAGAGTTTATCAAAGGAATGAGAGAACAGGGGTTGACTTTCAGCAGTGGACAGACTTTTGAAGTAGAGCAGACTTTTGAACAATCAGTGGTTAATGGTAGACTTTTAAGGATTTTAATGAAAAATTTCATTTTTAGCTATTTTTAAGGATGGAGTTTTGATTTTCTGAAAACATTTTGTAGCTTTTATTCATAGAAAAACAAGATGTTGCTTGTTATTCCATGTTCAGCATCCCAATCCTAGAAACCAAGCTTTCAAAAGTGGCTGTATCAAGTGCTTTTGTGAGCACATCAACCAGCTGGTCTTTAGTTGGGACATGATGCAGAGAAATCAAACCTTTTTCATAGCAATCCCTCACAAAGTGATGTCTGATGTCGATGTGTTTGGTGGTTGAATGGGAAACTGGATTTTTGATGATATTTTCTGCTGCCTGACTGTCCAACATGAGTGGTGTCTTTAAGGCAGTGATACCAAAATCCAGCAACTGATTTTGAAGCCACAGGAGTTGGGCTGTACAGCTTGCAGCAGCAATGTATTCAGCTTCAGCAGTGGATGTTGAAACAGCTGCTTGCTTTTTGCTTTGCCATGAAACTAAGCAATCACCTAGAAACTGGCACCCTCCTGATGTGGACTTCCTTGTAGTGTTGCATCCAGCAAAGTCGCTGTCTGAGAAACCTGAAAGCTTGATGTTCCCATTAGCTGGATACCAGATACCAAGTGTGGGAGCACCTTTTATGTATCTGAAGATCTTTTTTACAGCAATGAGATTTGATTTTCTGGGAGCTGATTGACTTCTTGCACAGACACATGTTGCAAACATGATGTCTGGTCTAGATGCAGTTAGGTACAGTAAAGACCCAATCATGCTTCTATACATTGTTTGGTCAATCAGCTCATCCTTTTCATCAGACATGACCAGCTTATTTGTTGCCATGGGTGTGCTGCATGGTTTACAATCATTCATATCAAATTCGGTTAAAAGTTCTTTAGCATATTTGCTTTGATGAATGAAAGTTCCATTTTGCATTTGCTGTACTTGGAGACCAAGAAAGCATTGCAGCTCACCCATTGCACTCATTTCAAACTCAGCTGTCATGAGTTCTCTAAACTCTTCACACATTGAGTTACATGTGCTTCCAAAAATAATGTCATCCACATAAATCTGGACAATCATTAAATCCTTCCCTCTCCATTTTAAAAACAGTGTTTTATCAATGGTGCCTCTTTTGAAACCATTTGAGAGTAGGAAGTTGGAAAGAGTTTCATACCAGGCCCTTGGTGCTTGTTTCAAGCCATACAAGGCTTTGTTTAGCCTGTAGACATGATCTGGATAAAATGGATCCTCAAAACCTGGAGGTTGACAAACATACACCTCTTCTTGAATTGTACCATAGAGGAAAGCACTTTTGATATCCATTTGAAACACCTTCATATTGTGGTTGACAGCAAAGGCCAGGAACAGTCTAATTGCTTCTAATCTTGCAACAGGGGCAAATGTTTCATCATAATCAATCCCCTCTTCCTGTCTGTAACCTTGAACCACAAGCCTGGCTTTATTCTTGACAACAATACCCCTTTCATCAGTTTTGTTCTTAAAGACCCACTTTGTGCCAATGGGACTAACCTCTTCTGGCAGTGGTACAAGCTCCCATACTTGTTGTCTTTTAAACTGTTGGAGCTCCTCTTGCATGGCTTCTACCCAGCTGTTGTCTTTCAGTGCCTCTTGGTACTTGACTGGCTGATGGAGTGATAGAAAACCAGCAAAAAGACAAATGTTTTGGGTTTGGCTTCTTGTGAGCACCCCTTCATTTATGTTGCCAATAATTTGATCAGGTGGATGAGATCGCAAGAAGATTAAATCTCCTTGGTATGGTATGATGGCATTGGTTGGTGAAGGCTGCAAATGTGTATCATCTGAGCTAACCACTGCTGGGGACTTTGATGATCCAGCAGTGGCTTCAAAAGGTGGTGGAATAGGAGGTAATGAAGTGGACAACTGCTGACTTTTATCCACTGTTTGAGGACTTTGTCAGCAGTGTTTGAGGATGTGGAAGCAATGGTTGATGGGCTACTTTGGTCAACAACTGTTGAGGTAGCAGTGGTTGAGCTTTGACAACTGTTTTGAACAGCTGGTGCTTTTCCCTTTGTGGCAGACCTTTGAGGGATGATGATTTCATACCCATAGTCTGGTGTTGTATCCTCTGATGGACCTGCACTGTTAGTCTTGACAGCAGTATTTTCAAAAGTAAATTTTTCAAGATCAAACAGATCTGCAGGGTTTGCTGGGATTTTCATTGATGAAAGTTCATTGAATTTACATTCAAAGTCTCCTCCACTGCCTTGGTCCGTGTATTGAACACTTTGTAGGCCTTGGCAGTGGTTGAGTATCCCAGATGATAACCACAATCAATTTTGGCTGCAAATTTTGAAATAGAATCTTTTAAGTTCAAAATAAAGCATGGGCAGCCAAACACCTTGAAATATGAGATCAGTGGTTTGATTTTATACAGAATTTCATAAGCAGTCTTTTTGTGCCTAGGGTTTATTAAAACTTTGTTCTGGACATAGCAAGCAGTGTTTACTGCCTCTGCCCAGAAAGTTAGTGGCAAACCTGAATCTGCAAGCATGGTTCTGGCAGCCTCAATCAGAGTTCTGTTCTTCCTTTCCACTACCCCATTCTGCTCTGGTGTTCTAGGGATGCTGTACTGCCTTACAATCCCTTTCTTCACACAGAAGGCATCAAACTCCTTATTTTTAAATTCTGTGCCATTGTCACTCCTAAAGCTTTTCACTGGAAGGTCAAATTGCTTTTCAACCTGTGTCACAAAGTCTTGCAAGATGCCTGCAGTCTCATCTTTAGAGTGTAAAAAGAAAGTCCATGTAAACCTAGAAAAGTCATCAACAATAACCAAACAATATCTTTTCTTTTTGAGACTCGTGACTTGAACTGGGCCAAACAAATCCATGTGTAGCATTTGCAAACACTGGGTTGTTTTGGACTCTTCAATGGACTTGTAAGAACTTTTATGTTGTTTTCCTTTTAAACAGGAAATGCAATATTCAGGACATGAAAACAATTTTTGTGGTAGGCCTCTCACCAAACCATTTTTTGAAATTTCTGTGATTGTCTTAAGATTTGTGTGCCCCAGCCTTCTGTGCCAAAGTTCTGTCTCTTTGCTAGAGGCAGCTGAGAACAGACAGGCATCAGCTCTGGGACACTCTTTTGACATGTCAACAACATAAACATTGCCACTTCTTTGAGCAACAAGTTTAGTTTGACCAGTTTTGATTATTGCTTCAATCTTTTTTACCATTTCTGGTCCAACAATCTTACAACAGTCTTTTGTGAAGAATGACCCAAATCCCTTGTCACTCATTTGGGACACACTCAGAAGGTTGAATTTTAGATTGTCTATTAGATTGACGTTTTCAAATTTTACATTTCCAGATTGCACTGTACCAGACCCCAGAACTTTCCCTTTACTATTATTCCCAAAGGATATATCACCCCCTCCATGGATTTTAAAGTCTTTGAGGAGGGCTTTACATCCTGTCATGTGCCTGGAGCCTCCACTATCTACATACCAAAGACTATCAAAGCATGCAGAAGCTCCCTGCACATGAAGTAAACGGATTAGTTCATTAAGGTCTCCAAAGCCAACAAGGCTTTGGATGGGGTCTCAACAGTATCTGGGATGGATGCAGAATGGTGGACAGTGGTTAGGTCAGGGGTTTGGACTGCTTTAGGACAGTGTTTCTCTAACCACTGTTGTGGGTCCTGACCAATCACCTGCTGGTAACCAAAAGGATGCCTGTTCATTTTTGGTTTAGAGGGCCTTTTGTAGGCCTCATAAACGTGTGGAATCCTTTGGTAAGACTGTTTTTCCTTGCCTTTTCTGAACTGATTGGCAGGGGGTGCATCAGTAACCTGAACATCTCTTTTGACAGATGTTTGGTTCAGCTGTTTTGTGACAGCTGTTTCAACTGGTACAAACAGTGGTTGTTTCTTGGTGAATTTGACAGATGTTGATGATGATGATGATGGACTCAAGGATGTTTTAGCAATGTACTCATTCTTTTTCACATAGGTGGTTTAAAAAGCGAGCCGATGTTGTTTTTATCATCTTGAGATTGTGACGTCATTCTTGTTGTTTTACAGACACTGAGAAATCAACTTTAATGGTGATTAATCCTTGCTCTGTTTTTCAACGGACGAACAAAGGATCAGTATCAACTGTTATGAGCTGAACTTTTTACGTCAAAATGATTGTTAGATCAAATTTGACTGTCCAAGCTCTGATACCAATTGTTGGATCTGAGTTTGTTTCTGATTGTATTTTCGTTTGAAATTAAGATGGAAATGAGAGAGTTGTGCAGCGGAATTAAGATGAAAACAAACTTTGCATACAATCAAACGAGAGTAATACTTTAATAAAACATCTTTACACAATGTATCGAAAGATTGAATTTGTTTCAACAACGATTACAATGATTGATGAATGAATGCAAACTCCCCCTCAGCCAGAGCTCAGTAGTTTGTTCGTGCAAAGAAGACGATGTTGTAAAAGAGCTAATAGAACAGTACAAAGTACTGAACTATTTATAGTCACTTGCAAACCACTGAGCATCTTAGCTGACGTCACCATGAAAGTGACATCTAACCTCCTAACAAACTCTAACCTCTGATCTATACAAACACTGATGTACTAAGTACTGCTTATTACATTTCATTACATAAAAGACACTTAAACAGCTGCTGCATCCTTCCACTGCTGTGAACCCAGCAGTGCTTGTCCGGATCAGCAGTACTTGACTCAAGGTAGTAGATTGAATCAGCAGAGCTTTGGTCTTCCATCAGTCTTTGACATTGGGCAGCAGATGCAAGGCAGTAGTTGTAGGTCAGCACTTAGTAAGATCAGCAGATAGGAGGTCAGCAGATATGAAACCACTTTCAAGGGGAGAGATTTGTATGAACCAACTGTAATCATCTGCTTATTCTGGATCCACTGCTCTGATCCAGTTTTGGCTTTAATTATCTGTTCCTCTGATAGGGTTCAATCCCAACAATTTGTTATGGTGTTTTTTTTTTATAAATGTTAATTAAGTGAACTAAATGTAAAATATATAATTTTGTTAATTGTTACTGTTTGATTGTTATTTTTAGGTTTAACATAACATAGTAGGTGATTTTGATTAAAAATTCACTGTATATTAATCAAGTTCGGCATTATGTTTAAGTTGATTTAAAATACTAGGTAATTTTGATAAAAAAAATAATTCACTTAATAATAATGAGATTCATGAATGTTTCATTTAGAAATTTAAACATTATAAATTATTTTATAACTATAATGAAGTTCATGGATGTTTCATTTAGTAATTTAAACATTGTAAATTATTTTATAACTTTTTTAAGAGCAAATTTGAATCACTGGTGGACCACTAAAGTATTATCGTGTCATCGGCAGAACTACGTGATCATATCTATCTTCACCATGTAATAATGCCTATACACCAATTCAGAATAAACCCAATAAATCTAAAAAACCCCACTTGTAGGAATCGAACCGATAACCTAATGGTCACTAAGCCTTATCTCACTTATAAGATGTCACTAGGGCTAGCATATCGTGTATACCCGTACATGATAAGACACGACACGATAAGACACGATACACGAAATCGCATACACGAACACGACACGATAAGTTATCGTGTCTTTTTTTTCAAACACAAACACGAACACGAACACAACACGATATACACGAAAATTACCTGTTAATACATGTTAACACGACTGTTCGACTGTTATACCCGAAAATTACTTGTTAATACCTATTAACACGAACATGATATGCTATCTGAGAGTTACAGAGGGAGTTTAGGGTTTTATTTTTTTGAATTGAATGAGGAATGAAAATAGAAAGGAATTAAGGAACCCACACGCACATGGCTGATGAGTTTTATTTAATTTAATTTTTTATCGTGTACTAACGGGTATTAACAGGTAAACAGGTATTTAACTTGTTTATACACGAAAATTAATAGGTAATCTCGTGTCTACCTGGTTGGTACACGATACCTGTTAAGGCCATACACGATACCTGTTAACTTCGTGTAGGTTCGTATCGTGTATTCGTGTAAAATTGCCAGCCCTATATGTCACTAGGCTATAATGTCATGGACAACTACTTTTATAACTATATAGCAATATTAAAACTTGGGTGGTTTTGTACTTATAAAGTAACTACGATATACTTTATTGAAATAATATCTCTATTTATGCTAAAAAATACCCTTATCTGGCTATTTTTATCAGACATATCTCAGCTGATTAACTAGCATCGATGCATAAGTAGGTGAAATTTTATGAATCTTTCAGGATAATATTATAATTTTCTAAAATTCGAAACTGAGAAATCTAATGTATATCTCAGCTGATTAACTTTTTTTTGAAAGGTGAATTTCATTAAACAAACCAAGCGGAAATCTCCAAGAAGGAGAAACCGCGGACAACAACAATTACATCAAAGTGAAATTAAAATTACACCAATCTCTCCATTCTACCGATCCCCCTTTATATCTACTTTTAAACCAAAGGAAACCCAACGACTTAACATCCGAAACAATTTGCGCCACATTCGTATCTTTGTGAAGATCTTCTCATTCCTAGCTTTCCAAACTCGCCAACAAACCAAAATACTAACCCCATATAAAATTTCTTTCTTCATATTCGATCACCCCACATAATTAGCAATCTGCAACCCATCTTTAGTCAAAAACACATATACCGGAGGTATCTTACACCACGATACTATGGCGCTCCAAACTCCATCAATTAGCCGACACGCCGAGAATAAATGATCCGAAGTCTCTTCCGATTCACCACACAAAGCGAGAATTCCACACTCGAACCTTGCGTCCAACACCATCGATCATCTCTGTCTTCCAAGTTCACCTTGGCAATCATCCTATGACACTTATAAGCTCAGCTGATTAACTAGCATCGATGCATAAGTATGTGAAATTGCATGAATCTTTCATAATATTATGATTTTTCTAAAATTCGAAACTAAGAAATCTAATGTCCACTTTTCATATGAAGATTATTATGTGTCTAAAATTTAATTTTGTGAAGATATGGACAATTTTATAATTGGTTGCTGAAATATTGTTTGTTAAAAACATTTATTAAAACATAACCAAACGATATTTCTTTTGTCTTGTTTTTTAGCGGCACTTGCAAAGTGACATAAGGATTTTTTTATATGGCTTATCCTAATAAATATGTACAAAAGTAATAACAGAAAACCAGAAATGCGACAGTGACTTAAAAGGAGGGTCACTTATTATGAAGACTTTGTAACCAACTACTTTGTCTTTGATTAAAAACAGATTCCTTTGTCTTCGATTAAAAGCAAATAGAATTAAATTCATTTGTATGTTGATTTAATGAAATGTCCTCTTCAAAAATTAAATTTCCTTGTCCTCGTTCTTTTTCTGAACTTGCTAACAATAAACACTTCCATAGGTAGACCGTTCCAAACCAATTTTACTCATGGAACCATCAAATCCGAACTAACTTGTCCTTTTACCGAATCATAACCGAATTGTCATGTACGGTCCGGTCATTAGTCTAGGTTTTTTATGAAAGCCGGGGATAGTCTTGCCCAGTTATGAGCCCGTAACTACACTAACACAAGCCAGTGGTCTAACGGTATCTAATGTGTATAAAACATGTATTGTTCAAGTTCCAAATAAAATAAAGGTGAAAACCATTTGAGCTTACTATTTAAAAATAAGGATATTAGATTTAAATAACCACAACTTTCGATTTGTACTACAACACTCTCAACTTTCAACTTATTGACCGATAACACTTCATAACTAACTGAACCCTAACCCAGTTAGTTTTTGCTGATGTAGCATCTGATGTGGTCTTTTTTGCTGACTTGGCATATGACATGGCAGCTGAAGTGGCATTTTTGATGATATGGCAGTTAATAGCTAACATGGCATTTTTGATGATGTGGCAACTAAAATCAGCTAACTATGTTAGAGTTCAGTTAGTTAGGGAGTGTTGTCGGCCAATAAGTTGAAAGTTGGGAGTCTTCGTGTACAAGTCAAAAGTTTGAAGTGTTATCGGCTAATTTGTGAAAGTTTAGGTTATTTAAATCAAGTATCCCTTAAAAATAAATGTGTACCAGCGCTTATTAAAAGTGGCATGTTATGTGTGTGTTATTCAAACACAAACTAAAATGTTATAATGGTGCACTAAAAATGCATGCAACCAACGTTATGTCACCTAAATGGTAAATTGCAAGTGAATATATTTTTTTAAATGTGTAACAAGTATTGCTAGATGCATGATGGGGTTTGGTGTTAAAAAACTGAATATATGTCGCAACCTATGAATATAATATAGACGTCTCTTGTTTGAATGATATAATATAACAAGTCATATATTAGAAAACTAACCAACGTTGGATGTTGTCTTTTCAAACAACTGTTTCCAGAAATCTCATTGTTTTCATCACACTTTTATTTCAAAGTTTTGGTTAATTGATACAAACTATGTTAGAAACCCATGTATTACGCGGATTGAATAAATGTAATCTTATATGCTAAACAGTGGCGTCTCTGAGAATTCACGTACCCTGTTCGAGCTCGAAAAATAAGCCCATATGCTTTAACGATAAACAACATAATTACGAAAATGACAAAAATTTAGTATTGGATTGGGCCCAATAAACCTATTGTTAAGTTGGGTAAATTATAAAAAATACAATTTTTTTGATAATGGGCCTCTATATTGGATTTGTTATGTGTGTACATTTTTTTCTTTTTAAATAACATATATATATCGAATTTTTTTTTAAAATCCCGTGCCCCTCGAAAAAACCGGCCTTGTGCGGAAGTCCTCCCCGCACACCTAAAGAGCCGCCCATGATGCTAAATAATAAAACAATATATCTTTAAAAGTCTTGTTTATTATACGGATTAAATACATTTAATTTTACATATTAAATGAAAAAACTTTAAGAACCCTTGTATTTACGTGTTGAATAAATATAATTTTATATACTAAGTAATAAAAAAATTATCTTTAAAAACTCCGTGTATTACATGGGTTTGATAAATGTAATTTTGTATACAAAATAATAAAAAAGTTATATCTTTAAAAAAAACTCGTGTATTACACATGTTGAATAAATGTAATTTTACATATTAAATAATAAAAATGTTAAAAGTTAGGTTTTTTTATATACTAAACTCAATCAAATAAAAACGTCTTTTTTCTCAAAGGTTATAATACTTGACCAATAGGAGCTGATAAGATATATATCATCACATTTTTGGTATAATACCATGCTTATTATATTAAATATAATATCATTATCAAACTATCAATATAATACTAATATTAAAGCATGTAAAATATTAATTTACGTTTTGTTAATATTTTTTTTTTAATTTTGATTAACATATTAGTCACCGTGTGGATATTATATTTATCCAACAATATTAAGTTGATTTAATATTAATTTATTATTTAATTAATATAAAATAAAATTAGATGACTCCAATAAATGACATTTGTCACAAATTAGTTTACCTTATTATATAGTATAAATACTAGATAACTTTTTTTTATATAATGTACACGTATAATCCTTAATTTTACACCGTCTAAAATTCACATAAATATTTTTTTATTGAAATTAATATTTATGTGAAACTACAAGGATTAAAATAAAAGTTTACTCCAATATGTAATTTTGTAGCTTAAGTAATTGTTTTATTTGTTTATTTCTCATTCCTAATTTCAAACACATGTTTGTATATGCGTTGTCTAAATGTATCAACCTCTTTTACCAAGTATACCTCTATGTAAAAATGAATATTTTTTAATGGCGGACTCCATCTTCGTATTTGAGAGAGAGGGGCTACGTTTAATAACACACTTGTATATTTAACTTGTTTTAAAAGAAGCAAACGAAATAATTGGAGAATTGGTAGTTAACATATAAATAAAATAAATATATATCGAAAGTGAAAAGTTGAAAAAAAAAAGTTAAGGGAAAATTAATTCCATTTTTAAAAGTTAATAATTAGAGGAAAAAAATCTTAAATATTAACACTTTACATCTCTAAAACCTAAATATAAATATTCAAACAAACACTTAAACGAGTTGACATGTTAACCCGCTTTTTAAATGAGTCATGGTCATGTTAACCCATATATTAAACACATCATGTTCGGGCCAACATGTTAAATAAAATGGGTCGAGTTAAAACATATTTTTCCGTGTCGTGTTCAAGTCATGTGAGAAATGTCACCCATAGTACTTCGTAATTAGTTCATTGATAACTTATTTAATATCACAAAAAATAAGAAAAAAATAATATAGTACTATACAATGTCATAAAGTCATTTAATCCTTAGTCATACTTATTAACTAATAGAAGTTATCTTAGATATCACAAAACTTATATTAATAGATATTACGTGTAAACAATACAAGGAAGAGTTAAAAGGTTTGATTGTGTCGCACTTTAGAGGTTGACTTTGGTCTTTTAAGATCATGGTTGGTTTATGGCAAAGTGTTGGATAGAAAACCATGTTCATAAAGAAGAAAAGAAGAAAAGAATAAAAAAATACAAGTATTGACCAAGTATTTTCAATGTTTGATCAGGTTTAGACATGCTTAGTCGCTGCTTTTTTTGTTTTATATTTGATTTTCAGAAAGATTGAATAGTTTTCTAATAAAATCTTAGAATTCAAGTATGCTACAGGAGTATTGCAATTTATTGAATTGAGTTGATATTTTCTTATGAAGCAATAAGTGATTTATGGACCTTTTGGTTGTCTTAATCGTGTTTGATCGAGTAAAGTCATGGGTTGAATCCATCAATTTCCACTGACCACAAATGTGTTGTTACCGACTATTTACTAACGTGTGGAACTCCACCAACTCAGGTGACTAAAAAACGTATAAATTAATATTAATATTATATTATATATATAAATATACAAAATTTGATATAAATGTTATAAATAACTAAAAATAAAAAAAATTTAATTACATACTTAGTCCATGTGGTTTATACAAACTAACAATCTAAGGTACTAAGGGCAGGCGGGGTGGTTCACTAGTGATAGAATCTATCACTCACAAGCACCAATCAAGTTCCGTCATGTCATCAACCATTTTTTCATCACTCGCAACCTTTTTTAGACGGGGTGGTCATCACTCACCACCACACCCAACAATTTCCCCCCAACCAACAATACACTCACAAAAAAAAAAAAAAAACATCACGCGTTGTAAAAATAACGAAATTGGATTTTCGTTATATATTAACGCGTTATACAATGAGGTCGGGGTGGGGATTTTGAAGTTCCACGCTTTATGCAAATTCCCGTGATGCTATAACGTAACCGCCCCGTGGGCTCTAATAGTTTAAAATCACTTTTTGGGGTAAAACTTTTCATTTTTTAACATATGGGGTATTAATTACATAGTTAGTCCTTGTGGTTTACCCAAACTAACAATCTAAGGTACTAATAATTAACCAGGGAATTAATGTTAATACCCCCACATGTTAAAAAATGGAAAGTTAGGACCCTAAGATGTGATTTTAAACTATTAGTACCTTATATTGTTACTTTGTGTAAACCAAAGGGACTAACTATGTAATTAACTCTAAAAAACATTTTTTGACAGTTGCTTAATATGTTAACGAGTACATGAGATCTATAAACATTTACAATAGAATCCTAACTAGGTTATAACCCCGTGTATTACACGGGTTAAGTAAATAAAATATCAAATAGTTAATAACGAAGATTTAACAATTATAAAACGATATTTTAAGACACTTTTCTGATATCCGAACAAAAATTTGTTTTATGTATGATCAAAACTTGTGATGTTTGTCAAGTTTATAAATATAAAAGCATTTGAACCATCGATTAAATGTCAAACTGTATCATCGACTTTCTCACGACGTGAACCCAAGTTTTATTTAAATAACAGTGATCTTAATTTATTAGTTATAAAAATATTGTTGAAATGTTTAGATTAGGCATATAGCAATTAGCCAATTAGATAAACTTTAGCTACAAAATAATATTTAAATTAATTAGATAAGTATAAATTATCGGTAATTATTAAGTTATATAACTTTAAAATTTTAAGTATATGAGCTGGAGTTGCAAGGATGGTTGTTTTTGAATAAATTTATTAGTGTGATAAATGTAGTTATTATTCTTCTTTTATTTTAAATATATTAAATAAATAAATTATTTGTTAAGCAAGAAAATCGTTTCCTCCACCCTCGTTATGAAAATGGTCGATATTTGTTTCAATTATTAAGATATAATTCCTAACCTAGTAATTCATATAAATAAGAAAATCGTTCCCTCCATCCTCGTTATGAAAATGCTCAATATTTGTTTCAATTATTAAGATATAATTTCTAACCTAGTAATTAATATAAATATAAATAAATAATAAGATAATTTATGGAACTTTATCCGTAATTTCTTAAATGTTTGAAACAAATATCAAATTTAATAATTTAAATTAAATAATAATTGTCTACAGTTAAGTAAGAGTAGATGGTCTAGAATAATAACCTAGTAATTAATATAAATAAATAATAAGATAATTTATGGAACTTTATCCGTAATTTCTTAAATGTTTGAAACATATATTAAATTTAATAACTTAAATTAAATAATAATTATCTAATATAAATAATAAGATAATTTATGGAACTTTATCCGTAATTTCTTAAATGTTTGAAACATATATTAAATTTAATAATTTAAATTAAATAATAATTATCTAATAGTAGGTGGTCTAGAATAATGACAAGTGTCCTTTTATTGCTTTCTTTTATTATATAGTACTAGCAGTAAGACCCGTGTGCAAACACGGGTCCTTTCTTAGAAAACCATGCATAACACATATTGACAGAGAGTAAAAAAATAATTAGTGCAGACTTACAAAATTGATATAAATTAATGATCAATAGGTTTATTCGACAGCAATTCCATTATGTTGATAGCAAACCACTGTTGTCTATTAACTGTTAAAAACTTCTGTTGCTTTCCAACAGACTTTCCTAAGAACTGTCATCCATTATCTCCAACAAAGCTTGCCAGATGGATAGATAGTAACTATCAGATGTTAGTCAACCCATGTTAAAAAGGTGAGTCAACAGAAATTACAAAGGTTAGTAAACAGATGTTAAGAGAATAATGTTATTAACAAAATGTGTTCTCAGGATAGGCTTAATGCAGAGCAAGTATCAGATGCTTTCAAAAAGTTGTATTGCTTTCCAACAAACATTTCCTAACAACAGTTCCTCCATTATACCCAACAGACATTGCCAGGTTGACAGATGTTTAGTATCATCATAGATTTTGTAAAACTTCTTTGTAAACCACATTAATAGTGGTTGTACAGACTCGTTTCTCTTTATCACAAATCAAAATTTTCAACCCCTTCCTACTTTTTACTCTAGATACAGCAACATAGATCTAGCCATGACTAAACAGCCATGACTAAACATTGGACGTGGAAGATATAAACCAACACGCTCCAATGATTGTCCTTGACTTTTATTTATTGTCATAGCAAAACACAGTGAAAGTGGGAATTGTCTTCGAGAAATCTTCACTGGTATTCTTTTATCAGAAGGTGTCATCTTCAGTCTTGAAATCAAAGTATGATGACCTATATTAGTCCTTGTGATAATTTTTGCTTCAATCACAGCTTTTCCGAGCTTCGTGACTTATAAACGTGTACCATTACACAATCCATTTGCTTGATAAGTGTTTCTGAGTAACATCACTGGAGCACCAAGTTTCAGTACTAATTTATGGTTAGGTAAACCAGATAAACGAAGATTGTTTAACATATCAGGAGGAAACAATGCCATATTAAGCTTTGATTCTTCCTCCGATTGGCATAAACTATCTGAACTAAAATAAACCTTTTCTTCACCAGGCAGACTCTCTAACAACTCTTTATTTATTGAATCTACTACTTCATTTGTTGGAGCAATAATCGCTCTTTGTTGGAAATACGTTAAACCCCACAAAAACTTATTCATGTCCGGATATATAAATGAAATGAGAGAAGAAATAGGATTGACTTGGTCATGAATAAGTAAATCATCTGGTATTTCAATATCAATCTCACCATCATTTTCTTCACCAAGCTTTAAAATCCATTCTCCAAATTCCTTTATTTCTTTCAAATCTGCTTCCTGACAACCAACTCTTAATCTCATATTCTCAGTTAGCTTTAGTACTTGACAGTGCCGCCATATATAAGAAGAATTCAAAGAAGCATTGACTATCATTGTTATGGTACCTTTAGGGATGACCGAAAGAATTTGTCTAAAATCACCACCAAATAGAATTACCTTTCCCCCAAACGGCTTGGATTGCATGTTCGGTTGACTGGAACGTGATATGTCTCTCATTGTTCTATCAAGAGCCTCGAAACAATGCTTGTGAGTCATAGGTGCTTCATCCCAAATAATCAATGTTGCACTTTTAGTTAAATCACCTAACTCAGTATTAGGCTCTATCGAACATATTGAATTCTCATTAATGTTGATTGGAATTACAAACCTTGAATGAGCAGTTCTACCACCATCCAGCAAAAGTGAAGCAATTCCACTGGATGCAACATTCAATACAACTTCACCTTTTGATCGTAATGCAACTGAGAATGTCTTCCAAAGAAACATCTTTCCAGTTCCACCATAACCATATACAAAAAACACACCTCCATCACCTTTTTCAATCGCTTCCATAACAATTTTATATATTCTTTCATGTTCGACAGTTAAACACTTTACATAACCATCATGTTCCCTTTGAAGAGCTAGTCTGTCATACGATAATTCTTTCATTATCAATCGATTGTTTGACGGTGAAACATAATTGTCTGGAACACTTGGCATATCATCAAAATTTCTCACTGTACTTCCATTGGTAAGTAGCAACTTTTCAATTTCAGATAGACATATATTTTCAAGTTCTTCTTGTTGAAGATCCAAATCTAAAACAAACGTTGAAAAAAGTATTAGTTTTTTCCCAATAACAGAGCTATTGCATAATTTTAATGTACTTGTATATAACTTTAATAAAATAATCACATTACCTGCAATACCAGTTATCTTTCGTTGCTGATAGAGAATGTCTTCACATAACAGGGACTTCGTTTCCGACCAAAAAACACCAGGACGAGATATCGAATTTGACAGCAACAACATTACAAAAAAAGTCCTCAAGAAATCTCCGGTTGACCATGTGCTAGCTTCTTTGACAGCATTAACATATTCCTTATCATCATCCAACAGTCCCTGTGCAAAACATGCATCTTTAAATGTTTGAAAAAACTGCCCATCAACTGTTTTTATATCTTCAAAACAGGTTGGTCCCTTAATATGATTCAGTAAAATCCTTAGGTAATAACAATCACCAAGTGATGGTGGGACATAATGTATCCTCCCAATTGATCCATACAGATGCTTTCTTCGATTCCATTTGCGATTTTTAGCATTCCATACATAATATCCCGGAAACTAAACATACCTCAATGTCCTGGCAAATTCATCGACTTTATTACAATTCATCCACTCTGTGAACATTGTCATTTTCACAGTTGGATCAGTAACAATATCATACAAATTATCATGATCGTTATACACAATACTCTGACCATCTTCACAATGAAAAGGTAATACTTCAATAGCTGGAGATCTATAATGTATATCATACATGAATATTCTCCAAGCAGCTTCACAAGCAGAGATATATCTACAATCAAGGTATGCTTTTATCTCATCTACAGCTACATTCTGTTTCGTATTATTCTTGGTGCTATTGGCAAGGGATTTAGATACGCGGCTTGTCAATTCACCAAGAAGTTCATGAAGCCCAATGGTATCTACAGAAATATGAGATGCAAATTTGTCTACTCTGAAGAAAAAGCTAAGCTGATCTTAAAGAAAGTCTACAGATAGTTGTGGTTGTTGGTATTATCTCATTTGAGATAAATTATGGGATGGTGATGTATCAAACTTCTATATTTTGAAAACTTACGACTTACGAATATTTAAATTATAATCATCTATGCTTATCTTGTTATTTATATTAACTTAAACCTTTGTTGTACATTCTCCATATATTTTAATTGGCTCTTCATGATACATTACAACATGAATTATACTCTGTAAATTTATGGGCAGTCATGGATACTTAAAAGACTTCAAAAAATTTATGGACAGTCATCGACACTTAAAAGGCTTTTCTTAAAAGACTTCAACAAATTTATGGGCAGTCATCGACACTTAAAAGGCTTCAACAAATTTATGGGTGATCATTGTCATAACTTCACTTGAATTAACCTCTGACTACAAACAAATTTATGCACTCGACCTCTATTTAGATAAAGTCTGACAAACCAAAAGCTCTGTCAAACAGAAAAACTGTTAAAGCAAAGTCTGTTGTTCCAAACAACCTCTGCTGATAAACACAAAGACTGTTATAGCAAATAACCTCTAGTTCTACTGATAAACACAACCTCTGCTGCGGACTATGAATACAAAAGCATCATAAAGCTAACATCTGCTGTTACTTAACAGGTGATACAATCTTTCAACATTTTCACATCTGTTGTTGAAACAAAGGTCTGCCAAACATAACATCTGCTGATCATTCCACAATATAGATTGCTAATATCTGCTGTGCCTTAACAGATGATACAGTTCAATAGAGGATTTCAAACATCTGTTTACACACGCATCATGATGAACATCTGCTGATAAACACCAAGACGGTTCAAGCAAAGGTCTGCCAAAGAGAACCTCTGCTATGGACTAACAGATGATGCAGTTCAACAGAGAATGTTTAACAACAGTGCTTTAACAGACAATGATCAACAGATGATAAGGTCTGTTGAAGCGAACACTGCTCAACAGATTCTAACAGTTTTCCTACTAACCAATTCATTAAAGCAGTTTTCAGTGACTAAAAATGAACATTAACAATAATATAATATAATATAATATAATATAATATAATATAATATAATAACAATAATATTCAAACTCTAGCAATTACATAACATACCATTAATCGAATCAACATGGGGAGATTGTATATACATAAACTCTAGGGTTTGTCTCGAGAGATTGTATATACATAACATACCATTAATCGAATCAACATGGGGACCAGTCAATCATAACATAATTTTCATCATAGACACTGAAGTATCATAAACTGTGAATGAATATACCCAATCCGAAATTGTTAGACATTTTCATAAATCTAACAACCATCATCGAAGCTGTAACAAAATCTAAACACTTATACACTAAACACTATTACATAAGAAAAACTGATACATAAATACTGATGTTGAATCCGTTGTAGATGCTGAACCACTGCTGTTACTGACCAGTGGTTTTCCTTTGGTTGATCAGGCCTTAGGTACATAAGTGCCTGTCTTTAACAGGGCTTTGTATTCAACAGTCGATAGGTCTCATCAGTCTTTAAATCCATCAGTCTTTATAAGGAGCAGTAGATGCTGAACCACTGCTGTTACTGACCAGTGGTTTGAAATTTGGTTGATCAGGCCTTAGGTACATAAGTGTCTGTCTTTAACAGGGCTTTGTCTTCAACAGTGGATAGGTCTCATCAGTCTTTAAGTCCATCAGTCTTTATAAGGAGCAGTAGATGCTGAACCACTGCTACTGACCAGTGGTTTTCCTTTGGTTTATCAGGCCTTAGGTACATAAGTGTCAGTCTTTAACAGGGCTTTGTCTTCAACAATGGATAGGTCTCATTAGGGATGGCAAAAAAGCCCAAGCCCGACGGGTATACCCGAAACCCGAAACATACGGGCCGGGTATACCCGAAGCCCAATGGGTATGGGCCGGGTACGGGCTTAAAAATAGAAAAAATTTGGGTATGGGTACGGGAATGGGATTTAGTGATACCCGCCCGATACCCGGCCCATTTACCCGAATAATACCCGAAAGTATCATATGATAGATTTCCATATATATAACTTATTTTTGAGCATATGTGGATATGTATTTGGCAAGTGTTTAGTGAACATATAACTTGTTTTTGAGCATGTATATTGGATATGGAAGCCATCACCCTTTATTATGTGGATGTTTTATGCAATTAGGTGGTCCTGATACAATTATTTAATTAAGTAATCGTTTTAATTTAGTTTAGTATATGTGGTCTGAAATGATATGTAAGTTATTAATCATATTTTCATTTGTTATAGTCATTAAAATAGTAAATTATATAAACATCAAAGTAAAAATTGCACATTTGTCCCAACGTGTATTTTTAAGAAATTAACGGGTATACCCGATACCCGTGGGTATGCCCGATACCCGACGGGTAATTACCCGAAAAATCCCCGACGGGTAACTGGCCGGGTATGGGACAAAGAATTACAGCCGGGTACGGGCCTGGGATTACCAATACCCGGCCCAAGCCTGACCCATTGCCATTCCTAGGTCTCATCAGCCTTTAAGTCCATCAGTCTTTATAAGGAGCAGTGGTTAGTTATAACAGTCATTAGCATGATCAGCTGTTATAACCACTCCATAACCCTTTGAGAGGAAGCAAATGTCCGTCTATTCAATTGAGAGGAATCATTGCATTACATCCCGGTTGAAAAACAGAATGGATAAATTTAGGGAAAATGTGTTTGAAAGATGATAACCCAACAGTGGAGGATCTCATTCTACAGCTCCGATAAATTCAATGGTATTCTCAAATAATGCTTCCTAGATTTTTGAAGACCGACAAATGTCCACAGTGATGCTTCTTTGGACATTTGTCGGTCTTCAAAAATCTAGGAAGCATTATTTCAAAATACCCTTGAATTTATCGAAGCTGTAGAATGAGATCCTCAACTGTTGGGTTATCATCTTTCAACCCCATTTTCCCTAAATTTATCAATTCTGTTTTTTAGACCTCCCAAAGCCACCTATCCGCCTCCAAAGAGATCGAGACAGCTTGAAGCATAACCTGGACTTGCTGTAATTCCACCAGTTCAGTATTTAATCCCAATATACCAACTCAATACAGATAACAAATATTTGGTGTGCTACAACTGTAAATAACTCAGGAAACATATTTGAAACAAAAAATATGGATTATAGAGATCTATGAATGAAACATGGGTGAATAAACCAACAAAACAGATTGTGAAAAACAAAAACTACAAACATATCAAAATCAATCTACTCGTAATCACATGGTACACCAATGCAAGCATCTGAATAAACAATAACAAATCAAAGACAAAATCAAAAGCTACAAACATATCAAACAAATTTCATAGAATCATGAAAGAAATTAGGTCACGGATTGTTACCAGATTTAGCGAAAGAAGAGTCGATGGAAGCATTGGAGAAGATGACGATTTGAAGAAACTTCAATCTGGAAAACATGTAACAAAGCTCAAGAAATAACGAAGAAGAAGAAGAAGAACTGATTACAAACTGTATTAACAATTACCAAAAAAATAACAATTACCTGATTTATTTTAAACACATATACATCTATTTTTAAACACAAACAGACATTACCTCTTCATCAATAAAGTTGAGATCCATTTTATAACCTTGATTACATTTCGAAGTTCGGCCAAGGAACTCAAGACTTCCACACCAAATAACAAATCCAACAAGATCTACCTGAAGAACATTTAGCATACAAACCTTCAGTTTGTGATAAAAAGAAAAAATCAAAAATATCTATTTTTAAACTACCGTTGGTCTGCATAATATTCAAATCGATGTTAAACATGATAAATAAACAGACATCACCAGCAACGCCTCTGTCGTCTTCATCCTCTTTTCTGTATCTAGAGTTTTAGAGATAGAGAGTTGAGAGAGAAATGGATTGAATTTTGAAAGCGAAACCCAGATTTTCAATTTTTGATTAGTGAAGAACGGAGAGAGAGAGTAGAGAGAGAGATTGAAATGGGTTTTTGAAATTATGATCGGTTTTGGATTTGGGTTTGAATTTATATTTGAGAGATAGAATAATTTAAGCTCTGATGACAATTAAATGCAAATTATATATCCCTATACGTTTTAAATTTAAATTTCAAATTACCTTTCCATTTTAATGAAACATCAGTGGTTTGAATTTTGAATAAACATCAGTGGTTTCATAATTGAATGTGGGCCAGACCTTTGAAATTTGAAAATGGGGCAGTGGTTTGATGGCAGATCTTTGAATTATGATGTCACTATGCTCCCTCTATGGTTGTCATCCCATCGTCGATGACATAAGAAAAGCATTGTTGGATAACCTTTCCTGCTGACACATGAGCTTTTTTTATGTCATTGGGTTTTCCTCTTTTATAGAAAGTATAGATAGAATAGATGTTTATCTCTATAATTTAACTAAAAAAACATCTTTATACATATGCTTAATATGTTAACGAGTTTATGAGATCTATAAATATTTACATTATAATCCTAATGTTTATCTCTATAACTTAACTAAAAAAACATCTTTATACATACAATTTGTTTACATTTTAAAAACATTTCACATTTAATTCCTATTTATGTCTATTCAATTTAATAATAGTTCTTTATTATTTTTTTATATTTCTTTTACTCACAGAAATATACGAATAAATATATGAAGTGAATAATGATTCTCTATGTATCTATTAAAGTTAATTACTGTTTTCGTCCCTATGATTTGTTAAAAATTACTATTTCAGTCTATTAGTTTAAAAATTACGATTTCAGTCTATTAGTTTAAAAATTACGATTTCAGTCCCTGTGGTTTCAAGAAATCGCATTTTTTAAACTAATAGACTGAAATAGTGATTTTTGACAAACCACGGGGACGAAACAGTAATTGTTGGAAATTTAGTGAAAATGAGTTTTTCACTAAATATTTTGGACATCAATAATATTTATATATGTGTTGTATAAATAATTATTTATGGGTTTGTGTTCAAACTATGTCCAAATAGAGCTAAGATGAATGAGATATCGAAGCTTGAAGTTGTATGTTTGGAACAAACAAAGATGAGAAAAATGGATTAAGTTTTGTCAACTTGTCCCACATAGGTGGGATGATAAAACTTGTAGTGGTTTATAAGGAGGAGGACTCCTTATATATTGTCTACCATTGGACAAAAACTAGTGGGACCCTAAAGGGTGCGGCGCACCCTTCCTCGCACATGTGCACGCGTGGCGTAGGCCATGGGCGCAATGTGGCGCACTTAGCACTTCGCACACCGCCTTGTATTTTTGTCCATGAGCGCGTGGTCAGGTACATGGCGGGTAGCGGCTCAGCTTATGGCGCACCTTGGGTGGCGTAGGCGCATGACACAAGTTCTTTATGTGTCTATTATTGGCTATGGCGGAGGAGCAGTTTGCGCGCAAGTCTAGAAGGCGCAGGACTTGCGGCTTTCGAAAAGTGCGGGTACGCGAACTTCATATGGCGCGGACCGAAGTGTCGGTCCGACAGTAGCCTTGGCACAGGTTCACATGCGCGCGCGAGCGGCTAGTCATATTGGTCAACCACTAGAGTTAATGTCTAAACGGTTTCATAAAACGTTTAATTCTGTCATGAATTAAAACGATTGTTTTTTGACCAACTATTAAAATCCATTTATGAAGACTTTAAACCTGGTTTTATTACAAGATTGATTATCTTGTTTATGACCAATTTTAATAGGTTTGAATAAGTCTTTCAATAGTGTGAGTATAAGTATGAACATAAAGGTTCATTCTAAATAGAGAAAAATACACACAAAAATTCATCCTTGTTCCATGAAATTTAGAGAAGAGCATTCTCTAAATTGTTTGACACAACTTATTTTTCTACTATAAGAACACCATGTTACCCGGCGTAACCTCGGGCACGAGTGCCATCTCCGGCAGTACAACTACTGCTTCGGTTGTTGTACCCTGGGAGACAGAACCGTCTGAGAGGAGGCGCGAAATCCGTTTTAAGGGAAGCGTGTTGAACACGTGCCTCAACCAAAGCCGTCAACAATTTTGCTTGTCTTGCAGCGGAGTTTCGATCTCGTAGGTGCGGTTGAAGTTTTCAAAGACATTGGCTTTGAATCAAGTTTGGTACAATTTAGTTGTATTTTATATTCGTTTATTTAGTTTTTGTAACCGGTATTGTACTAGTCGAATTTCCCATAAATAACGAGAGTCTCGTTATTATATATATTTTTTAATATATTTTAATAAAAAGTGAACCTAGTTCCTACAATCTTAAAACATACTTTCGTGAAGATTGGTGATACAATCTTAAATCCCTTCTCTGCGAGGATTTAGGTTCACGAAAGTTTAAAATATTAATTGGGATTTTTGTTAAAATCTTGTAAATATTTTTGGGAAATATTTTTTTAGTAAAATGAGTCGGATTAGTTTTGATGATTGGAGTACAATCTTTAATCCGAATACGTGTTGCAAAACGAACGTTTTGATTCATGTTTTATAGTTCATGGGTTTTTTGTTCGTGTTTAGATAAACCGAACCATATACAAAATAATATGTATTTCAATATGTTTTGAAATACCAAATTTTCTAATGAGCGTATTAGAAAAATATATTTTGTAACCCCATACAAAAAAAAAATGTTTGTAACATTTTATTTATTTACTACAAGCATGTTATAAACTTTAATTGGTATATTAATATTGGTTTAAATGTCTTGAAACACATATATTTTCTAATGAGTGTATTAGAAAGTAATTTTTTTTTATAAAATTACAAGTTTTAAAACATTTATGTATTATAACAAGCGTGTTAGAAATAATTATTTTGTATAATAATAAGTTTTAAAACAACTATATGTTCTAACGAGCGTGTTAGGAACAATGTTTTAAAGACGGTTGGATGTTCTAACGAGCGTGTTAGAAACAATAGTTTAAAGACGTTTAGATTTTCTAACGGGCATGTTAGAAAAGATTATTATTACAAATAATTGTTAAACGAGCGTGTTTGAAACAATTATTTTGGATAATAAGAAATCTTGAAATGGTTTCGTATTTTTTTTATTTCTAATGAGCGTATTAGAAATAGTTTTTTATAAACTTCAAAAAAAAAAAATTGTAATAAGTTATTTCTAACGAGCGTGTTAGAAATGATTTAACGACTTTGGCAATTTTTTAATTTTCTAACGAGCGGGTTAGAAAACGTTTATTTTATATAGGCCAAAAACGGCTTTTGGCAATAAATGATCGTTTAATTCTAACGAGTGTGTTAGAATTTTATAGAATAATAAGGTTTAATATCATCTATTATATCTAATGAGCGTGTTAGATACGATGATTTTGTAAACCTAACTACTTAAAAGACTATCAGATTTTCTAACGAGTGTGTTAGAAAAGATTTTTGTTGCAAATAATTATTAACGAGTGAGTTGGAAACAATTTATGGATAATAATTAACCTTGTAACGGTTTCGTCTGAACCTTTAAATTTCTAATAAATAAGTTAGAAACGGTTTTTTACATAAATGTTAAAACGGTTTCGTATTTGTTTATTTCTAATGAGCGTATTAGAAATAGTTTATATTTTTTTTATAAACTTCGAAACAAATTCTGTAATCGTTTAGTTCTAACGAGCGTGTTAGAAACCTTTTAACGATTTGCAATCGTTAATTTCTAACGAGCGGGTTAGAACCGGGTTAACCATGATAAATTATTTAACATGATTTGTATCCGGTTTATATATTTTCTAACGAGCGTGTTAGAAAAGGTTTGTGTTTATTTCTAACGAGCGTGTTAGAAAACGTTCATTTAAATAAACCAAAAGTGAATATATATATTCATTTTGTTTCTAACGAGCGCGTTAGAAACGATTTACTTTATAAAAAAACCGAATATTTTGAATGTTTGATAAACATTTAAATTATAATTAGTATATTAGAATTGGTTATGATACAAACCACTCATTTTAACGATCGGTAATCGTTATTATCTAACAGCGGTTAGAAATGGTTTAAATATGATAAACCAATTATTAAAACGACGTGTATTCGTTTTATTTTTCAAACGAGCGAGTTTGAAATTGTTTTATTTAATAAACTATTATAAGGTTTATTGTTTTGATTTTTAATCTAAACATAAATATATAGTTTATTTTTAAAACACTTGGAAAACGAGAAATGTTTTGAACGAATAAAACATGTCTTTGCGAATTATAAGTGATTCGATATACTTCCACGAGAAGTATAACGTCTTGAACCATATAATAGTCTCGGAAAGACTATTTAGTGAAAAACAACTCGATGTTGTTATAGACATAATAAGTTGCTTAACTACTTGCGAGTAGTTAATTGTAAACAACTTTATATTTTTGGACAACTTGTGATTATTCAAGTTTAGAGTTCCAAGATGAGGGAGTACCTCAAAACATGACACCGAACGAAATAATTGCGTTTATTTCGGTCAAAAGTGTTGAAGATAATAACACTTTGGCATTTAATGTTTAGACATCTTTAGTGTATCCGTTTTATTTTTTGTCCACTTTTATTTTATTATAAATGGTAGACTATCGTTTGGGTTTATTTCACATAAACAAATGGTCTAAATATAATATAAGATAAATATTTATTTTGGACTACTAATAATTTGTCAAAAGGATACACATTTTGGTACAAAGTGTAAAAAATAATTTACACAAACACAACGAGCGGGTTGTGATCATGACTTAGGTAATAAGTCACAAATCAAACATCAAATGCATAACGGCGTCGTAAGAAACGTGGTGAATGGTTTGAGATGAAATACACGAAAACGAGATATGTCATTTAATGTTGAGAGCATCAACATGGAAATGCACATGTGAGTTTTTCATAGAATATAACATATGAAAGAAATATATGTTATTATTGTAAATGATTTTAATAAATTTAGAAAATTTATTAATGGAATTTACAATAGTGATGGATTTGTAGATGTTTCTACCACCATCAATGTTGTTTAAACTATGTGGAGGCTTGGTCCTCAATTTGGGAGAGTATCCCAATACATGGTATTAATGAAACAACGTAAATGTATATATCACTATAGGCATACGTGAATGCCTTGTTGTTGAGAGTCAATGTAATTGACTATATCTCATGACTTGAGTGATTTTATACAAAGATCTTTCACCAAAGTGACTTGGATTAAGACTTATGTTTAAGTCCTTAGAAAGTCAATGGTGAAGCCTTGGAGATAAAAAGGCAAACGAGTTATGGATGGAGTTAACTATGGTTTTGAGGCCTTCCTAAAACCGATGGTTTTGGAATGGTGAAATAAAATTTCATTATTGTGTCTAAACTAATAAACGAATGTTCAGGAGAGATAGTGCGTTATCTCTTAAGGCTGTGAAGAATCAGAATGATGCATCTTCTATTCACATGCTAGAGTATTGTGGTCTAAAGCATGCTAGACTAATACTTGTTAATTTATATGCTCGACGGAGATTAAATTAACTTTAAACATTCAAAATATGTGATGACACAAGAACAAATTTTGTGCTAAAACAAAACTATAAATATAACTTTATTTTAGTCCAAAAGGATAGTTAATTAAAATGCAAGCAATGTGGGGGAGGAACCATTTAAGAAACAAACCCTTTAGGGTATGAAGAAATGGTAGTTGAGAAGTTTTCTCAAACTCGAAATGAAAGGGATAACCTTTCATCACCCCATTTGGATGCTATCCAAATTACACTTAAATGTGGGGGTGACTTGCATTTGAATATGGAAATGGGAGTTGAGAAGTTTTCTCAAACTCGAAATGAAAGGAAGAACCTTTCATCACCCCATTTGGATGCTATCCAATTACACTTAAATGTGGGGGTGACTTGCATATATTGCAAATGCATGACCAAGTGGAGTACACAATGGTTATATGGAGTCAATCGAGTAGATTGGACTCGAATGCCAATTGGTTAGATTCAAAATCTAGTAAGATGTCAGTCATGACACACCAAAGGCATGGTGAAAACGTGTCTAGCCATGAATTGAGTTTCATGTCATTCTAAAGACAAGGTACATAACTGGATCCAGGTTGAGATCACGAGTTATAAGTCTTATGAGTCGACTAAAAGGCAAAAGTGACTAGCGAGTCAAGAACACGTTAGAACAACTGATCTAAACTGAAAAATTATTGTTGTTGACTTAGCGAAGTCAGCAAATAATTTTGGATCCAACAACCAGTGGGTTGATAAGAGATCAAGTTGTGGAATGAGACTAAAGCCCATGGAAAAGGGACATGAGGGAAACCTAACCTAGTTGACTGGAGATCCCAATATCTAGGTTCAATAGGCCAACTTAATCATGACCGAAGAGTAGTCACTGTGGGGGCATAGCTAATATATATGTTTATATATAAGCTAGTGTATATGTTCATATATCCCCCTAAAACTATAAAAGGGTGTTTAAATACGTCCTAGTCCATTACTATAATATTCAGTGACATTGTTGTGAGGCTAAGCATAATATATGGCTAATTGATTTGTGGAAATCATAGAAAGCCATAATGCTTTTAATGATTCAAAGGAATCACCTATGTGAGAGAGAAGTAGGGTTGCTTCGAATGGCATTGTGGGGTGCGCAATCCTAGAGCTCTTGCAGAACCAGGCAAGTGTTCCAGTACCTTAATAGGACACGACAGTGATGGGATGGCCCGGCTAGGGAAAGTATTGTGTGAATGTATATTGTCGTTTACACAAATGGAGGGTTGTTCAAGGACATCACGTCTACAAAACCCTAGTAGACTAAGTATGCTTCACAAAGGAAGGTTCAAAGGCAAAACCTACCTATCCTGCAATACTCGACTGTCGAGGTTTTATCGGGGAATTTTGGGTGCTTTCATCGATCTCCATTCATGTGGGGGATTGTTGGAAATTTAGTGAAAATGAGTTTTTCACTAAATATTTTGGACATCAATAATATTTATATATGTGTTGTATAAATAATTATTTATGGGTTTGTGTTCAAACTATGTCCAAATAGAGCTAAGATGAATGAGATATCGAAGCTTGAAGTTGTATGTTTGGAACAAACAAAGATGAGAAAAATGGATTAAGTTTTGTCAACTTGTCCCACATAGGTGGGATGATAAAACTTGTAGTGGTTTATAAGGAGGAGGACTCCTTATATATTGTCTACCATTGGACAAAAACTAGTGGGACCCTAAAGGGTGCGGCGCACCCTTCCTCGCACATGTGCACGCGTGGCGTAGGCCATGGGCGCAATGTGGCGCACTTAGCACTTCGCACACCGCCTTGTATTTTTGTCCATGAGCACGTGGTCAGGTACATAGCGGGTAGCGGCTGTCACGGCCCCCGACCCGGTTTGACCCGTTTCAGGAGCCGCGGGACAGAAAATCCCGTGGTATTTATTTAATTGAATTTGACAGCGGAAGTTTTCTTCAGGATCTTTTTAAAACTGCAATTTCCCGATTATTTTATTTCACAACTCGGGATAAAACCCCGGTAATTTACAATCATATGATTTCACGGAGAAATCTTTATTTTACAAAACATGTTTCTTTATTTTATATTGAGCCACTTCCTTAAGCTTGTAGTGCTACGCGGCACTTTTCCTGGATCACAACAGATCACCTGAAACATGTTTGAAAAAGGTTTTGTCAGCGGGAAATACTGGTGAATCATTCTTTTTACTAAAATGACACATTTGTTATAATTTACAGTATTAAGAGCGATTACAATGTTTCCATATATCAACCAACTACCCACAGTATTTGTCACTCGAACATCCATCGGTAGCCTCTTAGCCCGATGGTGTCTGTGACTATGGTCATATCACCCCTTGGCTAACTCGTTGTCCAATTGTGAAGTTTATCAATTAATGTATACAAAACCCCACATACCGGCTGTAATTTGGTGATTACAAAGACTTAATCCCTGTAATTATAACCTTGAAAATAAACATGATTTTGAAAGTAATTTGATAAAAAGAGAATGACTCACATTGCAGATTTAATATGAACAAAGCTTAGCCTACTGATTAGCCTTGATAACCTAGTTTAAATAACAATGCACACAAACTAGGTTAGTAACTAATACAACATTTACGATAACTCACGAGATTGAAATCTTCACAACGAATGACAAAGTGCGATACTTAAACATCCATCGAATTCACGACGAATGACAAAGCATAAACCCTAATTCTGGCAGCACTTAAACATCCATTGGATTGATTTCTATCGATCGGACATTGAATCGTATCAGCGATTGAGTTATTACCCTGTATTGCGGCAGCGTTTCGTGAATCATGTGTGGTTTATAGTAAACAGTGTAACGCCCCACTTATTTGTACTTTCCTTTTATAGCAAGTCTTGTTCGTATTTCTATTTTTGGAAGCTTGTTCCTGTTGTATTTCGTATTCGTTTCAAACCATTGTAAATCCGAGACTTCGATCGTAATGAAATTCTATTTTTTTATACATGCTTATACGTGTTGCAATACTCGGGTTATACGTTACCAATCTTGAATGCATACGCTTAACCGATACCCGACCTACTGGTACTCATAACTTATACATGCTTGCTAACTATTAAATATGTGGTTAAATAATAATAATAATAATAATAATAATAATAATAATAATAATAATGTTCTAATAATAATAATAATAATAATAGTATAATAGTATAATATAATAATAATAACCCTAATAATATTCTAATATGTTATGTAAACGTAATGTTGGAAAAAAAAAATAAAAAAAAATAAATCAAAGATACATGCCTAAAGTCAGCAGCATTCGAAAGCTGCCAAAATCATGTGTCAAACATTTTTTTTTTTTATTGTTTAAAACCTACCATTTGATGTTTTAGTTAGTTAAATATCCTAATTTAATAATGTGTATAATACCAATCCATTATGTCACACAAATCAACAAACATGAAAGATATTTAAGGCTGTTACAGCCGTGTGATCGCAGCCTATGGCAGATTTTGGCTTTGTTTTAATTATTTTTTTTATGCTTAAGCACCCAACTACTTGGATTAAATGCAACCCAACTTTAACCCTAATCCTTCCCTATAAATACCCATCTCCTCCAAGCCATTCTACACTTTCAACACTCTCAAATCTCTCCAAAATCACTCTCAAGTTCTTGCAAAATTCTGAAATTCGGACAGATTCATACCTCCATACAAAAGTGAGCATAACTTGCTCAAAACTCAACCAAATTACTTGATTCTCCTTCCTACTTGCTTGGATAATCATTGGGTTCGATTCCTTGACTTCTCCTTGGAGAAATCAGACCTGGAAATGCCCTGAAATGATCCAAAAACTTTCTGTTTTGTTTTATGTTCTTCAAAAACTTGTTTAAACTTATCCAACTTGTGTCTAACACATCTCATACCTATGTCCCAATGCTTACAACCTCTCTTATGGTTGGTTAGGCTTAAAAACAAGGTTGAGACACTTGAAATCAGAGGATTAAACCTCAAATACTTTCTGTTTTGATAGGGTGTTTAACCCACAAATCATGTCAAGCTTAGGTCTTGATGAATGAGTGATTATGGAACAACTTGGGTTGTCCTACATACAATCCTCACATGATTTGATGATTTCTCATAGATTAGAATATTTATATTATTGTACTAATCCTAGTTCGTGACCCTCCTTGGTTGTTTTTACATCAAGTGAAGTGGTGAACATTCAAGGGGTTCCTAAACGGAAGCTAGTTCTTCCTACCCCATACATGACTTCCATGATAACTCGAGGTGCCTAAACGAAGATCCTAATCTTCTACCTCCTACATGAATTATTGGACTAAGTAATATGTAATACTTAACCTAAATATGTACATACACTCATTCGAACCTTTTAATGTTGAACTTGTGTTTATATGTTAAGAGTAGTAGAATATCATCTAAGACTTTAAAACCATGATATGATTCTAATGGGTATACTACCCATGAAATACAATATAACCCTAGTGGTTACATAGTGTCATACAAGGGTTACTAAGTTAAAGATGATTATTTTTCGTATCATACTTTATACTTTATGCTATGTTAAACTCCGACTTTATAATCTTCCGTTAACGCCAAACTCACACACCTATGTTTCCTCATGTAGAAGGACTAGGTGCTCCAAACTAATCCATCCACCAACTCACTCGCGGGATTTCAAGAAGGAAAGCTTGCAACCACCGTGAGTATACTCGTATTTCCCCCTTTTACTTTTACCACTTTTGGGGTGTAACATGTTTACTTATCAACAACTTACACATGAACATTTTGCTTAAACACATGAACATTCCTATTAACATGCTTGTATACGTGATGGCTTGATACTTTAAACTTGGGTGATTCTTATGTGTTGAACTTATCATTAACTTCGTACGAGCCAAACCGTGACATATGTAGCGCTATAGGATTAACGACCCGCCCGTAAACTTGAGGTAATGTCATGAGCCTGTTGCGTTTCCTTGGTTTGATATGTTAGACACATGCCATATTTATTGTTTATCTTGAATCACATGCTTGCTATGAGGAATTGTTCAAAACTTATCTTTTGTTATGTACGTACCAAACTTGTATACTCGCCTTTGCTTTGCATTGAATTGTATTTTTAAACATGTTACAGGTTGATGACGACGATGCTATGAAATGAAGTAGCGTTGATGCCTAGATACACATATAGACGTTTAGGTTTAATATGTTGTATCCATTTTGCTTATGTTGTCACGTATTTCTTTTGAACTTGTTGTTATTTGAGTTTATGTAATGTTGACAATTTGAAGTTATGAAATGAAATGAGAATTATTTAAATATTGTCACAAATAGCGTTATGATGTCTCTAGCAATCTTCACACTTCGTCTCATCCCGATGTTTCCGCCATTGGTTGGGGTGTGACAGATTGGTATCAGAGCCATAACTATAGGGAATTAGGAAAATTGCCATGCTTTTGCCCTAGTCTATAGTTTTAGGAACTTTGTCTCTTATTTGTTGTTTAAAACTTATGCATTCTACCTTTCATGCTTCCTAGCTACACTTCTTGTTGTTAAATTTACATGCCTTTCCTAAGGCTAACACAAACACACTTTTGATTATTTGTATACTCTTGTAACACAAACGAGACGACTTTACCAAAATAGGCATGAAACCCCCAATTTGGTAAACGACTCTCATTCTACCTTGATCTATTTTTGCACGAAATTTCACCATTAAGCTAGGAGTGAAATCCACAACTTAATGGTAATTTCCTTTTCAACTCTAGTGGACCCTTGTCAAAGTGTCGAAATTTTATTTTGACCCGACAAGTACCAACCACATTTAGGGTACGAAATCGTCAAGTTAGGGGTGAAACCCGCACCTTGTCGATTGAGTCCCACTCCTTGATTTTCAATCTCGCCAAAGTCCCGATTGTTTCAATCGATTAGAGACGTGTAGTAACTGGAAGGGTAAGATACCGTTAATCGCTTCTCGACGAGAGTATCTTACCTATAGGCCAAAGCACTTTTTCTCTAATTCGAAAGGACTTTCGACCCACTTTGGAATAGTCGACGTTTCTCTACCCGAAACAATCCAATGTTTTATTGAGCCTCTCTTTTATGTATCTCAATTTAAATGTGATTTTATACTTGAGCGTTCTTCATTTCAAACTTTTAAACTCTTTTCGCACGTCATCGCAACCAAAAACAATAATAATCCTCGTGAACAAACTAAATTTACATACACTTACGCAATCATATGTGCTATACTTGTTGAATGCATGTTGGAAACTTATTCTTTATGTGAACTTTACATGATACATGAACACTTACTTGTTTTTACATGCAAAACCTTGTCTTAAAATTATGACCAAGTCTCATCCTTTCCTTCTCTTTCCATCTTTAGATGTCGTCCAACGGTGCGTCAAAGAGAACCAAGTCAAAGAAGGGTTCGACTTCCAACACCATGTCACAAAAGGATTGCATGAGATTCATGGCCAAGCAATTTGCTAAGGTCCTACCCGACATTGTTAGCAAGATTCATACAAACCCCGATTCACCTCATGGCTCTGTCGACTCAAAGGCAGACAAACCCAAATCGACCTTCCAGTTTAAGCAATTCATGGCTTGTAAACCCTTGGAGTTTACTGGCAAAAATGGCGCTACCGCCATGATGAACTGGATCGATGCAATCGAGCTTACTTTCCTGCAAAGTGGCTGCCCTGATGAACTAAGAACCTTGAATGCAACTGGGGTGTTTCGTGAAAAGGCACTCGAATGGTGGACAACAGAACGCAACAAGAGGGGAAACGAGGTTGCACATGCTATGCCTTGGGGCGATTTCAAACAACTTATGAAAGACCACTTCTGTCCTCCCCACGAACTCCAAAAATTGGAGAACGAATTTTGGAACCTCACTCAGAAAGGGGGTGACATGGATGGCCTGATTACGCGTTTTAAACAACTCAGTGTCCTCTGTCCTGGACAAGTTGAGACCGTTCCCAAGTCAATAGCCAAATTCGTTCGTTGTGTTGCACCTTCCCTGACAAACCACCTTGCCTCTGCCAACCCCCAAACCCTTGAAGATGCTTTTCGTATAGCCACCGAACTTAACAACAACTGTGTTCTTCATGGAACCTTTGACAAGGCTTCAACGAAGAGTGCACGCCAAGCTACCATTGACACAACTACTGACGAGCCCTTACCCTCCCAATCGTCCAAGAAAAACCAGGGCAAGAAGCGGAAGGCTTCAAGCCAAAATTATGCGGTTGTCACTCCGCCAAACCCACAACCCCTACAAACCGTACCTGCTTCTACCAACGATGAGACTCCACGCAAGGTTTATACTGGAACGCAACCTAAGTGTGGTAAATGCCAGTATCATCACCACCCAAACGCTCATTGTCGAAAGTGCGACAAGTGTGGCCGATATGGGCATACTTCTCCATACTGCCGCAACCTACCATCGGCCTATCGAAACCAAGCCCCTTTACCTCCAAATCAAGTCGCTCCTGTGCGAGCATGTTTCACATGTGGCGATACCAACCATATGGCCAACTACTGCCCTCAACGTTACCAACCGCAACAGCCTCGACAACAACAACCACAGCCACAGCAGCAGCCACAACAACAACCACAGCCACAGCAACAGCCACAACAACAACAACAGGCTCTACAACCCGCTCGAGGCCGAGCTTTTCTTCTCACCACTGCTCAGGCTCAAAACGCGAACGACGTCATTACTGGTACGTTTCTTGTTAACCATATTTATGCTTCATGCCTATTTGATATTGGTGCCGATAAAAGTTTCGTATCGTTAGAATTCGAGTCTTTGCTCAAGTGTAAACGCTCTAAGTTGCCAAAATCTTTCGCCGTCGAAGTCGCTAATGGTAAAACCGTCGCTGTTGATTCCGTTCTCTCCAATTGTTCTTTAATCCTTAACGATCATACGTTTTCAATCGATCTCATACCTATGCAAATGGGTAGTTTCGACGTCATAGTAGGTATGGACTGGCTTAGGCGAGTTTGTGCTGAAGTTGTCTGTTCTGAGAAGTTTATTCGCCTACCTCTTCCAAACGGTGACTCCCTACACGTCTATGGCGAAAAGCCTTCTCAAGGCCTTAAGCTTATGTCGTGTATCAAAGCAAAC
Organism: Helianthus tuberosus; assembly: GCA_030545235.1. Classification (NCBI taxonomy): domain Eukaryota; kingdom Viridiplantae; phylum Streptophyta; class Magnoliopsida; order Asterales; family Asteraceae; genus Helianthus; species Helianthus tuberosus. Next base: position 9,859,673 of record CM060384.1, on the reverse strand, counting down.
AAGTGCTTACGCAAGGGTACCTTCGCCTTTCTCGCCCATATTGTGGAGAAGAGGGACAAAGTCCCAAGCATAAGCGACGTTCCCGTTGTACGTGACTTTCCTGATGTATTTCCTGACGATCTTCCTGGTCCGCCTCCTGCTCGTTCTGTCGACTTTCGCATCGATTTAGTGCTCGGCGCAACGCCCGTCGCTAAATCTCCTTACCGTTTAGCACCCTCTGAGATGCAAGAGCTCTCGAGTCAACTTCAAGAGCTTCTTGATAAAGGCTTTATACGCCCTAGTACTTCTCCTTGGGGCGCTCCCGTTTTGTTCGTCAAAAAGAAAGATGGGTCATTCCGAATGTGCATTGACTATCGTGAGCTCAACAAGCTTACCATCAAGAACCGATACCCCCTTCCGCGCATCGATGATCTCTTCGACCAGTTGCAAGGCGCGTCCTGCTTTTCAAAAATCGATCTTCGTTCTGGATATCACCAACTTCGAGTTCTCGAAGAAGACGTGCCTAAAACCGCCTTCCGTACACGTTATGGTCACTACGAATTCGTGGTCATGCCCTTTGGTTTGACCAACGCACCTGCTGTATTCATGGACTTGATGAACCGCGTGTGCAAACCATATTTGGACCGCTTCGTGATTGTTTTCATTGACGATATTCTCATCTATTCGAAGACTCAAGAAGAGCATAAACAACACTTGCGTCTTATCCTCGAACTTCTTCGTGCTGAACGTCTATACGCCAAATTCTCCAAGTGTGAATTTTGGTTAAAAGAGGTTCAATTCCTTGGTCATACTGTCAACGAACTTGGTATTCACGTTGACCCCGCTAAGATCGAAGCTGTGAAAAATTGGATCACACCTAAATCTCCATCTGAAATTCGTTCGTTTCTTGGTCTTGCTGGGTACTATCGTCGCTTCATCTCCAACTTTTCGAAAATCGCCGTTCCGTTGACCTCCTTGACTCAAAAAGAGAACCCTTTTGTTTGGGGTCCCGAACAAGAGGAGTCTTTTCAAACGCTCAAGGACATGCTATGTAATGCTCCTATCCTTACACTTCCTGATGGCAACGACGACTTTGTCGTATATTGCGATGCTTCTCGCCTTGGTCTTGGTTGTGTGCTCATGCAACGGGACAAGGTCATCGCTTATGCGTCAAGGCAACTCAAAATACACGAGAAGAACTACACTACTCATGACCTTGAACTGGGCGCAGTTGTTTTTGCGTTGAAGATTTGGCGACACTACCTTTACGGTACTAAGTGTGTGGTCTTCACCGACCATAGGAGCCTTCAACACATCTTCAATCAAAAAGAACTGAACATGCGTCAACGCCGTTGGGTGGAACTACTAAACGACTACGACTGTGAAATCAAATACCACCCAGGTAAAGCGAACGTAGTAGCAGACGCTCTTAGTCGTAAAACTCATGTCAAAAGTATCCGTTGTTACCAACTCATCCACGACCTTCAGAGTCGCATACGTGAAGCTCAATATGCATCCGTTAACGAGGGTAACCTCTACAACGAGATGCAATGTGGTGCTGAAAACAGTCTCGTGTCCAAACCTGATGGTATTTTATACTATCTCGATCGTATCTGGATTCCTAATCGCAATAACCTTCGCAAGTTCCTGATGAAGGAGGCACATAATACGAAGTATTCTATTCACCCCGGTGCCGACAAGATGTACCATGATATGCGTACGTCCTATTGGTGGCCTGGAATGAAGAAGGATATAGCCACTTTCGTCTCGAAATGTCTCACGTGTTCGAAGGTGAAAGCTGAACATCAACGTCCCTCTGGATTACTCGAACAACCAAGGATTCCTATCTGGAAATGGGAGAGCATTTCCATGGATTTTATCACTAAGCTTCCCCGCACTTCTTCTGGCCATGACAGTATTTGGGTGATCGTTGATCGATTAACCAAGTCAGCTCACTTTCTTCCCATCCGTGAAGATTTCAAAGTCGCTAAATTGGCTCAAATCTACACTGATGAGATCATCTGCCGCCATGGTATTCCCATTGACATCATTTCCGACCGTGACGCTCATTTTACGTCTCGCCTTTGGCAAACTTTTCAATCTGCTATGGGTACTGAACTTAACCTTAGTACCGCCTTCCATCCACAGACAGACGGTCAAACCGAGCGTACTATCCAAACCTTAGAGGATATGCTTCGTTCATGCGTAATAGATTTTGGTGGCAACTGGGATAGACACTTGCCCTTGGTCGAATTCTCGTACAATAACAGTTATCACACGAGTATTAAAATGGCACCTTTCGAAGCATTGTATGGTCGCAAGTTCCGTTCGCCTATTTGTTGGCACGAGATTGGAGACGCTCAAATCACTGGTCCCGAGCTCATACAAGAGGCGACGGACAAGATTTTACAGGTTCGAGACAACTTACTGAAAGCTAGGCACCGACAAAAGATCTACGCTGATGAGGATCGTAAACCAATGGAATTCGAGACAGGTGATCTCGTGCTTCTCAAGGTATCCCCTTGGAAGGGCGTGGTTCGATTTGGCAAAAAGGGGAAACTCGCACCTCGCTACGTTGGTCCTTTCAAAATTCTCGAAAGGATTGGCAAGGTTGCGTATAAACTAGACCTGCCTGAAGAACTCAACAATGTACACCCTGTCTTCCACGTGTCCAACTTGAAGAGGTGTCTAGCTGAAGAAGGACTACATGTTCCTCTCGAAGACTTACAAGTCAACGAAACACTTCATTTCGTGGAAAAACCGGTCGAAATCATGGACCGAGGAGCCAAGGAATTGAGGCGCAGTCGAATTCCTATTGTCAAGGTTCGATGGGAAGGAAAACGTGGCGCTGAATTTACTTGGGAACTCGAGAGTGATATGAAGGAGAAGTATCCACATCTGTTTCCTAAGTCTTCTTCAATTTCGGGACGAAATTCCCAAAAGGAGGGGAGACTGTAACGCCCCACTTATTTGTACTTTCCTTTTATAGCAAGTCTTGTTCGTATTTCTATTTTTGGAAGCTTGTTCCTGTTGTATTTCGTATTCGTTTCAAACCATTGTAAATCCGAGACTTCGATCGTAATGAAATTCTATTTTTTTATACATGCTTATACGTGTTGCAATACCCGGGTTATACGTTACCAATCTTGAATGCATACGCTTAACCGATACCCGACCTACTGGTACTCATAACTTATACATGCTTGCTAACTATTAAATATGTGGTTAAATAATAATAATAATAATAATAATAATAATAATAATAATAATAATGTTCTAATAATAATAATAATAATAATAATAATAAATAGTATAATAGTATAATATAATAATAATAACCCTAATAATATTCTAATATGTTATGTAAACGTAATGTTGGAAAAAAAAAAAAAAAAAAAAATCAAAGATACATGCCTAAAGTCAGCAGCATTCGAAAGCTGCCAAAATCATGTGTCAAACATTTTTTTTTTATTGTTTAAAACCTACCATTTGATGTTTTAGTTAGTTAAATATCCTAATTTAATAATGTGTATAATACCAATCCATTATGTCACACAAATCAACAAACATGAAAGATATTTAAGGCTGTTACAGCCGTGTGATCGCAGCCTATGGCAGATTTTGGCTTTGTTTTAATTATTTTTTTTATGCTTAAGCACCCAACTACTTGGATTAAATGCAACCCAACTTTAACCCTAATCCTTCCCTATAAATACCCATCTCCTCCAAGCCATTCTACACTTTCAACACTCTCAAATCTCTCCAAAATCACTCTCAAGTTCTTGCAAAATTCTGAAATTCGGACAGATTCATACCTCCATACAAAAGTGAGCATAACTTGCTCAAAACTCAACCAAATTACTTGATTCTTCTTCCTACTTGCTTGGATAATCATTGGGTTCGATTCCTTGACTTCTCCTTGGAGAAATCAGACCTGGAAATGCCCTGAAATGATCCAAAAACTTTCTGTTTTGTTTTATGTTCTTCAAAAACTTGTTTAAACTTATCCAACTTGTGTCTAACACATCTTATACCTATGTCCCAATGCTTACAACCTCTCTTATGGTTGGTTAGGCTTAAAAACAAGGTTGAGACACTTGAAATCAGAGGATTAAACCTCAAATACTTTCTGTTTTGATAGGGTGTTTAACCCACAAATCATGTCAAGCTTAGGTCTTGATGAATGAGTGATTATGGAACAACTTGGGTTGTCCTACATACAATCCTCACATGATTTGATGATTTCTCATAGATTAGAATATTTATATTATTGTACTAATCCTAGTTCGTGACCCTCCTTGGTTGTTTTTACATCAAGTGAAGTGGTGAACATTCAAGGGGTTCCTAAACGGAAGCTAGTTCTTCCTACCCCATACATGACTTCCATGATAACTCGAGGTGCCTAAACGAAGATCCTAATCTTCTACCTCCTACATGAATTATTGGACTAAGTAATATGTAATACTTAACCTAAATATGTACATACACTCATTCGAACCTTTTAATGTTGAACTTGTGTTTATATGTTAAGAGTAGTAGAATATCATCTAAGACTTTAAAACCATGATATGATTCTAATGGGTATACTACCCATGAAATACAATATAACCCTAGTGGTTACATAGTGTCATACAAGGGTTACTAAGTTAAAGATGATTATTTTTCGTATCATACTTTATACTTTATGCTATGTTAAACTCCGACTTTATAATCTTCCGTTAACGCCAAACTCACACACCTATGTTTCCTCATGTAGAAGGACTAGGTGCTCCAAACTAATCCATCCACCAACTCACTCGCGGGATTTCAAGAAGGAAAGCTTGCAACCACCGTGAGTATACTCGTATTTCCCCCTTTTACTTTTACCACTTTTGGGGTGTAACATGTTTACTTATCAACAACTTACACATGAACATTTTGCTTAAACACATGAACATTCCTATTAACATGCTTGTATACGTGATGGCTTGATACTTTAAACTTGGGTGATTCTTATGTGTTGAACTTATCATTAACTTCGTACGAGCCAAACCGTGACATATGTAGCGCTATAGGATTAACGACCCGCCCGTAAACTTGAGGTAATGTCATGAGCCTGTTGCGTTTCCTTGGTTTGATATGTTAGACACATGCCATATTTATTGTTTATCTTGAATCACATGCTTGCTATGAGGAATTGTTCAAAACTTATCTTTTGTTATGTACGTACCAAACTTGTATACTCGCCTTTGCTTTGCATTGAATTGTATTTTTAAACATGTTACAGGTTGATGACGACGATGCTATGAAATGAAGTAGCGTTGATGCCTAGATACACATATAGACGTTTAGGTTTAATATGTTGTATCCATTTTGCTTATGTTGTCACGTATTTCTTTTGAACTTGTTGTTATTTGAGTTTATGTAATGTTGACAATTTGAAGTTATGAAATGAAATGGGAATTATTTAAATATTGTCACAAATAGCGTTATGATGTCTCTAGCAATCTTCACACTTCGTCTCATCCCGATGTTTCCGCCATTGGTTGGGGTGTGACAAACAGACTATAACTCGATGTATATAACGAATTTTTACGTCGTTCAAGTGCCAAAATTCAAGTCCCAAACCCATCTATTTATACTGAAATTTTGACCCCCTCGCGTGACGCGAGGGGTACCCCTGTGGGTGTCGCGTGGCGCGACGGGTCACACCCTACCATAGGGTAGCCCCGTGTGTGTGTAGCCTTGCTGAGTCGACGGAATGATAAAATTCGTTTTTGACAGCCAATTAAGTGGATAATCGTAACTAGGGAATACCCCCCCTGAGTTTTAGGGGCCCTGTTCCTGATTCTGTTTGTTCTGAAAATTTTAGGGTTTATACAGAATCACTTGGGTGTCTAAATTAGGGTTTCCTATTGGACAAATTAAAATAATAAATAGGACTTTTGATGAGAGTTGTTACATCCTCCCCACTTTAATAAAAATCTCGTCCTCGAGATTCATTGGAATAAATGAGGATACTTTCGCTTCATCTCTGATTCCAGCTCCCAAGTGTATTCAGGTCCTCTCTTTGAATCCCACTTGACCTTGACAAGTACTAACCGTTTGTGTTTGAGAAATTTCACCTTTTTGTCTTCTATCTGAAGAGGTTTCTCAACAAATTTTAACTTTTCGTTTACCTCTATATCTTGAAGAGGTACTACCAAAGATTCGTCTGCTAGGCATTTCTTGAGGTTAGATACATGAAATACATCATGTACTCCAGCTAATTCTTCTGGTAGTTGTAAACGATAAGCAACTGGTCCTATACGTTGGATCACTGAAAATGGTCCTTCGTATCTTGGACTTAGTTTTCCTTTCTTACCGAATCGAACTACTCCTTTCCAAGGAGAAACTTTCAATAGTACTTTGTCTCCAACTTGGAACTCCAATGGCTTCCTTCTATTGTCTGCATAACTCTTTTGACGATCTCGGGCCGTCTTCAGTCTTTCCTTGATTTGTGTGATCTTATCAGTTGTTTCTTGCACAATCTCCGGACCTGATAATTGACTTTCTCCTATTTCTGCCCAACAAACTGGAGTTCTACACTTTCTTCCATACAGTGCTTCAATGGGGCAGTTTCAATGCTTGAATGATAACTATTGTTATAGGAGAATTCAATTAATGGTAAGTGATCATCCCAGTTTCCACCAAAATCTATTACACATGCTCGGAGCATGTCTTCCAGAGTTTGGATTGTCCTTTCACTTTGTCCGTCTGTCTGAGGATGATATGCCGTACTTAAATTTAGTCGAGTTCCCATTGCTTCTTGGAAACTTGTCCAGAAATGGGAAGTAAAACGACTATCCCTATCTGATACAATGGAGAGTGGAACTCCATGTAAAGATACTACTTCATCTACATACAACTTTGCCAACCTTTCCATACTAAAGGTTTCCTTCATAGGTAGAAAGTGAGCTGATTTGGTTAATCGATCCACAATTACCCAAATCGCATCATTACCTTTTCTGGTTTTGGGTAACTTAGTAACAAAATCCATTGTTATGAGTTCCCGTTTCTATACAGGCATTTCTAATTGTTGTAGTAGACCTGAAGGTTTCTGATGTTCTGCCTTAACTTGTGAACAAGTAAGACACTTAGAAACATATCGAGCTATGTCATTTTTCATTCCTATCCACCAAAAGTTATTTCTTAAGTCTTGGTACATTTTATTGTTTCCAGGGTGCATGGTATACCTAGATTTATGAGCTTCTTCTAAAATCTTATTTCTTAATTCTCCCTGCTTAGGTACCCAAATTCTTCTTTGATGGAATCTTCAAATTCCATCAGATCCTTGTTCTAATTCTTTTATTCGTCCTTTCATTCCTTCAGCAGCATCCTTGATTGCTGTTTCTTGAAAATGCTTCAGTTGTTCCATTAAATCTAACTATAGATTTAATCTAAGAGCACTAACCCGTCGTTGTTTCTCATGGTATTTACGACTTAAGGCATCTGCAACTATATTTGCCTTTCCTTCGTGATACTGAATATCACAGTCGTAGTCACTTAGGATTTCCATCCATCTTCTTTGCCTCTTGTTTAATTCTTTTTGCCCAAATATATATCTTAAACTTTTGTGATCCGTATAGACAGTAAATTTACTTCCGTAAAGATAATGTCTCCAAATTTTAAGGGCAAAAATTATGGCTCCTAATTCTAAGTCATGAGTTGTATAGTTTTCCTCGTGCTTTTTCAATTGCCTTGAAGCATACGCAATTACCTTCTTGCGTTGCATAAGCACACATCCTAATCCTAGTTTTGAAGCATCACAATATACTTCAAAATCTTCTGTTCCTTCTGGCAAAGCTAGGATTGGGGCATTTGTTAACTTTTGCTTTAGAATCCTAAAAGCTTCTTCTTGCTTAGGTCCCCATTCAAACTTAATTGTTTTACAGGTTAGCTTAGTTAATGGTACAGCTATTTTGGAAAAATCCTTAATAAACCGTCTATAGTATCCGGCTAAACCAATAAAACTTCTAATTTCCATTGCTAATTGGGGAACCTTCCATTTAGTAATTGCCTCTATCTTAGCAGGATCTACATGAATACCTTCATGATTCACCATGTGTCCTAGGAATTGCACTTCCTGCTGCCAAAATTCACACTTCAAGAATTTGGCATAAAGCTTTTCTTTTCTTAACAAATTTAAGAGTGCATGCAGGTGCTGACAGTGTTCGTCCTGACTTTTGGAATAAATAAGTATATCGTCGATAAAAACAATTACAAATTTATCCAAGTACGGTTTACAGATTCTATTCATCATGTCTATGAATGCGGCAGGTGCATTTGTCAATCCAAAGGGCATGACTGTAAACTCATAATGACCATACCTAGTTCTAAAAGCAGTTTTAGGTATGTCTTCTTCTTGTACCTTTAATTGATGATATCCGGAGCGTAAGTCGATTTTAGAAAAATATCAAGCTCCCTGAAGTTGATCGAAAAGATCATCAATCCTAGGTAATGGGTATCGATTCTTAATTGTAACCATATTCAATTCTCTATAATCAATACACATTCTCATCGAACCATCCTTCTTCTTCACAAACAACACTGGTGCTCCCCACGGGGATGAACTAGGTTGTATGAAACCTTTACTTAGTAATTCATCTAATTGCTTTTTTCAATTCTAACATTTCCGTGGGTGCTAACCGATAAGGTGCATTGGCTATCGGTGTAGTTCCAGGAATTAAATGAATCCTAAATTCTACTTCCCTATCAGGTGGTAATCCTGGTAATTCTTCTGGGAATACTTCTGGGTATTTTGAGACTACAGGAATCTCCTTAAGTTCTTTATTCTTAGTATTAATGATTACTGAAATCATATATACTATTCCTTGCTTTCGTTCATAACTAGCAACTTTCATTACTGATATGAACTTCATGGGTTTACGTGGTTTATCTCCTGTAATCATAATTACTTCTCCGGTAGGTGCCTGAATCTCTATAGAATTTTTATCACAAAGGATTCGAGCATGGTTGGCTACTAACCAATCCATTCCTAATACAACATCGAATCCAGTTAAATTCATTGGTAATAGGTTTGCATAAAATTTATGACCCCGAAAGTTCTATATTTTCTTTTTGCAAAACCTTATCTATTTTGACAGAATTTCCATCTGCTGTTTCGACTGTAAAGATTTGTCTAAGTTGGGTTAAGGGTAAGTTAAGAGCTTGGCAGAATGAAGTATTTATGAAACTTTGGTTTGCACCAGAGTCAAATAATACTTTTGCGTAAATGTTGTGAACTAAGAACGTACCAGCTATCACATCTGGAATGAGTTCTGCCTCCTGAGTAGTTAATTGGAAAGCACGAACATTCTTCTTGGTAGCTCCGTCGGCCGGCTTGGCTTTGTTGTCTGCTGGTTTGACCAATTTAGGACATTCTGTTTTGAAATGCCCATTTTCTCCACAGTTATAGCAGATCCTGGTTTTCTTTCTGCAATCTTCTTCGCGATGTCCTACAGTTTTGCAAAAATTGCAGATTACATTGCATCTTCCATAATGTTTCTTTTTGCAATTTCTGCAGAATGGTGAAGTTGAAGATTGCCCTGTTCCTCTTCTCTTGAAGTTGCTATTATTACCCACCCGAAATCCTTGGGTAATTTTCTGAGCCAGTTCCTTTTTCCTATTTTCATCTCTTGTGCGTACCAGTTCGTCAGTTAGGGTATTAGCTAATTCCACCGCATCGTCAATAGTGCAAGGTCTTGCAGCTTTAACGATATTACGGATTTCGCTAATCAATCCCCAAATATAGCGAGAAATGAGTACCGGTTCTGGCGAAGCCAGTGTTGGTACCACTCTAGCATATTCAAAGAATGTCGAAGTATAACCGCAACAATCTACACCCGTCATACAATGATTTAGGAACTTATTTGCCATTTGATCTTTTTCGTATTCGAGATAGAATTTTCTTTCTATTAAATGCTTAAATTCTTCCCAACTCATGGCGTAGGCCATATTTCTTCCTTTGGCTTGAAGTACCGTGTTCCACCATTCTAGCGCCCCTTCTTTGAAAAGATTTGACGCATACATGACCTTGTCGTCCTTGGCACATTTACTTATTGTAATCACTGCCTCGGTTTTCTCTAACCAACGCAGTGCTGCAGTCGCTCCTTCATTGCCTGCAAATTCAGCGGGTTTACAAGCAAGAAATTCTTTGTAAGTGCAACCAGGTGTTGCAGCTTTCATTTTCTTAGGGAGCGGAGCCTGCCGTGGTTCATTATCTTGATTAGTATGATTACCGCCCCCATTTATGCTATTACTGAAGTTATTTTCAAAAATACGTTTGCTAGGAATGATTTGTTGAGGTTCAACAGGTTTCTGGGCAGCTGCAAGTATTGTTGGAATAGCATTGGCTATCCCTTGAGCAACGATATTTTCTATATCTTGCCTAGTCATAAATTGATCCTCTGGGTGTTGTTCAGAATGGTTAACCTCATTTACGGGTTCATTATTAGCGTTTTCCATCTGATAATTAATATATAATTTATTAGTATCGAATAAATAACAATCATACACAGATAATCATATAAATTTCATAACACACATATAGCCAAAACTATCGATTTCACGATTCCCATTTTTATATTTTATAATATGCGTCATTACACACCTTTATCTTACAAAGTTTTATTTTATTTTACAGACTATATTCTACTTATTTATTTTTACAACCATAGTTTCACATTCTCACACCACACTATCCCTCGTCAGTTGGTATTTCAGTAACGGCATTCCCTCTCGTCGTACTTCCAGGAGATCTGTTCTCCTACTTCCCTGATCCTATTTACTGCATCCACCAACTCCTCGCCAAAGTGGCGGAGTTCTGCTAGATTCTCATTGCTCATTGGTGGGTTTGGTATAGGTTCCGGGTCAAACTGAGGGAGAAAGGAATAAGGACTGTTGAGCAGGTTTTGGAACTGCCAATCATTAGTCCACCACTCATCCATTACTAGAGGTTGGGTGTGGATTATTGGTTCTGGGATTGCTGGTTCCAAGTTTATTGGGAGTTGATTTTCGACAGGATAAGAGTAGAAATTATTGTTTATAGGCCTGACGAAATCACAGCTCGCCAATACACGATCTAATTCCTCCTGAAAGGGTAACTCCTCAATTTGTCTAGAGCTTTCCCCACTTTCCCTCTGGGTTTGCCTAAAACCGTCTCCAATCTCCATTTCCATCTGTCTAGAACCTTCTCCAAACTCCATTTCCAGTGGCCTAGAATCTTCCCCGACTTCAACCCCCTTTCCTTTATCTAAGGGATTTTCTATTTTAGGAATCTTCCTAGTTACAGGTTTCCTTCTACCCACACGCCTCCATCCCACAAATCTTCTCCTTTTCTTAGGCTTGGGTTTTTCCGGAGGTGGAGCATTGAATTCCATAGGTTCTTCTATGTCGGGTATATACCTATTGAAATCTCTGGAAACCTCTATTTTCACCGGATAGAGATTTAGATTTTGAAGGGCTTCAGACAGGTCATTCATGCTGTTTTAGCATATATGCAAAATACACACAAAATGCTAAGTTAAAATTTTATAACAAAATTTCAGAAATAACCTTTAAATATTATTGCATACCGTGCGACTAATTTAATACAAAGGACAATTGACAATTAAAACATATTAGGGTTTACTGTAAACTTATTTATTTACGGGATAAGTGATGTGTGCAAAATGCAACATATAAATTTCATCAATTGTGGCATAAAACTAACCCTTTTTTTAGTACTAATGTTGGAAAAAGTGTGCTTTTGTCTTCCTTTTGTATTTTCATGATTAAATGAGCTCAAATTAACAAAAGAAGCAAAAAGACAGCAAAATCTAACATAAATACAATAAAAGGAACAAACGTGACATGCCCGACCCCACGACAGCATTTTCCCAAGCAAAACAAGAAGACAGAAGACTGAACACGCCCCGTGCTCAGCCAGCACGGGGGCGTGCCCATGTGTCAGCAGAAAAGACAAAGTGGTAGAAGCTTCTATTGCCTACCACGGGGCCGTGGTCAACTATAAGATTCGCACAATCCAGGCAAATCTTTATAGTACAAAGATTCTTCTGCACACGTGGTCGTGCTCAGCGGACACGGGGGCGTGGTCAACTAATAAAGACAAGCTGCATTAAATGAAGAAAGAGAGGATGTGGACACGGGGCCGTGCCCGAGCTTCTGTTCAGCCTATAAATAGGAGTGCTTGGCTCAAGCTCAAACGATCCCTTGGCACACCACCTCTCTCACACTTCACCCACCACCCACCACCACTATAACACCATCATCCACCACCATCATCCATTGTCCATCATAGAGTGTGTGAGTCGTCTCGGGATCCAAGATTGATCATAAGAGTTCTTGACAATCAAGGCCATGTTTGCCTAAGTCTCTTACATCACATGGTGAAGACAAGTGTCTAGTGTAATACTTTTTATTTTTAATCTTTTCACACTTTTTAATTGGTTCTGTATTAATGACTTTAATAACTAGTTTCTTATGTTGAAGGTGATTCTTCCTTATCGTTTGTCCGTGGTGTCTTTGCATTATTTTACTGTCTATATAAAATAAAAGATTTTCACCATTCGTATCTCCACGGTCTATATGGAGGTATGTTGGCTACCTGGTCGGGGGTTAAGGGAACGGTTTGGTAAGAGTCTTGCCGTTGTTCAGCGTTTAGAGGTCCTGCAACGGACCTGGGTCAAATTTAGTAGGACCTCCTTCAATACTTAACGGTGTTGGATGGCGGGGGTCCAAACTCTTTGATCCCCTCATAAGTTAACTACTATTAATACTATAACCCGACTATTTAGGACTGTATCCCTGCTGACTCATACTACTTAGCCGAGGGTAACGTCACCTTCAAAAGAGGGGCCTACCATAATTTGCATTAATAACTTAATTAATTATCTTTCAATAATCCGACCCTTTAGGATTGTATCCTTGCTGACTCAAACTACTGGGTTGAGGGTAACGTCACCTTCAAAAGAGGGGCCTACTACAATAACTAAGATAATCTCTTAAATAAGTGCAAAAGTGCCGAAATAATCAAAGGTTACACTATACACGAGTCGGAACCAAGTGATTCATCTGGTCTATCTGTTTTTCTTTTATTTTTATTTTCAGCATTTTTAGTTAGTTTTTATTTTTCTTAGTTTAAAACTTTTTTCTAAACTTTTTGATTTGATTAGACGTTGAGGATAAACCGGTACTAAAAGCTCTTGTGTCCTTGGACGACCTCGGTATCTTACCAACACTATACTACGCTCACGATAGGTGCACTTGCCCATATGTGTGTTTAGTGTTAGTAAATATCGTGTTTTATAAATTTAAAACTTGGCTAAAGAAAGTGTAAAAGGGCTTAAAATATACTTAAACTTATATACACACTTCACACGCATCAAGTTTTTGGCGCCGTTGCCGGGGACACAAGGATTTTAAGAAAGTTAGGAATCAACGGCCTAATCGTTTTTTTTTTTATTTTTCATTTTTTTAGGATTTTTCTTAGTTTTTCAGCTTCCGTAGAGCTCAGCACGGGCCGTGCCTGGTCGGACACGGGCCGTGCCCAGCATTATCACTGGCAGTTTTTATTTTCCGAGTTACAGAGGGCTGAGCACGGGGCCGTGTCGGTGCAACACGGGGCCGTGTCCAACTCCCAGTAACAGGGATCCGGAGAACAATCACTGTAACTCTGACCACGGGCCGTGTTCACTGAGCACGGGGCCGTGGTGAACCTTCTGACCAACATTCTTTTCTGTTTTTATTGCAGGACTTGGAACCTTGGCGCCACATTTGAACTTCTTATGTAGTGCATGAGCTCCAGTTCTAGTAGAGACATAAAAGAACCTCTAGAAGAACCCGAACGCTTTCTCAGAAAAAGACTTAAAGCTAAAAATCAAGAGAAAGTTTCGGGGGACCCACTTCCAATGGCGGATCAACGTACCCTCATGGATTTCCTACGGCCCACCGTGGGTAATCTCGGTGCCGCTATCAATGCACCGAATGTCGAAGCCAATAACTTCGAACTTCGACCGCATTTGATACAAATGCTTCAAAACTCCGCAACCTTTCATGGGCTTGCGGACAAGGATCCCCATCTACATATTACTAATTTCTTAGAAATATGTGATACCTTTCAGATCAATGGAGCATCGAATGACGCCATCCGCCTTCGAATGTTTTCATTTTCACTAAAAGACCGAGCTAAGGCTTGGCTTAACACCCTCCCAGTTGGCTCGGTAAACACCTGGGATGAACTAGCCCAAAAGTTTCTATATAAGTATTTCCCTCCTGCTAAAACGACTAAATTAATGACTGAAATTAATACATATTCACAAGAGGATGGGGAATCCTTATATGAAACTTGGGAAATGTTCAAGGAGCTACTAAGAAAGTGTCCTCATCACGGTCTTGCGGTATGGCAACAAGTATCCACTTTTTACAATGGGTTGTTGCCACACACAAGACAAACGCTTGATTCTAGCTCCGGGGGACTTTTAGGTAATCGTCGCCCAAATGAAATATATAATCAAATTGAGGAAATTGCTCAAACTAATTTTCAATGGCACACTCCCCGAGGTAATAAGTCTATTGCCCCGGGCGCCCATAAGGTTGATGAAAGCACTTCTTTACAAGCCCAAATCGAGGCCCTTTCTTCGAAAATCAAAAAGCTAGAAATGACAAAAACAACCTCGGTTATGGCTTGTGAAGGGTGTGGTGGGCCACATGAAAACTGGAGTTGTATGAAAGAATTAGATGAACAAACGGAAACGGTAAACTACATTGATAACAGACCTAGGCCGTCGGGTCCTCCAACGGGTACCTACAACCAAGGATGGCGTAACCACCCAAACCTTGGTTGGAGAGATCCCGACAATAGTAGTAACCAACAAAACCAACGAACTAACTTTCAACAACCACAAAAACTTTTCTCAACAACAAGGTGGACGAGAAAGGCTTGAAGATACTGTATCTCGCCTCATTTCCGACACCGAAAAGAAAAACTCGGATCGATTTCAGCAATTGGAATCGAATTTTAGAAACCAACAAGCTAGCATTCAAAACATTGAAAAACAATTAAATCAAGTAGCTCAAAATTTCTCCGAGAGACCACAAGGCGCGTTACCTAGCAATACCGAAACCAACCCAAAAGCACAAGTACATCTCATCACATTGAGAAATCGAACCGTGGGTCCCGAGGAGGCTCCATTACCGTCAGATGAAAGAAGCCAGTCCAGCCAAACCACGACTCCACCCGCACCCCAACCAGAAAAGGCTTCTTTACCAAATCAAGAGCCCACCAAGACTCCTCCGATTCCGTACCCCGGTAGGTTAAATCGTCAAAAGACCGATGAGCAATTCGCAAAGTTCGAAAATCTATTAAAACAATTGCATGTTAATATTCCTTTTATTGAGGTACTTACCCAAATGCCGAAATATGCAAAATTTATGAGGGACTTCCTCACTCATAAAAGGAAAATTGAATCATTGCAATTAGTTAACTTAGGCGAAGAATGCTCCGCCTTAGTACTCAACAAACTCCCACAAAAGAAAATCGATCCCGGAAGCTTCACGATTCCTTGCTCGATTGGGGAATCCCCCGTTCGCAATGCATTAGCCGATCTTGGGGCTAGCATTAACCTCATGCCCACATCGATGTTCAAACGACTCGGCCTAGGAACAACGAGCCCTACAAAGATGAGCATACAACTCGCCGACAGATCCGTCAAAATTCCACAAGGTGTCGCTGAAAACCTATTGGTCAAAGTTGACAATTTCGTTTTCCCAACCGACTTTGTCATCCTAGACATGGAAGAAGACACCGATGTTCCTCTCATCCTCGGGAGGCCATTTCTAGCCACCGCCCAAGCAGTGGTTGATATGAATGACAGAACACTAACATTGAAGTTTGGGGACGAGGAAGTAAAGTTTGGAGTTGGAAAGAGAGTAGAAGACGAAAACCCGGTCGACTACATGAAGGTCATAGACTCAAGTTTGGATGACGCTCTCCGACGGTGCAACATGGGATACGAAACATCCCACTTGAATGACATATGACCAGGCTTTGGGTCTAGCCAAGGACCCTTATAAACGTGGCGCACCACGGAGGCATTCCGCGGAACTATCCTTAGTTTAGTTTAGATTAATTTTTATGTTTTCTAGTTAGTTTTAATTTCCTGGAATAAAACACACTTGAGATGGCAAAGGACGCAAGGGAAACTTAAACCAGCACCCCATGCAGGAAAACAGGACCATCCGACAAAATTTCTTCATTACAGTAAGTTCGGCACGGGCCGTGTCCGCCCAACACGGCCCCGTGCTGCACAGTCTGCAGAAATACCCAGTTCAGGTACACTGGACACGGGCCGTGCTCAACCAACACGCCCCCGTGTCCAGGCTTCTGTTTCTCTTGATTTAATTTTGTTACTGGCACTTGAACACGGGGCCGTGCCCGGACAACACAGGGCCGTGTTCAGCGCCCAGTAACACAAAATTTTTGCTTTTTAACACCTTTTTACACATTTAATCAACCTAAAATTTTATTTTTGGGACACATTGAGGACAATGTGTAATTTAAGTGTGGGGGGGATGCTAAAACCTTGAATCTTGCAAGTCCTAAATACAAGCCTTACACAAAACTCTATTGGAACCGCTAATCACCCCAAATTTTTTTTAAAAATTTTCATTTTTTTACTTGTCTAGGTTTAATTCGGGAATTTCAAGTTCTAAAAGGTTATATTTTTACAAATTTACAACCGATAGCGTCATGATAAAAAGAACCGACATAAGAAAATTATGAAAATTATGAAAAGGCATGGCAAACTTAGTTAAAATTTGATTATATATACTTGATCACATAAAAACTCGTTCCCACAAAAGTGAGTTTTGAGCCTTTATTGAGCATACAAATACATATCATTAAATTAAATGCTCATTTTTCGTTTCTTGTGTGAATAGCCGTTTGGTTCTTACGACTCTAGAACTTGCCATGACGATACATTCCCGGTCCTTACCAACTTAAACCCGAGTAAGTAAATGATGGAGGCATTAGGACTAACTCTTTTTATTTCTACACCATTATTTTTCTTTTTTTTTTACCACCTACCCAAAATCCCCCTAGTTAGCCCCTTTGATCCTAAACCTTTTCATTTCATAACCCAAACCAAACACCCTTTCACCCACCAAAACCTTTTTCATTTTTAACCCTCTGTTTTAGTAACTAGCTCGGCTTTTCGTATGACTTTTCAAAAAAAAAAAAAAACAAAAAAACAAAAAAAAAATTTGTTGATGATGAAGCAAAAGAAAATAAACAAACAAGTTCATCAAAAATAACTTTGTTTGAATAATAGCTTCATCAAAATAAAAGTTACAAAAATAGAAAGTCTTACGAAAACCGACGCTTGTTACGTTTTTAGCCCTTTTCTACTAACCACTAACCCAACCACCTACCTTTAACCCAAGCCTAACCCTTCACCCAAAAAGTCCTCTTGATATTTACAAAGGTATATAGTTAAAAAGGAGGATGATTGATTGCTTGGCAAGCCTATGGTAGGAGTAAGTTCCATGCCGC
Organism: Helianthus tuberosus; assembly: GCA_030545235.1. Classification (NCBI taxonomy): domain Eukaryota; kingdom Viridiplantae; phylum Streptophyta; class Magnoliopsida; order Asterales; family Asteraceae; genus Helianthus; species Helianthus tuberosus. Next base: position 9,842,122 of record CM060384.1, on the reverse strand, counting down.
TCTCGAGTGATTTACTAAAATACATCTTCGGCCGAGTGTTGAGTGATCCCCCGTGAGGTATGTGAACTTGTATATAAAGAGAATTTTAAAAGAGGCATGTTATGCCCTAATAAGTAATTTAACTTATGAAAAGTTTTAAATAAATCATGACGAATAGGATTGTAAATAAATAAAAATAAAACGTAATAAAGAATCTTGGAAATCCCGACACTCTATGACAAGCCCAAAAACTTTCTCTTCTACCCATTCCATTTGGGTGTGTAAAGCCACATTATAAGGAGTTTTGCTTGAGGACAAGCAAAGATTCAAGTGTGGGGGTATTTGATGTGTGCAAAATGCAAGATATAAATTTCATCAATTGTGGCATAAAACTAACCCTTTTTTTAGTACTAATGTTGGAAAAAGTGTGCTTTTGTCTTCCTTTTGTATTTTCATGATTAAATGAGCTCAAATTAACAAAAGAAGCAAAAAGACAGCAAAATCTAACATAAATACAAGAAAATGAACAAACGTGACATGCCCGACCCCACGACAGCATCTTCCCAAGCAAAACAAGAAGACAGAAGACTGAACACGCCCCGTGCTCAGCCAGCACGGGGGCGTGCCCAAATGTCAGCAGAAAAGACAAAGTGGTAGAAGCTTCTGTTGCCCACCACGGGGCCGTGCTCAGCGGACACGGGGCCGTGGTCAACTATAAGATTCGCACAATCCAGGTAAATCTTCATAGTACAAAGATTCTTCTGCACACGGGGTCGTGCTCAGCGGACATGGGGGCGTGGTCAACTAATAGAGACAAGCTGCATTAAATGAAGAAAGAGAGGATGTGGACACGGGGCCGTGCCCACTGGACACGGGGCCGTGCCCGAGCTTCTGTTCAGCCTATAAATAGGAGTGCTTGGCTCAAGCTCAAACGATCCCTTGGCACACCACCTCTCTCACACTTCACCCACCACCCACCACCACCATAACACCATCATCCACCACCATCATCCATTGTCCATTGTCCATCATAGAGTGTGTGAGTTGTCTCGGGATCCAAGATTGATCGTAAGAGTTCTTGACAATCAAGGCCATGTTTGCCTAAGTCTCTTACATCACTTGGTGAAGACAAGTGTCTAGTGTAATACTTTTTATTTTTAATCTTTTCGCACATTTTAATTGGTTCTGTATTAATGACTTTAATAACTAGTTTCTTATATTGAAGGTGATTCTTCCTTATCGTTAGTCCGTGGTGTCTTGGCATTATTTTACTGTCTATATAAAATAAAAGATTTTCACCATTCATATCTCCACGGTCTATATGGAGGTATGTTGGCTACCTGGTCGGGGGTTAAGGGAACGGTTTGGTAAGAGTCTTGCCGTTGTTCAGCGTTTAGAGGTCCTGCAACGGACCTGGGTCAAATTTAGTAGGACCTCCTTCAATACTTAACGGTATTGGATGGCGGGGGTCCAAACTCTTTGATCCCCTCATAAGTTAACTACTATTAATACTATAACCCGGCTATTTAGGACTGTATCCCTGCTGACTCAGACTACTTAGCCGAGGGTAACGTCACCTTCAAAAGAGGGGCCTACCATAATTTGCATTAATAACTTAATTAATTATCTTTCAATAATCCGACCCTTTAGGATTGTATCCTTGCTGACTCAAACTACTGGGTTGAGGGTAACGTCACCTTGAAAAGAGGGGCCTACTACAATAACTAAGATAATCTCTTAAATAAGTGCAAAAGTGCGGAAATAATCAAAGGTTACACTATACACGAGTCGGAACCAAGTGATTCATCTTGTCTATCTGTTTTTCTTTTATTTTTATTTTCAGCATTTTTAGTTAGTTTTTATTTTTCTTAGTTTAAAACTTTTTTCTAAACTTTTTGATTTGATTAGACGTTGAGGATAAACCGGTACTAAAAGCTCTTGTGTCCTTGGACGACCTCGGTATCTTACCAACACTATACTACGCTCACGATGGGTGCACTTGCCCATATGTGTGTTTAGTGTTAGTAAATATCGTGTTTTATAAATTTAAAACTTGGCTAAAGAAAGTGTAAAAGGGCTTAAAATATACTTAAACTTATATACACACTTCACACGCATCAATAAGGTTTCTGGCTTGTAGGTGATAAAGGCGCTAAAACTTGAGTCAGAATATTTAAAGATTTGCATTTACTGCTATAGTGGCTAGCATATAAAGATCTGCCCATTTTTCATCTAACTTGTCTTCCCAAGGTGGTTTATTAGTAAATTCCTGGGTTTCCTGGTTAACTTTCTTTTCTTGGGATTTCTTTATTTTCTCCTGACTTTTCCTAATTGTTATGGGTGAAATTCTGAGCCCATATCCTGGAAAATATCTTGATTTATATCTTGTTTATATAGTATCTGTTTACATCCGGGATGCTGATTCAGGATATTGGTAACATCCTGAATGGTATCCTCAGGATTATTAACGGATCATGTGCAGGTACGTGGGTTAGAAGCTAGCAACGTTCACAAGGACTCATTCCGCGGAAGACTCGGTCCAAGTTGTTCAAGGAAAGACGTTGAGCCCGCTTTATTTGGTTCCAAACGGTTATTTATGGAATTTTCGGGAGTATCCCTTATTTATAGGAATTTTAGTTTCTAATTTGTAACTATAAATAGGTGGGTATACCAGGTCGAATAGGACATCACATTCACACTCGCTACACTCTAACACTCGCTCTCTAGCAATTTTCACTTTCATACAAAAGCATTGTAACACTTAGCGATCTGGTCTATATCCTGCACTGTATCCTGACGTTTGAAGCAATAAGAAGAACAAGGCAGCTGCGATTGTCAGCTCCCGAGGTTTTATGCCGGCGATCTAGATTGATCAAGGGCTTTCCTTGTACATCTTGTGTCATTTACTTTACTTTTTGCTCATAGTTTGATCATAGATACAGCTCAATATCCTGAGCCGTATCCTGAATACTGATTTTCTAAATAACTTAACCAGCATATTTTCAACACACTTTCTAGCACACTACCTCACTTTACTAATTTGATCACTTAATTGATTCGGTAATTTTTGACCAAAACAATTTGGCGCCCACCGTGGGGCAAGTGGTGCTCTCTTTACTAAAAATCTTTGTGAAATCGCTAATCGGTTTTCTATTTTCAAAACTTTTTGCCGCATTATTTACAATGGCCTCAAGATCAAACATGAGTTCCTCTACTGTGTCTGCTATGACTTCTGCTACTACCGGTTCGGTGCTTCCACCACCTCCTCCAAGGATGCCAGCCTCTTCACGACCTCAGGATATTATCCCTACTCGCAGTGTTCAGGAATCTGCTCCCGTTTTAGCTTCTAATGATGAAATTCTAACCTTATTTAGAAGTGTGCAGGAACAAATGAGGCAGCAACAGGAAACAAACCAAATGCTATTGAGGGAAATACAACTCCTGAAGTCTGGCTCGAGCAGATCTGCTGAGGATATTGTCACTCCATTACAACCCAGAACTTTGAACTTCAGTTCAGCTGTGTATACCGAGGATAACAGGGGGAATATTGTGCCCAGCCTTCCTCAGAATCATACTCCTGAAATACCCTCCTCGGTCAGGATGTCAACCATGAGGAGCTCAGGATATGCTTCAGGATATGGGCAAAATCCTCCAACGGGTAACGTGTCAAATAACAATAATACTCATGCTACTAACAATAGTGGATCTTTGCAGGATACAGGTGTGACATCAGCACTTACTAGGGAACTTCAGAAGTTGAAGGACATGATATCTAGTGTACCTGGGGTGGTCCAGCCGATCCCGGAAGTGTCCCAAGACAGCCACAAGATATCTCGTTTTGCATATCCTATCTGTGATGCTGAGATCCCAAAGAGATTTCAAACCCCCAACATGAAGCTTTACGACGGAACTACGGATCCTGAGGAGCATATTGCTCAGTATAGGGAAAGAATGGAGATTAACCCTATTCCTCCGGATCTCAAGGAAGCATGCTTGTGCAAGGGTTTTGGTTCTACTTTAACAGGATCAGCCTTGAAATGGCTCTTGAATGTTCCTCCACATTCGATTACGTCTTTTGCTCACTTAGTAAATTTATTTAATAGTCAGTTTTCTTGTAGTAGAAGCTTTGAAAAACTAACAAGTGATCTCTACAGGATAACACAGGGGCCTCAGGAATCCCTTAGGGATTATGTGAACAAGTTCAGCCGGGAATCCCTAGACATTCCTCATCTTGATGTTGCAACAGCTGTGCAAGCTTTCAAGATGGGGCTGCAAAAAGATTCTCAATTTTATCAAGATCTTGTAATGAACCCATGCAGGAACTTGGATGAAGCTCGAAACAGGGCCCTAAGATATATTCGATTGGAAGATGACAGAAAGATGCAAGAAAGGATGAACTCATCTAACACTTATGAGTCAACTAACAGGAAGTCAGAATCCTCATTTAAGCCATATCGCTCTAAGCCATATGGTAGAAATGAAAGCAAGAAAGTGAATGCTGTTGAAGATGAGGATCCTGAAGAATATCCTGAACTATCTGAGTATTGCTTTTCTGTTAACATTCCTGAATTAATGTATGCCATGCAGGGTTTAGGAGACAAGGCTAGGTGGCCTCGAAAGAATCAACAAAAGGCTGATTGGAAAGACAAGTCAAAATGGTGTGCTTTCCACGAAGATGTCGGACATGTAACTGAGGATTGCATTGCTCTAAGGAAAGAAATAAGCTATCTTCTAAGCAAGGGATATCTGAAAGATCTCTTAGGAAGAAAGAAGAATAAGGGTCAGGATACTGGGAAGGATCCTGAGCGAGCAACATCACCTCCCGCGGATGCCAAGATAATCAACTTCATTTCGGGAGGATCCGACATTTGTGGGACTTCGTATTCGGCGGCAAAGAGACATGCAAAAGAAGCTAAGGCTGAAAGGGGAGACAAACCTGTCAGGATGACTACCCTCACAACTGACAAAGTGATCACATTTGATGCTGATGACAGGGATACTGTCCAGGATCCTCACCATGATGCTCTGGTAATAACGTTATATGTGGCTAACCATTTTGTACGCAGGATATTGGTTGATAATGGCAGCTCCGTTAACATAATCCAACTAGAGACTCTGAAGAGAATGAATGTATCTCCAATGGATATCACTTCAAAGTCTACCGTGCTTGTTGGGTTCAGTGGAGAGGCTAGAAACACAGTGGGAGAGATAAAGTTACCAGTATACGTTGAAGGAGTCAACTCGATACAACGTTTCTGTGTGATGGATTCTCTATCCTGCTATAACATTATACTGGGAAGACCATGGATTCACGATATGAAGGCTGTGCCATCAACGTATCACCAATGCATCAAGATCCCTACCCCTTGGGGAGTTGTCAAAGTTGATAGTGATCAGCAGGAGGAGAAAGAATGCTACTCATCCTCGATGAAATCCTCAACCAAGCCTAGTGTAGCATAGCAATTAAAGACGCGGGCCCAGGATATCGTGGAGGATCCGGAGCAGGATGTGAAGAAAATTATCCTGGACCAGGATAATCCCTCAGGATATTGAAGAACAGTTAATTAACTTTTTGAAATGCAGGATGTCAACGTTTGCATGGAAGCATGAGGATATGACAGTCATATCCAAAAACATTATCACTCACAAGCTTGGAATTGATAAATCATTCAAGCCTGTTCAGCAAAAAAGAAGGAAGTTTGCTCCTGAGCGGAATACGATTATCCAAGAGGAAGTTGAGAGATTATTGAAGTCCAGGATGATCAGAGAGGTTAAGTTCCCAAGGTGGCTAGCAAACGTGGTTGTGGTACAGAAGAAAAATGGGAAATGGAGAGTTTGTGTAGACTACACGGACTTGAACAAAGCTTGTCCTAAATACCCATTTCCTCTTCCCCACATTGATGCAATGGTAGATGCCACTGCCGGGCATGAAATGCTGACCTTCATGGACGCATCCTCAGGATTTCAACAGATCCAAATGGAGCCTTCTGACCAGGAGGATACTGCCTTCATGACACCAACAGGTATTTATTGTTATACAGCTATGCCTTTTGGTTTGAAAAATGCAGGTGCAACATCCCAAAGATTGGTAAACATGATGTTCAAAGACAAACTGGGGGACACCATGGAGGTATACATTGACGATATGGTGGTAAAATCAAAGAAAGCTCAGGATCACCTCCAGGATATTAAAGGAGCATTTGATATCCTGGATCAGTATAACATGAAGCTAAATCCTGCTAAGTGCCATTTTGGAGTGGGGGCAGGAAAATTTCTAGGATATATGGTGACCAAAAGAGGAATAGAGGCGAGCCCGGAGCAGATTAAAGCCATCTTGGATATTAAATCGCCCTCAAATATGAAGGATGTTCAACGATTAACAGGGCGAGTGGCAGCATTAAACAGATTCATCTCAAGATCCTCAGAGAAATGCAAAGATTTTTATGATATCCTGAAGAAGAACAAAAAATTCGAATGGGGTGAGAAGCATGAAGCGGCCCTACAGGATTTAAAGCAATATCTTTCAACCGCACCTCTACTGATGAAGCCTGAGAATGGTGAACCATTATCCCTATACCTCGCAGTATCAGGGAATGCTGTAAGTGCCGTCCTTGTAAAGGACCATGAAGGTCAGCAATATCCTGTTTATTATGTTAGTAAAAGCTTGTTAAATGCTGAAACTAGATATTCTCATTTAGAAAAATTGATACTAGCATTAGTCATGGCATCAACGAAACTTAGACATTACTTTGAGACACATAGGATTCATGTTAAAACAAATTATCCTGTTAAAAATGTACTTAGGAAACCAGAAATGTCAGGCAGGATGGCTAAGTGGTCAGTAAAGTTGAGTGCTTATGATTTAGTATATGAACCTAGAAATGCCATAAAGTCTCAGGCTTTAGCTGACTTTGTGGCTGATTTTAGTAGTGACATTCAGGATGAGGTAGACCTAGAAGTTCAACAGTTAGGAGAATCCTCAGGATCCTGGACATTATATACTGATGGTGCATCTAATGTAAGAGGAGTAGGATTGGGAATACTACTAAAATCGCCACAGGGGGACATATTACCCCAGGCTATTAGATGTGAATTTCCTGCTACTAATAATGAAGCAGAGTATGAGGCTTTAATTGCAGGATTAGAGTTGGCTAAGAGCATGAGTATCAAAAATTTGCAAGTATATGTTGACTCTTTGTTAATTACTAACCATTTTAATGGATCCTATGCAGTTAAGGGTGAGAAATTAATTGAATATCTCGATATTCTCAAAAAATAGCAGGATATTTCGATGTTTTTACGCTTGAACAGGTACCAAGGGAGGATAATGCTGAAGCGGATGCCTTAGCAAATTTGGGATCATCGATCAGGATACCTGAAGGGACCCAAATACCAATATTACATGTCTTATATCCTGCAACGAATCCTCAGGATAAAGAAGTAGTGGGTATTCGGGATCCTGGAGCGGAATATCCTGAACAGGATCCTAAATCCTGGACGGCTTCAATTGTGAGATATCTCAAAGAAGGACACATCCCTGGAAATGAAAATCCTAAGGCATTTAGGATGAAGGTATCACGATTCACTATTATAAATAATGTTTTATACAAGAAATCTCTTGCATGACCGTATTTAAGGTGCTTGGAGGATCCTGAAGCCAAAGAAGTACTTCAGGATATACATGAAGGGGATTGTGGTAATCACACTGGGGGCAGATCATTGTTCTCGAAAGTATTAAGGACATGATATTATTGGCCAACGATGAGGAAAGACGCTGCAGAATATGCTCAAAGATGTGATGCATGTCAAAGGCATAGTAACATACTACATCAACCAGCTGAACCATTATATCCTGTAGTTTCCCCTTGGCCATTCATGAAGTGGGGGATGGATATAGTAGGGAAGTTACCAAAAGCTCCGGGAGGAAAAGTCTTTATGTTAGCAATGACGGATTATTTCTCTAAGTGGGTTGAGGCTGAAGCATTTGTTCAAGTTAGAGATCAAGAAGTAGTATCCTTCATAAAGAGGAATATCCTGACTAGGTTTGGGGTACCAGCTGAGATCATTTGTGATAATGGGTCCCAGTTTATAAGCAAAAGGACTACTGACTTTTGCAAAAGTTGGGGAATCAAAATGATCACATCTACTCCGGTACATCCTCAAGTGAATGGGCAAGCTGAATCCTCAAACAAGATAATAGTCAGTAACTTAAAGAAGAGGCTTGGAGCCAAAAAAGGAAGATGGGCAGAAGAGTTACCCTTTGTTTTGTGGGCTGATAGGACAACGGTAAAGAATGCAACCGGCCAAACCCCGTTTTCCTTGGTATTTGGGGCGGAAGCAATGATTCCAACAGAAATGACGATACCTACTGCAAGATCTATGCTACAGGATCCTGAACAAAATCCTGAAGTCTTGTGTCAAGATTTGGATACTATAGATGAAAAAAGAGACGCAGCAAGACTAAGGATAGCAGCATATCAACAAAGAATATCCAGAGCATATAATAAGAACATAAGGACTAGAAGATTTCGAGTTGGTGATTGGGTGCTAAGAAAGGCTTTTCAAAATACCACTAATCCTGCCGATGGCAAGCTAGCTGCGAAATGGGAAGGACCTTATGAAGTCGAGTCAGAAGCAGGGAAAGGAGCATATCGACTCAAGAATATGGAAGGGGATATGCTACCAAGATCCTGGAATGTGATACATTTAAAGCTCTATTTCAAGTAAGAGTAGAATTTATTTTCTATCTCGGAATGGTATGTATTCTATTTTAAATATATTTGTTTATTATCTTGAACCCAATACTGACTTAAGCATCGGAGGGGTGTTAGCCAAGCTAATACCCACCTTAGTTTACAATTGTTTTGCAGCATATGTTTCAGGATATAGCTCCAGGATATCTACTCAGGATAACTCGAAAGATTAGAGGATTGGCCCCCTCTCTCACGTTTAAGGGATCCTGGTCCCTTCAAAGGTTTAAAGGTATTCACCTTTCTTTCGAATTGGGTTTAAACACCTCGCCTGGAGCGCAAGTTATCTAGGTATAGTTCAAGGTAACGGGACCAGTTCATGTAAAAGTGGCTGACAATTTCGTTACTGTTGGCTATATCCTGGATCCTAAAGGTATATGAGGATTGATCACCCTCTCTCACGAAAGAGTATTTTCATACTCTCTAAGGTTTAAAGGTTTTCACCTTTCTAAGAATTGGAGTTTATACACTCTCGCCTGTAGCGCATGAAATTTAGGGTTTATCCCCAGATATCAGGGTTTATCCCCAAGATATTAAGGGTTTATCCCCAGTATGCTAAGGATTCATTTCAGGATATCAGGGGTTTTGCCCTAGGATATTCGGAATTTATTCAAGTCGAAGTATGAATACATTTGCGTTTCTGTGTCAAACACAGGGGACATACATTATACTATTCAAAGGATGGATCCGAGTATGCACTGGGGACAAACTTATAATGGAGGATTGAAATTGATTCTCTAAGAATCTCTGGTATGATCTCTCCTTTTTTATTTGGACAATTTATAGGTTGTATTTCAATATCCTGATCAAGATATCTTTCAGGATATCTTCTAGGATACGTTTATAATATATTCCTAAGAATGTTCAAACCAAACAGTTTTCACAAGTAAAATTTGTATATCAATGACAACAATAATAAAGTCAAAAGAGAAGTTATATTATTAACATACCAAAAGATGTGCTCTTAGTTTCACCTCAAAACAAGGCCCATCCACTAAGAGCACTAATAGTTCCTTACCATATTTACCCAACAGTTGAAGGTTTCATCTCAAACCGAGACCCATCCACCTCCAACTGTTGTGTTGTTCAAAAAGCATGCAAGAAATGTAAATTGTTCAGGTGCAGAAAAGTAAAGTGCAGAAAAGTAAATTGTTTAAGGGATTACAGACCAACATTCAAATTTAAAAAGGTGGGCTCTGGCCTTGGCACGTATATCCGTTATCGCCCACCTAAATGCCCTCACACAGCGGCATCTTCTCCAACCTTCTCAGACTTCTCAGCACCAGCATCCTGAGCAGCATCCTCACCAGTATCCATCCCAGCATCTGTTCCAGCATCCTTCTTGTCTCCAGCCTGGATCACCACCTCTGCTGACTTAGAAGACTCACCAGCTTCAACAGGAAGTGGCACAGCTTTGCCTCCGAGCTCCTTTAGCTTGGCCACCCAGGATTCAACTGGCCAAGATGGACAAACAAGGCCCGTCTCCTTGGCCTCGTAGGCCATCTTGATGCGTGCTTGTAGCAAGGAGATGATAGCGGAAGCCTTGATTCCCTCCCGGAAATTGACCAAGGCTTGATCATGATCCATTTGAACGGTGGAAAATTTGAGCTCAGCGTCTTGGGTGACCTTCTTCAGCAGGCTTTCGTAGTGCCGGGTCTTTGCTTCGGCAATGGCACCTTGGTCAGCGACGGTGCTTTCAAGCTGTTTGATCCTGGCTTCATGGAGTGCAACAGTACCACAGGCATCATTATACAAGTGGAGCAAATGCTGGAGGCCCTGCACATCAATTTCAGGTATGAGTTAGAATATATTGACCAGGATATCCTGTCAGGATATCCTATTAGGATATACGTGCAGGATATATGTGCAGGATATGCGTCAGGATATTACCTTGTTAAGAAAGGATGTCATTGGCTCTAAGGAATCAGAGAAACTGAGTTCGTCATAGGAGAACCCTTCTGAACCTGGAGTGCTGACTTCAAGACCTTTCCTCTTTTTTGCTGTGGAAGCACGAGTCCTTGGATTGGCCTTGGGAGCCGGGAGTGGCTTGGAGCTAGTAGCAGCAGGAGTTTCTTTCTTGACTGTGGCTGGAGTTGGGTAGCTGTCGAGTTCGTCGAGGTCTAGGTAGACTGGAACTTTGCTGGAGTCTGCACACAGGGAGTAAAATTCTAAATCTCTCCTAAGGATATCAAATGAAAACATATGTGTACAGGATATTTTGCAGGATCCTTACCAGACATGTTTGCACTTGAAAGAGGACTTGGAGTTGGTGGGGATGGATTGAAACTTCTTTCAGCCTCTGGAAGGAGTCTGATGGCGTCTATTCTTTTTTGAGAATCAGCAAGGGGAGGTGCAATCTTCCTGAAATCAGCTGCATACACAACAGAGAAAATAAAATCGGTCAGTTCAGGATATAAAGCAGGATAAGAGGCAGGATCATCTTTAAACCCTAAATCCTACCCTTCTTCAACCATCTCATCGGATAATCCGTTCCACCAGGGATTGAATCCCTTTTTACAAAGAAAAACTTGGATTGCCAACCATCCTCGTTCCTGGTGGCACGAAGTATCAATGGGTCGCCAGAAGTAGAATAAAACAGAAATCTACATGATCCGTGGCATCTAAGTTTGTAAGCTAAGGGGAGATCATGAACGGAAAGATCAGGAATGTGATTTCTTTTGATCTGGTCGAGAACAGACAAAACACGCCAGAGCATTGGCATGGTTTGGCTGAAAGAGATTTTGGTGATATTAAAGAATTCGGTGATGAAGTCCGGAAAGGGGAATTGTAACCCTAGGGTAAAAGGGAAAGCACTGAAGCATATCCACTCACTGGAGACCATATCTAACCGGATTTCCCGGTCAAATGGTCTAAATACGGTTCCTTCCGGGAAGATACCGGAGGATTTTAAGGCCGACAGGTGGGCACTGTCAAAGGTGCATATCTCCTTCTCCGGTTCTTGGAGAAGGTTCTGTTGGATGAATGTGGGAGCCGAGTCACCTGAACTGGACCTTGTTTGCCTTGGCATTTGGTCGCCTGAATTTTTCACCGGAGAAAGAGGATAAAGATGAATATGAAGATGAGAGAGAGAATGTTACCTTTTCCTTGTCGATTATGATTAAAAAAGAGATGAGGATGAGAAGATATAGGGCATGATGAGTAAATATAGGCTGGGTAGTTGAAAACGGTCACATCATTGGTCTTATCTATTAATTACCTCGGCCACCGTGAAAAATGTAACCGTTGGTGCAGGATAACAAACGGTAACATTTTTGGGGACAATTGTTATGGGTGAAATTCTGAGCCCATATCCTGGAAAATATCTTGATTTATATCTTGTTTATATAGTATCTGTTTACATCCGGGATGCTGATTCAGGATATTGGTAACATCCTGAATGGTATCCTCAGGATTACTAACGGATCATGTGCAGGTACGTGGGTTAGAAGCTAGCAACGTTCACAAGGACTCATTCCGCGGAAGACTCGGTCCAAGTTGTTCAAGGAAAGACGTTGAGCCCGCTTTATTTGGTTCCAAACGGTTATTTATGGAATATTCGGGAGTATCCCTTATTTATAGGAATTTTAGTTTCTAATTTGTAACTATAAATAGGTGGGTATACCAGGTCGAATAGGACATCACATTCACATTCGCTACACTCTAACACTCGCTCTCTAGCAATTTTCACTTTCATACAAAAGCATTGTAACACTTAGCGATCTGGTCTATATCCTGCACTGTATCCTGACGTTTGAAGCAATAAGAAGAACAAGGCAGCTGCGATTGTCAGCTCCCGAGGTTTTATGCCGGCGATCTAGATTGATCAAGGGCTTTCCTCGTACATCTCGTGTCATTTACTTTACTTTTTGCTCATAGTTTGATCATAGATACAGCTCAATATCCTGAGCCGTATCCTGAATACTGATTTTCTAAATAACTTAACCAGCATATTTTCAACACACTTTCTAGCACACTACCTCACTTTACTAATTTGATCACTTAATTGCTTCGGTAATTTTTGACCAAAACACTAATAATCAAACTTCTTTTCTTAGGAGAAAGTGGTTCCTCGTAGTGGGCCTTTCGAACAAATATTCCTTCCTCAATATTTGTTGGGTATTTTGGGGATTTTGTTTGGGATGAACTTCCTTTCTTGTTTGATGACCTATCTCATTTAAGATAGATGTTTGAAAGCTTTTGCTTACCCATACTGTAACTAAAAAATAGTCAATTAATAAAACACATAATCATAGAATGAAAATTAAGAAAATTAAGTATTTCTAAATACTTAATAGGCTTAAATCAGTGGCTCTGATACCACCTTTTTCTGTCACGGCCCCCAACCCGGTTTGACCCGTTTCAGGAGCCGCGGGACAGAAAATCCTGTGGTATTTATTTAATTGAATTTGACAGCGGAAGTTTTCTTCAGGATCTTTTTAAAACTGCAATTTCCCGATTATTTTATTTCACAACTCGGGATAAAACCCCGGTAATTTACAATCATATGATTTCACGAAGAAATCTTTATTTTACAAAACATGTTTCTTTATTTTATATTGAGCCACTTCCTTAAGCTTGTAGTGCTACGCGGCACTTTTCCTGGATCACAACAGATCACCTGAAACATGTTTGAAAAAGGTTTTGTCAGTGGGAAATACTGGTGAATCATTCTTTTTACTAAAACGACACATTTGTTATAATTTACAGTATTAAGAGCGATTACAATGTTTCCATATATCAACCAACTACCCACAGTATTTGTCACTCGAACATCCATCGGTAGCCTCTTAGCCCGATGGTGTCTGTGACTATGGTCATATCACCCCTTGGCTAACTCGTTGTCCAATGGTGAAGTTTATCAAGTAATGTATACAAAACCCCACATACCGGCTGTAATTTGGTGATTACAAAGACTTAATCCCTGTAATTATAACCTTGAAAATAAACATGATTTTGAAAGTAATTTGATAAAAAGAGAATGACTCACGTTGCAGATTTAATATGAACAAAGCTTAGCCTACTGATTAGCCTTGATAACCTAGTTTAAATAACAATGCACACAAACTAGGTTAGTAACTAATACAGCATTTATGATAACTCATGAGATTGAAATCTTCACAACGAATGACAAAGTGCGATACTTAAACATCCATCGAATTCACGACGAATGACAAAGCATAAACCCTAATTCGGGCAGCACTTAAACATCCATTGGATTGATTTCTATCGATCGGACATTGAATCGTATCAGCGATTGAGTTATTACCCTGTATTGCGGCAGCGTTTCGTGAATCGTGTGTGGTTTATAGTAAACAGACTATAACTCGATGTATATAACGAATTTTTACGTCGTTCAAGTGCCAAAATTCAAGTCCCAAACCCATCTATTTATACTGAAATTTTGACCCCCTCGCGTGACGCGAGGGGTACCCCTGTGGGCGTCGCGTGGCGCGACGGGTCACACCCTACCATAGGGTAGCCCCGTGTGTGTGTGTAGCCTTGCTGAGTCGACGGAATGATAAAATTCGTTTTTGACAGCCAATTAAGTGGAGAATCGTAACTAGGGAATACCCCCCCCCCCCTGAGTTTTAGGGGCCCTGTTCCTGATTCTGTTTGTTCTGAAAATTTTAGGGTTTATACAGAATCACTTGGGTGTCTAAATTAGAGTTTCCTATTGGACAAATTAAAATAATAAATAGGACTTTTGATGAGAGTTGTTACAGCGGCTCAGCTTATGGCGCACCTTGGGTGGCGTAGGCGCATGACACAAGTTCTTTATGTGTCTATTATTGGCTATGGCGGAGGAGCAGTTTGCGCGCAAGTCTAGAAGACGCAGGACTTGCCGCTTTCGAAAAGTGCGGGTACGCGGACTTCATATGGCGCGGACCGAAGTATCGGTCCGACAGTAGCCTTGGCACAGGTTCACATGCGCGCGCGAGTGGCTAGTCATATTGGTCAACCACTAGAGTTAATGTCTAAACGGTTTCAAAAAACGTTTAATTCTGTCATGAATTAAAACGGTTGTTTTTTGACCAACTATTAAAATCTATTTATGAAGACTTTAAACCTGGTTTTATTACAAGATTGATTATCTTGTTTATGACCAATTTTAATAGGTTTGAATAAGTCTTTCAATAGTATGAGTATAAGTATGAACATAAAGGTTCATTCTAAATAGAGAAAAATACACACAAAAATTCATCTTTGTTCCATGAAATTTAGAGAAGAGCATTCTCTAAATTGTTTGACACAACTTATTTTTCTACTATAAGAACACCATGTTACCCGGCGTAACCTCGGGCACGAGTGCCATCTCCGGCAGTACAACTACTGCTTCGGTTGTTGTACCCTGGGAGACAGAACCGCCTGAGAGGAGGCGCGGAATCTGTTTTAAGGGAAGCGTGTTGAACACGTGGCTCAACCAAAACCGTCAACAATTTTGCTTGTCTTGCAGCGGAGTTTCGATCTCCTAGGTGCGGTTGAAGTTTTCAAAGACATTGGCTTTGAATCAAGTTTGGTACAATTTAGTTGTATTTTATATTCGTTTATTTAGTTTTTGTAACCGGTATTGTACTAGTCGAATTTCCCATAAATAACGAGAGTCTCGTTAGGGGTGTTCAAAACCGGATATCCGAAAATTCGGATATCCGAATTTCGGATATCCGAAATTTTCGGATACCAGATTTCACTATCCGAATCCGTATCCGAAATTTCGGATACGGATTCGGATAGTGAATCCGATATCCGAAAATCCAACTTTTTATTTAATTTTTATTTTTTTATTTTTTTTTTCATATTTGGAAACGGATATTTTGGATAGTTTCGGATATCCGAATATAAGTTTTCGGATATTTCGGATATTTTTCGGATATTTTCGGATATTTTCTCGGATATTTTCGGATATTTTCGGATATTCGGATATCCGAAAAAAATGAAAATTAAATTTTCGGATATCCGAAATATCCTAAAATTTTGAAAATCACTATCCGAATCCGAATCCGAAAAATTCGGATATCCGAATTTCGGATATCCGATTTTTCGGATATTTCGGATTCGGATATCGGATATTTCGGATCGGATTTTCGGATACGGATAGTTTTGAACACCCCTAAGTCTCGTTATTATATATATATTTTAATATATTTTAATAAAAATTGAACCTAGTTCCTACAGTAATTAACTCTATCTATTAATTACCTGTATCCATTTCTTATTTCAGGGAATCGAATGAAGTGTAAAAAGTGATAAACACCTTATTTAAAAAAACATATATATAGGGATGGGGATGATATGTGTATCCAATTAGCCGGTGAAACTCACGCATTGCGGTGGAATGCTAAAATTTGTAGGGTCGGTTTCGACGACTAAAGAAAAATTATTTACAACGGTTTTATTATACAAAAGTCGTATGATGTAAACAGAAGAAATAAAATCGGGTTTTAAATCGACCGAAAACCATAAAAACGAATATCTATATTAGTTTCAATAACATCATCGGTACCGATGTTATTTGGTCGGTACCGGCTCAGTTCGTCACTGTACCGCTATTTCAAATACAACTACGTTTTCATTAACGTTCATACCGGAGTTTCGAGAAATAAAATCTTTCGGTCAGTACCGGCTCAGTTCGTCATTGTACTGCTATTTCAAATACAACTACGTTTTCATTAACATTCATATCGGAGTGTCAAGAAATAAAATCTAAGCGCAATCATGCATTTAGTGTTTATAAAAAAAAATCCTATGAACGTAACTTATAATAGAAAAACAAAGTTATTGGGTTAAAGACGTATGTTACTTATAGTATAGGATTGGAATTGAATCTTTAAGGGTGAACGAAGTGGGGGCGGTAAATCCACCTGGTACCGACCCTCCTCCACTGCCAACCAACTTTACCGATCAAGTTTAACGAATTGGAGGGTGTTTTCGGCGACTGCTCACCGATTCGGTGAAGGGAGGGAAAGGGGGAGAGAGGGGGTGTGTGGTAGGGTCCATTTATTCTCAATCAATCACACATTTTTCCCTTTTTTTAAAATAGTTTACCTAAACCCATTAAGTAAACCACCGCCAGCATTTTTTAACATTAGGTAAACAATTGACATTGCGTTATGTGATTGGGTGAATTGAAAGTTTACCTATTCTAAATGTCTAACCACTCTCTTCACTCAAAGAAAATGAAGTTACTATTCACATAAACTTGGAAATATCATTATTAGAATAGAATGTGAATGTTAATACAATGATCATCTTCTTTTTTTTTAACGACAAATTTCTTTTAATACTTATCGTATGTGAGACTTGAATTCAAGATCTCCTCTATTTAAATACGTGTGTTTAAAGATTTTTTTTTTGCCAATAGACCAGCACCTCACTAATGATCATCTTCTCTCTTTATTATATAAGATAATTGCAAGAAGCGTATAATTACTCATACTTGTGTCTATCATACAAGTTGTGAGAGACCCATATAATTACTCATACTTGTGTCTATCATACAAGTTGTGAGAGACCCATGATCAAGTGGCTACATATGATGTGGATTTTTAACATTGCAAGTTTAATGTTAGTGGTATTTATGTGTAAAAAAATATTATTGAAATTGATATAAAATGTGAGATCATGCGATGATTTGTGGTTATATAATTAGTTTCAACTATTACAACTTTGAATAGATTTTATATTTTAAAGGAGAGGTGATATTTTCAGAGTAATAAATTTAAGAGTAAACTGCTAAAATCGTCCCTGAGGTTTGACTCAAAATGCTAGATCAGTCCAAAATCAACTTTTGTTGCTAAAACAGTCACTGAGCCCAAGTTCTGTTGCTAGATCAGTCCAATTAGTTAACTGAAGTTAGTTTTTAACTTTTATTTATTACACAAACAGTCCCTGTAGTTAGTTAACTATGAGTTAATAGCCAAAATGGTCCCTGAGGTTTGCACCACCACCACCGCCACCACCACCGCCACCGCCACCACAGCACCGCCGCCACCACCACCACCACCACAGCACCGCCGCCACCACCGCCGCCACCACCACCACCGCCGCACCGCCACCACCACCATCGCCACAGCACCGCCACCGCCACCACCACCACCATCGTCTGGTCACCATCACCATCGCCACAGTGGGTTGCAGGTTTGACCGGAAAACTCGAAACAGATTATATCACGCAGGTTTGACCGGAAAACTCGAAACAGATTATATCACGCGTGGAACTTTGTTGTGGGGGTGGATATCACGCGTTATCTTTTGTTTTCGTGATAAAATAACGCACCACCCCGGGCGGCCTTACTATTTTTTTTTTTTTTTTACAGATACAGAATATTTCGAGTTTTCCGGTCAAACCTGCAACCCACTGTTTCGAGTTTTCCGGTCAAACCTGCAACCCACTGTGGCGATGGTGATGGTGACCAGACGATGGTGGTGGTCGTGGCGGTGGCGGTGCTGTGGCGATGGTGGTGGTGGCGGTGCGGCGGTGGTGGTGGTGGTGGCGGTGGCGGCGGTGGCGGCGGTGCTGTGGTGGTGGTGGTGGCGGCGGTGCGGTGGTGGCGGTGGTGGTGGTGGTGGCGGCGGTGCTGTGGTGGCGGTGGCGGTGGTGGTGGCGGTGGCGGTGGTGGTGGTGCAAACCTCAGGGACCATTTTGGCTATTAACTCATAGTTAACTAACTACAGGGACTGTTTGTGTAATAAATAAAAGTTAAAAACTAACTTCAGTTAACTAATTGGACTGATCTAGCAACAGAACTTGGGCTCAGTGACTGTTTTAGCAACAAAAGTTGATTTTGGACTGATCTAGCATTTTGAGTCAAACCTCAGGGACGATTTTAGCAGTTTACTCTTTAAGAACGAGATGAATTGGTTTAAAGTTAAATTAAGTTATTTTGTTTTTAAAATATTCAGTCAAATTCAGATAAGATATATAATAAAAAAACAATAAATGCAGAGAGCGTGGAGAGTGGGACAGTGGGTGGATTGGTGGCGTAATGCATGGAAGGAAATTGATGGAAGATGAGTAGTAGTGGTGCGCATCTTCCAAAGTTTTTAGTTTTTTACATAATTTTTTTAGGGAAAAATATAATTATAATTTTAAATTTATAAATATATTATTAATTTTATTTACTGTTATAACTACGATAAATCAATCTCTTGTATTTTTTCTGTATAAGATTTTCAAAATTCTCTACTTATTCAACATGTCCATATATATTTATATGGTGAAAGTATCGTACATTTTGCTTTAACGTACGAGTGTACGTAATGTCAAGTTCGTACGTTATAACAAAAAGTCGTATGTTGTAAAAACAGAAGATCGCATGTTAAAAAAAAAAAAATTGTATGTTTATAAAAAACAAATTTCGCATGTTATAAAAGAAGGCCCAAACTATCTACACACTTGGTGTGTAATAGTCACCCCAAAAAGGTGGTTTTTGTCCTTATATGTACACCCTGCAGTGTCGAACTGTGGCCAAAACGTGTCGTTTTGGTCCGGTTAACCAGATAAAGACTGACGGGTCTGTTGACCGGACCAAAACGCCGAGCTTTGGCCGCGTTTTGGTCCTGCAACCAGACCGGGTGTCAGTCTTTTGTCTGGTTGACAGAACCAAAACGCGGCCAAAGCTCGACGTTTTGGTCCGGTCAACAGACCCGTCAGTCTTTTTCTGGTTAACCGGACCAAAATGCCGCGTTTTGGCCACAGTTTGACACTGCAGGGTGTGCATATAATGACAAAAAACACCTTTTAAGGTGTGTAGATAGGCAAATGGGTGTGTGTCAATAGGTACACCCTAAAAGAAAACAAAATTCGCATGATGTTAAAAAATAACAAAATCGCATGTTATAAACCAAATTTCGCATGTTGATACTGAATCTCGTACGCTTCGTACGTTAGGGCATTTTGTATAATAACCAGCCTCTATTTATATGATACATTTCATGTCATATAAACCTTCACCCCTATAGAAAACTATGAATAAATTCTCATACTAATCTTATTTATGATTTGTTAGATTTTATTTAGAAGTATAATATTTGACGTATTTTTATATGCAATTTTTTTAGTACATAAGAACTTTTTTTAACATGCTATAATTAATTAAAGAGAAAAATGCCCGGATAGTCCCTGTGGTTTCACCTTTTTTCACCTATAGTCTCTATCTTTCTAAAACTACTTGAATAGTCCCCAAGGTTTTCCGTTTTGTTCTCGGATAGTCCCTGGGTCTAACTTCAGTTTGTTTTCTCTGTTAAGTGGGTGTTAAGAGGGTGTGAAATGACAAAAATACCCTTTTCTTAAAAGGCCAAACCACAGGGACTATCCGAGCATTTTTCTCTTTTTCTCCTCTCCCCCTCTTCTTCTGATCCAGCGACATCTCAGTCCAATCCATTTTGACTAGATCTAAATTAACCTAATCTCTCAAATCACAATCAAACCTCAATATCCACAACAATTCGTCAACAAACCACAAATACAATACGATTTAACTTCTAATTCTCCAGTAACTAACCTTCTGATTCAATTTTTCGCCAAAACCTTTCGAATCAAACCGTAACAACAAACTGAACATAATCAGTTCGCAAACAAATCACATCCGATTCAGTTTTTCAACAAAACATTTCGAATCAAACCGCAAAATAGTGATTTTTTAGGTTAAAAATCAGCATAAATCGTTGCCAAATCGTGGAGAATCTGAGCTAGCAGGAAGCTCGTTGTCGTCTTTGTTATTCATGGCCCGGAATGATGACATCGTTAACTCTTGCGGATTTTCATTCCGTAGCAGTGGTGGGTCATCAAATGCGACTATCGACCAGGAGACGAGAGAATCGAAAGAACAGAAGTTCTTCGTTCTTCGGGCTCGGGCAGGAGACTGAAACCAGTCCTGTTGTAAGCGTATCGGACCAGGAGACGAGAGAATCGAAAGAGCAGAAGTCGGTTGAGGTGAAAAGGGGAGGCGGGTCTCGAACTCAAACCTAACCAACCACCACAATCATCGCTTGTCACCGCCGATCGCCGCCGCGTATGGTGGCCGGCACCTCCTTCCTCTCTAATCGAGCCGCCACCCGACACCATCCCTACGCCGTCGACGCCCTTTCTCCAACTCTGTTCTCTCTCCCTGCAGCTCCGATATCTCTTTGTCTCACGTGTCTTGTCGCCGGAACATAATTCAGGTCCGCCGCCGCTCACGGCGGAGCTCCCATCGGCTCGCCGATCGAACCCGAGAAGAGAGAGGGTGGAGAGTTGTCGGTTGCCGTGGGGGGGGGTGTTTGTTGTCGCCCGATCTTGAACGAGAAGGAGAAGAAGGGGTGTTGTGGTCTGTTGTCTTATGGAACTAGGGTTTTCATATGTAGAAGTGAGGGAGATGGGTGGTGGGGTTTTATAAATGAAGAAGATGCCCGGATAGTCCCTATGGTTTGGCCTTTTAAGGAAATGGTATTTTTGTCATTTCACATCATTTTAACTGTCACACCCCGATATTTCCACATATGTCCGGTGGGCCCGGCGGGGAGTATCGTGACGTAGTTGATATCATCATAGTCAATATACACAATATAATAGCACAGCGGAAGTCTGGGTGAATAAACTATTACAAACCATACTGTCTGAGTGTTCGAGTATATGAAAGTACAGACTTGAATGTAATAAGATCCACAGGCGGATCATAAACAAATACAAAAGAAAACAAAAGACAGACTGCAGGCATCTTATGGATTTGCAAGATCCTCTACAGACACCCTATAGCTCCAGCCTATTTCGAGAGGTACCTGTCAAATCAGTCTTTAAGAAAATACGTCAGTTTACACTGGTAAATACAATTAACTGACTCTTTTGAAAAGGTTTGAAAATTGGTTTGAATGCACGTGGCACAAAATCTTTTATAACTTGGGACAATTATTTAAATATAATCTTGTATACAGATTTATATGTTTGTCATACAATTGGGGCCGGTTGGAAGCCGGTCGTGATTAACCGACTCACCACTTGTAGAACCCACAAAGGAGTTATCCCCAACATGTGGGTTTATATTTAGCATTTGCATCTGTCAGGTGTATGCCTACACCCCGTGCATAGGTCGTGGCCATTTTTTAATTTTGAGCCGAGGATATCCAGGACACGGTCGTTAACCCCCAATGCTTATGTTATCAAACAAGACAGATTAAAATGGGTTATGTAATTTATTAATCACAATCCGATTAAATGATTTCATACCCGACCAAGTGGTATTATTATAATACCATATCCCAAGCCCGTATAGGGAAAATAAGTTAAAAGTATTTACCTGATGCTAGCAATAAAAATCTTAAAGCTTTTCGAAGGCACCTTCTACCAGAAGCTATTTAATCTGTATAGAAGGTTTATTAACCTATTAGGATGCTAACGGGTCTTTATTTTAGTCAAGGACTTAGACCGGCTAGCTAGAAAGCAACCTTACGGTTCTAAACGCTAGATTAAGCGGAGAGCGGAATAGAATGAGATTTAGACCCGACAAGCTTGGATACTTGTATAATATGGGTAAACTAAACACATTCTGGAATTTGAAGATTTAATGAAAAGGTTTGACCCGTTTCGACTATTTTATGTAAACTAGTCACATAAGCCGATCCGAACGCGTAAATGCGTAACGGGTAACCAAATAAATTATATACAGGTCTTAATCATTATTATGCTCAAAATATGTTAATACATCAGTAAGATGTTAACATATATGCCCAAAAGTTCATTTAAACCAAAACAAGTCCCATAAGGGCATTTTGGTAATTTTAATGCCCATAAAAGAGTTTAATTATGCAACTGAGTTTCAGACCTGGTTATATCATCAAAATATGTATTTCTATATGTTATAACAGTAGGATAATTTATATATGTGAAAATCATCTTATATAACCAAACTATGTCCCATAGGGGCATTTTGGTAATTTTACATATGCTTTAAAGGTCAAAAATAGACTTCTGAGTTTAAAAACTTAAAATTACTGTATAATTATATAAATTAACTTAAAACATCAGTGGGTAATGAGTTTTGTATGTCCAATATGGTTTTGACCCATACTATGTACTAAAAACGCTTAAAACACGGTTTAAAGGGTTATTCGGGTTAAAATAGTAAATCTGAGTTTTAGGTCAGTTTACAAAGTTCAAAATACTTTATTTATTATACAAAAATCAGTAGCAAAAGGTTTGGTATTAAAAAGTTATGTAAAACTCAATTTATGCATGAAAAGGGTAAAACCGGCATTTACCGAAATTAAGCTATAATCCTATGTTATGCTCAGTCTAAAAATAATTAAAAATCTTTAAAATTCCCAAAATATTATTTTACATCAGTAGGTATGAAATTTGGTGTCAAAAATCGGGTTTAGATAGGCTTCATACTAATTACGCCATTTAATTATTAAAAAGTCCCTTAATTACGTTATTGAGCATAACTCCCATTTAAGACCTCTAATTGGTGTCAAATCTTTAGGACATGTCTAAATATCAGTAGCAAAGGTTTTAATCCAATCACATTGTTAAAAATCTCAGTTGTAAATAAAAAGGGCGTTTATGGCATTATTAAGCATAATTACGATCAAGTGCATATAATTCAAACCATTAGGTACTATGTAATATAACTCCAGGGGATTATACTACTAAGTAATGTGGTCCTAATGGAAGCTTAAAACATGGGTGCATTAAGCTTAAACGGGTCATAACTGAAAGTCAAAGCAAGGTCAAACTTTTGTGACTTTCGGTTAATAATTGACCTTTGACTATTAATTGTCGGGTTAGGACTGATAAAACATGCTTTAATATTAATTACCAAGTCATTAGAATGTTAAAATATAATTTAGAACCTTTGGTTTATTAATTTTAATCATATTTACACATTCTGCCCAGTTTGACTTTTTGTCAAACTACTTTGACCCGACAATTGACCAGTCAAACGAGATAATTAGGAGGTGCCCTTTTAAGGGTTAATCACCTACACTAATGTGGTCTTATAACCACTTTCAATTTGATCAGTGGTTAAGCCACATGTAATTAAAACGAAAGTCAAACTAATTTTACGCTAAGTTTGACTTAAGAGTAATTAAGCTACATTAGACAACTAAACAAGTAATTAGAAGCTTACTTAAGGTCCTAGCAAACTTTTCTACACTTGATTATCCTCTTCAATCTGCTGGAAGCTCCAGAGCAAGTCCCAAAATGAATTGTTGCAAATGTGTGTCAAGAACACAAGAATAGGCTTCCTTTATATAGTGAATTCCTTGGATTTAGATCATCTCCAGGTGTAATAGGAAGCTCCAGGATCGACCCAAGTGTCCTAGCTACTCATTTAAACCGACTTACAGCTCCCTAGGTCGTTACAAACTAGGTTAAGGCGGTGGAACAGGCCAACCCGCAGCTGCAGGTCATTTTCTGATGCTGGGGACCTGATGCGGCCCGCTTCAGGTTTTGCTTATTATAATGCGGGCCGCCTGGGACTGGTTAACTGGCAAAACAAGTTTCAAAGCTGGCAGAATCAGTCCCTTGGCGTTGTTAACCCTTTTTAACACGATTTTTGACAAAGGAGACCCTTGTAATTATTTTCTTGGGATGGTTCGTTAAATATCACTATGGAAGCAAGTTTCGTCAAGTTTACACTTTTGGCCCAAAGTCTTGAAATCACGCTTAGCGATATCGAAACCACATGAAATTTATACCACTTATTCTTAAGAGTATATTTGAATATTTCGAAGCCTCGGTTTCGTTAAAAGGTCACTCAGAGGTCAGAATTGACATGTTGACACGTTTAACCCTTGTAATTTAATAATCTCCCGATTATTTTCATAAACGGCTTCTCATATTCAATCAATCACTCATTCAAGAATATATTCATCGTGTAAGGTCATTCAGAGGCACAAGTTTGGCATGTTGACACTTTTAGTCCCTGTGGTTTCATAGTTTCGTTATTCGACAACTTTGGTTTTTCAAACGAAATCTTTCACACCTTTGGAGTTTATGACACGTGTCTATATATAATTGGACACGTTTTTCCATGGTGTTACATCCTCACCCCCTTAAAAGAAATCTCGACCCTGAGATTTACTGAAATAAGTAAGGGTATTTCTGCTTCATAGTGGATCGACTTCCCACGTATACTCGGGACCTCTACGGGCTTCCCATTTAACCTTTACTATAGGCACTTGCTTTCTTCGGAGCCTTTTAACCTGTCGATCCTCGATCGATATAGGTTTTTCAACAAATCTCAAACTTTCATCAATTTGCATGTCCTTATGAGACATTGTTAGAGATTCATCGGCTAGGCATTTCTTACGATTACAAATGTGAAACACATTATGAATCCCACTTAGCTCCTCCGGCAAGTTCAGCTTATAAGCTACACTACCGATACATTCGATAATCTCGAATGGTCCAATATACCTAGGGCTCAACTTACCCTTCTTACCGAAACGCATCACACCTTTCCAGGGTGATACTTTCAGTAGAACTTTATCGCCTATTTCAAATTTTAGATACCTTCACTTCCCATTAGCATAGCTTTTCTGCCTATCCCTGGCAGCTTTTAAGCGATCGCGAATCTGGACAATCTTGTCCGTTGTTTCAAGGACTATCTCAGGTCTTGACAACTGAGCTTCTCCTACTTCTGCCCAACAGACAGGCGTTCTGCATCTTCTACCATACAATGCCTCAAAAGGTGCAGCCTGAATGCTGGTATGGTAGCTATTATTATAGGAGAACTCGATCAAGGGTAGATGATCATCCCAACTACCTCCTAAATCAATGACACATGCTCGCAGCATGTCTTCCAACGTTTGAATTGTACGCTCACTCTGTCCATCCGTCTGAGGATGGTAGGCGGTGCTAAAGTTCAAACGTGTGCCCAAGGATTGTTGGAAACTTTTCCAAAAGTGAGAGGTGTATCTAGTATCTCTATCCGAGATAATAGCCACCGGTACGCCATGTAGAGCCACAATCTTGTCTACATATAACTGGGCTAATTTATCGGAGCTATGAGTCTCCTTAATGGGTAAGAAGTGTGCTGACTTAGTCAGTCTATCCACAATAACCCATATTGTGTCATTTCCGTGCCTTGTCTTGGGTAACTTGGTTATAAAGTCCATAGTTACCATTTCCCACTTCCATGTGGGAAGTTCTGGTTGTTGAAGCAGACCAGATGGCTTTTGATGTTCAGCTTTAATCTGAGCACAAGTCAGACACTTAGCTACATAGGTAGCAATAGATTTCTTTAAACCTATCCACCAATAATTAGCCTTTAAATCATGATACATCTTGTCACCACCCGGGTGAACTGAGTATTTGGAATTGTGGGCTTCCTGGAGGATTACCTCTCGAAGTCCTCCACAAATAGGAACCCAAATTCTTTCATTCATCCTAAGGATTCCATCCTTCCCAGGTGTTAACTGGTCGAAAATTTTACCTAAATTTTCATTTGGAAGGTTATCTTCCGAAACGGCATCCTTTTGTGCAACTAATAGTCTTTCATTCAGACTATTCTTCAACTCAATGCTCTTGGCATTGATCCTAATTGGCTTAACTCTTTCCTTTCGGCTTAGAGCATCTGCGACCACATTCGCTTTACCAGGATGGTAGCGAATCTCACAATCATAATCATTTAAGGTTTCCATCCAATGGCGTTGTCTCATATTGAGCTCTTTTTGATTGAATAAATGTTGGAGACTTTTGTGATCCGAGTAGATAACACATTTAGTTCCATATAAATAATGTCTCCACAACTTAAGTGCGAATACAACGGCACCCAACTCTAAATCGTGGGTGGTGTAATTTTTCTCATGCACTTTTAGTTGTCGTGATGCATAGGCAATCACCTTGCCTCGCTGCATGAGCACACAACCCATACCGGTGTGTGAAGCATCACAGTATACAACAAAGTCTTCAATTCCATCAGGTAAGGGGGCATTGCTCAACCTTTGCTTAAGAATCTCGAAGGATTCTTGTTGTTTTGGACCCCAATCAAACTTAACTTTCTTATGGGTCAAGGAAGTTAATGGTGAGGCTATCCTTGAGAAGTTTTCAATGAATCTCCTATAATAACCTGCTAATCCTAGAAAGCTACGGATTTCGGTTGGAGTCTTGGGCGTATCCCAATTCATAACAGCTTCTACTTCGGCAGGATCTACCTGGATGCCTTTCTCACTAACGACATGTCCAAGGAATTGGACTTGGCGAAGCCAAAACTCGCACTTGGAGAATTTAGCATACAACTTCTCCTGTCGCAGTAACCCTAAAATGCACCGAAGATGCTTCTCGTGATCTTCCTGATTACGAGAATAGATAAGTATATCATCTATGAAGACGATGACAAACTTGTCTAAGTATGGTTTGCAGACCCTATTCATGAGGTCCATGAATGCTGCTGGAGCGTTAGTGAGTCCAAAGGGCATCACTAAAAATTCGAAGTGTCCATACCTTGTTCTGAAGGCCGTCTTAGATACATCTTCAGTTCTAACCTTAAGTTGATGATACCCGGATCGCAAATCAATTTTCGAAAAGAAGCTCGCTCCTTGGAGCTGATCAAATAAGTCATCGATCCTGGGTAAAGGATAGCGATTCTTAATTGTTACCTTGTTTAGCTCACGGTAATCAATGCATAGGCGCATCGATCCGTCCTTCTTTTTCACAAATAATATTGGAGCTCCCCAAGGGGAAGAACTAGGTTGTATGAAACCTTTCTCCAACAGTTCATCTAATTGAGTTCTGAGCTCTTTCATTTCTGTAGGCGCTAGGCGATAAGGAGCTCGTGCTATAGGTGCTGATCCTGGTATAATGTCTATCCTGAACTCTACTTGCCTCTCAGGAGGTAATCCAGGTAATTCGTCAGGAAAGACATCAGGATATTCAGAGATAATCGGAATGTCTTCAATTTTAGGCTTAGGTTCATTCACAGTTACTTGCGCCATGTAAATGACACGTCCACTTTTCATACACTGCGCTAACTTGAGAATAGACATATTGCTAGGCAATCCATATTGAGTATCTCCCTGAATGGCGACCGATTCACCAGAAGGGGTTTTGATAATGACTAGCTTTTTATCACAGGCAATTTGGGCTTGGTTATGCGACAACCAATCCATGCCTAAAACTATATCAAACCCAGCCAATTTCATTGGCAAGAGAGATAGCGGGATAGAATGATTCTTAATGGATATGGAACATCCATTAAGAAGAGTGGAAACTGTTTCTAAGGTACCATCAGCAAGTTCTACCTCGTATTTTATGTCTAGAGTCTTAATAGGCAGATTCAATGACTTACAGAATTTATGGTCTACAAAAGACTTATCAGCACCAGAATCAAATAAGACTCTAGCATAATTATTATTTACGAGGAAGGTACCTGTTATGACATTCTCGTCATTCACTGCTTCCTTTGCTTGCAACTGGAAAACTCTGGCATTGTTTTTCTTTGCTTCCTCAGTCTTTTTTGCATTCTTGGGGCAATTGGTTTTAATGTGGCCCTTTTCATTACAACCGTAGCATGTTGCATCCTTTATATTTTGGCACTCAACAGACTTGTGCCCTTTCTTTTTGCAGATCCCACAAGGTTTAGCTTGTGGATCTTGATTGCATTTCCCGAAATGCCTTTTGTTACAAGTCTTACATCTGGGCTTGTCACTCGACTGCCCCTTTTTGGAACTAGAGTTCCCTTTGCCCTTTTTGTTTGACTGAGGAGACTTGTCTTCCTCTCGTTTCCTCTTTCCTTCATCGTTTGCCCTCTTCACCCTACTCCTCACAACATCTAAAGTGAGGGATAAGGATAGATCCACTGCGGATCTATAATTGCTGGCTTTGAGGCCTTAACATTTCCCTTTACTTCAGGGGCCAAGCCACCAATGAAACGCGCGATGCGTTTGGGTTCAGGAGTGACTAAGTATGGTACCAATCTTGACATAGAGTTGAAACTAGTCACATAGGATCTACAATCTAAATCCTTCATTACTAGGGTGAGGAAATCCGATTCAATCCTCTCAACCTCATGTTGAGGGCAGTAGGTATCCTTTACAAGATCTACAAACTTTTCCCATGAAAGATTATACAAGTGAACCTTCCCAGTAGACTGTACTAGGGCTTTCCACCACGTAAGGGCATCACCTTTGAAAGATTGTGATACAAACATAACCACATCCTCCTTAGCGCATCCGCTAATGTCTATTACGGTTTCCATCTCATCTAACCATTTCATACAATCAATCGCCCCTTTTTCTCCGGTGAAATCCCGGGGCTTACAAGAGACGAAATACTTGTAGGTACAACCTTTGGCGTACCTAGAAGTTGGCTTGAGGATTAATTGCTTCTTGGTAGAGGTGTACAAAAAAACTGATTACGCAACTGAAACCGAAAAAAAAACCGAAACCGGTTGTTGGAAAAACCGGTTTTTTTGTAACCGGTTCGGTTACTAACCGGTTGAACCGGTTATAAAACGGTTATAGGTTGTTAGTTGGATATCGGTTTTAAAACCGATTATATAAAAAACCGGTTTTAAAACTGGTTATATGTAAAAACCGGTTATAAAAACTGGTTAAAAACCGGTTAAAACCGGTTAACCGAAAACGGGTCAATAAAAACCGGTTATAAAAACCGGTTAAAACCGGTTGAAGTCGCTGATGTGCAGAAAACGGTCATATGACCGTTGGGACTAGAAAGTGGCCGTTTTTTTTGTTTTTTTTTTGTCAAAAATTCATCTCCAATTACTATAAAAGGGTGTTGGGTGTTTTGGTTCAATCACACCATTCTCTAATCTCCTAAATCTCATAAAAACGCTCACTTTTCTTATTCGATAATTGTGAAAAAAAACATGGCAAGCTCTAGTGCTCATGATTCGGTCAATGTTGGCGAGTCTACAACCGACACGGTTGTTCGTGTTCTTGCAACGAAGCGCAACCCGGAAGTTTGGAACCATTTCGATTTGTGCGAGATGGCGAGCGGACCGAAAAAAGCGCGTTGTCATCATTGTAATAGTTTTTACGCCGTTGGGGCAAACACCACCTTGAAACAACACATCGAAAAACCGTTTTGTAGGGCGTTGAAACAACAAACCGCTAGTGGTCAAGCTTCCATGGCAAGCGACGCTACTTTGTTCGCCTACAATTTCGATATGGCAAGGGAGGAAATGGCGAAGTTTGTAATCCAAGAAAGTTTGCCGTTCAACCATTTCGACAACCAACGCTACACCAAAATGGTTCAAAGAACTCTCCAACCGCGATACACTCATGTAAGTCGCGCTACTCTTAGGAGGGATTGTTTAAAAATGTGGAAAAAAGCTAAACTTGAATTAATTTGTTATTTTGAAAAATTAGAAACCGGTGTTAACTTGACTAGCGACGTTTGGTCCGCACCGCACGGTTCACCCGACTCGTATATTTGTGTCACCGCCCATTGGATTGAACCGGCGACGTGGCAAATGATGAAACGCACCATTTTGTTTAAACTTTTTGATTACCCTCACACCGGTGAAGCTATATATAAAGCTATCGACAAATGTATTAAAACATACAAATTGGAAACAAAGATTTTTTCGATAGCTTTTGATAACGCCTCAAACAACACGCTTTCGGTCACGCATTTAAGGTTAAAGTACACTCCGATTTGTGAGGGTATTTTTTTCCATAGTCGATGTGTGGCACACATCATAAATTTGGCCGTTCAAGACGGTTTAAAGGTTATTGAACGACAAAAAGAATCTTTCAAACAAATGTTACGTCATATATATAGTCATACGCAAAGGCATTCAAAATATATTAAAATGTGTAAGGAAGCGGGTCGAGTATGCTACGGACCCAATTGGGACGTCGCTCATCGATGGAACTCGACTTGCACCATGTTTGAAAAAGCTATTTTGCAAAAAGAAAGTTTAATAGAATTTCATAGCCTTTTGGCGAGTCGTGGAAAGGTTTCGTCTTACCACCAATCGAATTGGGGGCTTATTGAAACGGTTACACAAGTGCTTCAAGTTTTCAAAACATCAACAAAGACTTTATCGGGGGTTTACTATCCAACTAGTTCATTGGTACTTCACAATTTGTTTAAAATGTGTAGAAAATTAAACGAGTTGTCGGGGAGAGGTAGACCATATTGTGATATGGTAGATACGATGAAGGAAAAACTAAGAAAATATTTTAAAGAACTACCCGCGGTTTTCACTTGTGCCACCGCTTTAAACCCTTGCTTTAATATTTTTGGAGCCGGTTCTTTGATTGAAAAAATTTCAAACGAGTTGAATTTAAACACCGTAGAAGAACCAAACTTTGGCGAAGCCGCAAAAACACGTTTTAATGAACAACTTTCAAAAATGTTTGATGTTTATGTAACAAAATATGGGCATATCTCGTCACACATTCACGAGTCAATGAGAAATGCCGCTTTCGGCGAAGGTTCATCAAATATGGAAGATGACGATTTGTATGTTTACAACTATTTGTATGATGAATCGAGTCAAATGCAACGTGGTAACACTAGTAGTAGCGAACTCGGTCGATATGGTGGGTCGAACTTTCTACGAACAATGACTTCACAAGACTTTAAAAATTTTGATTTGTTGGGTTGGTGGAAAAGTAAGGAAGAACAATTTCCGATCTTAGCCACAATGGCCCGAGATTTACTAACGGTCCAAGCTTCCACGGTAGCTTCGGAAAGTGCTTTTTCTATAAGTGGTAGGGTGATTTCGATACGGAGGACTCGACTAACACCAAAGGCGGTTGAGATGTCGATTTGCTTGAAAGACTACTTGGATGCGGCGGAGAGATGTCAACACATATGCTCACTCGAGGGCGAATTAGATTACGAAGCCGAAGTGTACGAAGACGAGGTTCGAAACGAAATGACAACCCCAATGACCGAAGAAGAAGCCGAACTAGATGAATTACTCCGCAATAGTTCGAGTTCGGGTTCGGCCGAAGAAGATTAGACGCGGTTCAAGATATATTACTATTCTCGTCCCACTAAAAAAATATATATACTAGTGTGGACCTTCGTGCGGATTAATATTTGAAGTTTATGTATGAAGTTTATGTATTTTCGTTGTTACGCTTTAGCGTTCGTACCGTTCTTATTTCCTTATGTTATGTTTCCGTTTGTTCGTAGACTTAATGATATTATGTTTTGACTTTTTACAATTTGTATTTTATGTTTTTTTTTAAAAACTGCTGTTTTTTTTAAAAAACTGCTGTTTTTTTTTAAAAACAGGCTAAAAAACAGCAAAACAGCATCAAAAACAGCATTCTGTGACATTTCCTGCAGACCGGTTTTTTTACCGGTTTTTTTAACCGGTTATAAAATCAGTTAATTTAATCAGTTCGGAAACCGGTTATTATACAAACCGGTTATAAAACCGGTTATAACCGGTTGTACCAGTTATTAAATTTCGGTTGCTGAAACCGGTTAAAACCGGTTACGGTTAAGCAAAAAACCGGTTTTCAATTGATCCAAAAAAACCGGTTCGGTTAAAAAACCGAAACCGGTTTCTCAAATTAACCGATTTGTACATCTCTACTTCTTGGGTTTATCACCCTGGTTAGATGAGTGCTGAGACTCGCTTTTCTTATTAGAGTGGGGTTGAGAATGGGATTTTGAATGAGTTTGAGACCTAACGATACTAGGCTCTTTAAACTTAGCATCTACCGCTTGAGAAACTGCTGCGGTGATCATTGCCTGCAGATCGGCACCAGTGATATTAATTCTGGTTTTGTTGCCTTCTGAAGGATGACTGCTTGCTTCGTCCGAGCCAGCCATTTCTGAATACTATATCAAACATAGATGATATATTTAATTTACATATTAGATCATCATATTGATGAGTAGATGGTCATGGTATTATTAAACCATAGAAACCATTAAAATAATAATCATAGAGATTTTCATATTATACAAAGTTCGTCTTAAGGGACATTTAAATAGCTTAGAAAAGCTTGTCACACGGACGATTTACTATAACCAAAGATCCTCTGGATCAATGATTATTTAAGGGTCGAACAAAGTTCATCGCCTTTTTGACAAGAAATTCACAAATAGAACTTTCATTGTCTTTATTACACCTTTGCTTATATGCATACATTTCTAATGGTTGTGTGGTGTATACATCTTATAGATGTTTATTAGCCATGATTCATGATGATCATATAGGCTAAAAATAATAGTGACTTGGAAAAATCCAAATTTTTAGGAAGATTGTGTGATTTCTCGTACCGCACAATGCAAGATTGTTAACATGTTTTCCGATGTTAACAGGGAGTCATTATCTTAAAAAGGTTATACCATCATAGCCAATTAATATTTTTGGCTAGGTTATACCTCTAAGAGTTTCTTAGATGGATTTAAATAAAATTTTAAATAAAGTAGTATGGCAAAATAAATTACATATTAAAACCAAAATAACTGCATTAAATAACGATACGGTTACAACGTTGCCCAAAAAGGGACTTTGAGAAAACAACACAAATTTCCCACACAGGGGTTATTGAAAAACATTGCCCACGCATGGGCATACTGAAAACATTGCCCACGCAGGGGCATACGGAAACAGAAATAAGTCCGCGCAGGGACTTGATACATGAAAACAAAACAAACGTCCTCGCAGGGACTTTATTACAAACAAGCAAAACAACCCAACATCACCCTATTTCTTCTTACCCTTGAGAAGGTTCATAAGGCCCTTAACAAAACCATTGTGTTTTTTCTTATTTTCATGAGCCTTATGTTCAACCCTCTCCAACCTCTCTAAAATCTCCTGAGTTTGCTGCTGCTGATACGGAGGAGGTTGATGGTATGGCGGGTATTGAGAATCCTGCGGTGGGTATCCAGTAGGATAGTATGGTGGGTATGAAGAAGGGTAATGATGATGGTATTGGGCAGCTGAAAGATACGGATCCTGAGTCCCATAGTCGGATGGGTATCCAGACGGGTTATACCCAGATGATCCTGGGTAGGTCGGGATAGGGTTATCGAAACCCAACGGTGGCTGAAATGGTGCATGTGAAACCGGCGGAAGGTTAGCTTCCGTCACCGTGCGTGATGACTCACCCAACTGAGGGTCTTCTGGGATAACGGGATACAAGCTCGAGCCACGAGGAGATGAAAACCTTGGTCCCCCACGTACCGACATCCTAGCATTTCTCCCTCGTCTAGGCGGCGCGGGAGGTTGTTGAGGTGGATCCTCAACTGGCAAGGGCGGTGGGGTAACAGCCCTAAGCTGTGGCTCATCCATGGGAGGTTGGCTAGGTGAGCTATGGTATGAAGGTGTGTAAAACCAGTCATACTGACCCATCTTCTCCTGGAATGAGTCGGGCCCGTTGTAGGGTGAACCCACAAATGGAGATCCGTTAGAGATACTGATCGGGTGCCCTGGTGTACCAGTTTGCAAGTCCGGGTCGGGGTCGTCATCCATCTCCATCTCTTGTGAAAAATGATCCTTAGGTCCTAAAGGGTTATGGCCCAAAAAGTCGTTAACATAAGCGTTAGGATTGAAATGTGAAGGTGAGTAAGTGGAATCTGATTGGTGAAAAGGATGAGATTGGTAAGAATGGTATGATGGGTTGGATTGGTGAGTTCCCAAAGAAAGGGGAGAATGATGAGGTTCGTTCAGATTGGGCATCCCAAAATAAGGAGGGTCTGACGGTGAGGATCCCAATGAGACAGAATGTCTCGCTGGTTCAGGGTTGTGGCTCCAATTATCCTTGGAGTCGGAACCGGTAAGTGAATCGGATGGAGTGCGCCTGTGAGAAGGTCCGGAGCTACTAGAGGGTCCTCCACGCATAGGTCCCTTGCCTCGTCCCCTTAGTCTTGGAGGCATTTTCCTGTCAAAACAAGTAAATATAATAAAGCAATAAAAGGAAGGTTAAGAGTAAAATCCTAGGTCATTTGCCTAGACTCGAGAGTCTAAGGAATGTGCTTATTGTGTCATTGAGATTAAACACAAAAAGGCTAGTGTTTAATTCACTCAATGTTGGCTCTGATACCAACCTGTCACACCCCGATATTTCCACATATGTCCGGTGGGCCCGGCGGGGAGTATCGTGACGTAGTTGATATCATCATAGTCAATATACACAATATAATAGCACAGCGGAAGTCTGGGTGAATAAACTATTACAAACCATACTGTCTGAGTGTTCGAGTATATGAAAGTACAGACTGGAATGTAATAAGATCCACAGGCGGATCATAAACAAATACAAAAGAAAACAAAAGACAGACTGCAGGCATCTTATGGATTTGCAAGATCCTCTACAGACACCCTATAGCTCCAGCCTATTTCGAGAGGTACCTGTCAAATCAGTCTTTAAGAAAATACGTCAGTTTACACTGGTAAATACAATTAACTGACTCTTTTGAAAAGGTTTGAAAATTGGTTTGAATGCACGTGGCACAAAATCTTTTATAACTTGGGACAATTATTTAAATATAATCTTGTATACAGATTTATATGTTTGTCATACAATTGGGGCCGGTTGGAAGCCGGTCGTGATTAACCGACTCACCACTTGTAGAACCCACAAAGGAGTTATCCCCAACATGTGGGTTTATATTTAGCATTTGCATCTGTCAGGTGTATGCCTACACCCCGTGCATAGGTCGTGGCCATTTTTTAATTTTGAGCCGAGGATATCCAGGACACGGTCGTTAACCCCCAATGCTTATGTTATCAAACAAGACAGATTAAAATGGGTTATGTAATTTATTAATCACAATCCGATTAAATGATTTCATACCCGACCAAGTGGTATTATTATAATACCATATCCCAAGCCCGTATAGGGAAAATAAGTTAAAAGTATTTACCTGATGCTAGCAGTAAAAATCTTAAAGCTTTTCGAAGGCACCTTCTACCGGAAGCTATTTAATCTGTATAGAAGGTTTATTAACCTATTAGGATGCTAACGGGTCTTTATTTTAGTCAAGGACTTAGACCGGCTAGCTAGAAAGAAACCTTACGGTTCTAAATGCTAGATTAAGCGGAGACCGGAATAGAATGAGATTTAGACCCGACAAGCTTGGATACTTGTATAATATGGGTAAACTAAACACATTCTGGAATTTGAAGATTTAATGAAAAGGTTTGACCCGTTTCGACTATTTTATGTAAACTAGTCACATAAGCCGATCCGAACGCGTAAATGCGTAACGGGTAACCAAATAAATTATATACAGGTCTTAATCATTATTATGCTCAAAATATGTTAATACATCAGTAAGATGTTAACATATATGCCCAAAAGTTCATTTAAACCAAAACAAGTCCCATAAGGGCATTTTGGTAATTTTAATGCCCATAAAAGAGTTTAATTATGCAACTGAGTTTCAGACCTGGTTATATCAGAAAAATATGTATTTCTATATGTTATAACAGTAGGATAATTTATATATGTGAAAATCATCTTATATAACCAAACTATGTCCCATAGGGGCATTTTGGTAATTTTACATATGCTTTAAAGGTCAAAAATAGACTTCTGAGTGTAAAAACTTAAACTTACTGTATAATTATATAAATTAACTTAAAACATCAGTGGGTAATGAGTTTTGTATGTCCAATATGGTTTTGACCCATACTATGTACTAAAAACGCTTAAAAGACGGTTTAAAGGGTTATTCGGGTTAAAATAGTAAATCTGACTTTTAGGTCAGTTTACAAAGTTCAAAATACTTTATTTATTATACAAAAATCAGTAGCAAAAGGTTTGGTATTAAAAAGTTATGTAAAACTCAATTTATGCATGAAAAGGGTAAAACCGGCATTTACCGAAATTAAGCTATAATCCTATGTTATGCTCAGTCTAAAAATAATTAAAAATCTTTAAAATTCCCAAAATATTATTTTACATCAGTGGGTATGAAATTTGGTGTCAAAAATCGGGTTTAGATAGGCTTCATACTAATTACGCCATTTAATTATTAAAAAGTCCCTTAATTACGTTATTGAGCATAACTCCCATTTTAGACCTCTAATTGGTGTCAAATCTTTAGGACATGTCTAAATATCAGTAGCAAAGGTTTTAATCCAATCACATTGTTAAAAATCTCAGTTGTAAATAAAAAGGGCGTTTATGGCATTATTAAGCATAATTACGATCAAGTGCATATAATTCAAACCATTAGGTACTATGTAATATAACTCCAGGGGATTATACTACTAAGTAATGTGGTCCTAATGGAAGCTTAAAACATGGGTGCATTAAGCTTAAACGGGTTAGAACTGAAAGTCAAAGCAAGGTCAAACTTTTGTGACTTTCGGTTAATAATTGACCTTTGACTATTAATTGTCGGGTTAGGACTGATAAAACATGCTTTAATATTAATTACCAAGTCATTAGAATGTTAAAATATAATTTAGAACCTTTGGTTTATTAATTTTAATCATATTTACACATTCTGCCCAGTTTGACTTTTTGTCAAACTACTTTGACCCGACAATTGACCAGTCAAACGAGATAATTAGGAGGTGCCCTTTTAAGGGTTAATCACCTACACTAATGTGGTCTTATAACCACTTTCAATTTGATCAGTGGTTAAGCCACATGTAATTAAAACGAAAGTCAAACTAATTTTACGCTAAGTTTGACTTAAGAGTAATTAAGCTACATTAGACAACTAAACAAGTAATTAGAAGCTTACTTAAGGTCCTAGCAAACTTTTCTACACTTGATTATCCTCTTCAATCTGCTGGAAGCTCCAGAGCAAGTCCCAAAATGAATTGTTGCAAATGTGTGTCAAGAACACAAGAATAGGCTTCCTTTATATAGTGAATTCCTTGGATTTAGATCATCTCCAGGTGTAATAGGAAGCTCCAGGATCGACCCAAGTGTCCTAGCTACTCATTTAAACCGACTTACAGCTCCCTAGGTCGTTACAAACTAGGTTAAGGCGGTGGAACAGGCCAACCCGCAGCTGCAGGTCATTTTCTGATGTTGGGGACCTGATGCGGCCCGCTTCAGGTTTTGCTTATTATAATGCGGGCCGCCTGGGACTGGTTAACTGGCAAAACAAGTTTCAAAGCTGGCAGAATCAGTCCCTTGGCGTTGTTAACCCTTTTTAACACGATTTTTGACAAAGGAGACCCTTGTAATTATTTTCTTGGGGCCCAAGGATATATAAACAAACTCCGTTAGGCTCGGGTTCGTTAAATATCACTATGGAAGCAAGTTTCGTCAAGTTTACACTTTTGGCCCAAAGTCTTGAAATCACGCTTAGCGATATCGAAACCACATGAAATTTATACCACTTATTCTTAAGAGTATATTTGAATATTTCGAAGCCTCGGTTTCGTTAAAAGGTCACTCAGAGGTCAAAATTGACATGTTGACACGTTTAACCCTTGTAATTTAATAATCTCCCGATTATTTTCATAAACGGCTTCTCATATTCAATCAATCACTCATTCAAGAATATATTCATCGTGTAAGGTCATTCAGAGGCACAAGTTTGGCATGTTGACACTTTTAGTCCCTGTGGTTTCATAGTTTCGTTATTCGACAACTTTGGCTTTTCAAACGAAATCTTTCACACCTTTGGAGTTTATGACACGTGTCTATATATAATTGGACACGTTTTTCCGTGGTGTTACATTAACAGAGAAAACAAACTGAAGTTAGACCCAGGGACTATCCGAGAACAAAACGGAAAACCTTGGGGACTATTCAAGTAGTTTTAGAAAGATAGGGACTATAGGTGAAAAAATGTGAAACCACAGGGCTATCCGGGCATTTTTCTCTTAATTAAAACTACAAAGTGAGTTGATTTGAAATAAAAATTAGAAAGATGCATTAAACTAAAATAGTATACAGCTTTTTTGTAACTACTAGGTACTAGGGATGTAAGGTAAAAACTAAAGTTACAATATATGTACACATTTAGATGGTATCTTTATAATTGTTATTGTTACTATATGGGTTGAATTCATTTCAGAACTCTAAATAACTACAGAACTTTCAGAATTCCTAATAAACAATCATTTTATATATAAGTTTTTGTATTTAGGATCTTTTTATCATCTGTTATATGTATTTTTTTGATTACATACATGTTAAAAGTAGTTTACATATGTTTAATTGTCCAAATTATATATATATATGTGTCATAACTAATTGCATATATGTAAAAAAACTAGTTTACATATGTGTAATTATATTACATATAAAAAATGATAAAATTACTTTTAACATGTATGTAATCGTAAAAATACACATAATAAATGATAAAAATATCCTAGACATAAAATATATAAATAAAAAGATTGTTTATCAGAAGTTCTGCGAGTTCTGTAAATATTTATGGTTCTGAAATGATCCTGGCCCGTTACTATATATTGTTATTGTTACTATTTAGATGGTATCTTTATAATTGTTATTGTTAGGGGAGGCGGGGTGGTCCGTGATGGCCACCCCATCACGCGTGGAAAAGAAAAACGAACACCGTCGCCGCCTAGTTTATAACCTGTGGTAACCTTAACGCGTTGTTTATATCACGCGTTGAAAAGGAAACCATTTTGAACGTTGCACATTTTTCGACCGTTGAATAACGGTAAGTTTATTAAAAAAAAACTTTAAACCTTTTATATATATCTCCATTTTAAACCATTTCACACACACCAAAACATAAACCCATTTCACACTATCTACATCTTTCTCAAATGGAGTTCCCTACGGATTCGACGTTTCCGATGTCTAGCGATAGCGATACCGAGTCGTCTTCCGACATTGAGACGCTAAAATATTTTGTGTCGGTGTATAACGAACTTGATACTAGTTCGTCCCGCCCAAAGAAGAAGATGGTAGACCGTGATCGTATACGTGCCAACGAAGTGTTAATGAACGATTATTTTGTGGAGAATCCGCTATACAATGCCGAAACGTTTAGAGATCAGTTTCGTTCACCCAAAGAATTATTTTCAAAGATTGTTGGAGACATCGAAGCAAGCGAGGAATGGTTTCAAGAACATTACGATGCGAGGGGCAAACCAAGTTTCAAGCCGATACAAAAATGCACGTCCGCCATTCGCCAACTAGCGACAGGTAACCCTCCCGATCAATATGATGAATACCTAGCTATGGCGGCCAGAACTTCACGTGAATGTTTGCAATTTTTTTGCAACGCGGTCATTAAGTTGTATTGTAAAGAGTTTTTACGTAAACCGACGAGCCACGACATCTCACGTATTTACGCCGCACATGAGGCTAGATGGCATTTTCCCGGGATGCTCGGTAGCATCGATTGCACACATATCGAGTGGAAAAATTGTCCAAGAGAGTTGCGAGGGGCGTATGTTACGGGTGACATCAAAAGACCAACCATCATACTAGAAGCGGTGGCGTCGAATGATTTATGGATTTGGCATTCGTATTTCGGTGTTCCAGGTTCAAACAACGACATCAATGTGTTGCACACGTCGCCGTTGTTTTAAACCGTAACGGATGGTACCGCACCTTCCTCTTCTTTCTATGTTAACGGACGACGTTACAAACGAGGTTTTTTTCTTGTGGATGGTATCTACCCGTCATGGTCTGTTTTTGTGAAAGCTTCCTCATTTTATGTCGATGCTAAAGAAATCGTGTTCAAAAAATTGCAAGAATCGGCAAGAAAAGATGTTGAGAGGGCATTTGGTGTTTTAAAGGGTAGATGGGGTATACTACACCGACCGGTTCGTGCGATGAACAAGAAAGCAATACATAGCATAGTGTATGCATGTATCATATTGCACAATATGATAATCAAAGAAGACGGACGTGCAATATCCCCGGATTGGGTGCCGGATCCTCCTACACAAGTTCAAGTTCCACAAAATATCCAACAAGAATTGCGTAATGAAGAAACTCACTTTTGGTTGAGATACGATTTAATCGAATTAGTAGGTTCTCTAGGTTTGGAGTTTCATGAGTCGGACGAGGAGTAGGTTTTTTTGTTTTTTTTTTTAAATGGTGGCCTAAAATATTTCTAGTATGTTAAGTTGAACTAGTATGTTTTAATTTTAATGAAATTTATAATTTTAGTGTTTTATTGTTAATTTCTAATTTAAAATAAAAAATTAAAAAAATTTGTGAGTGATGGAATTATATCACTAGTGATGACCACCGCCACTACAAAATGCCTGTGAGTGATAGAATAGTGGATGATGACATGGCAGAAGTTGATTGGATATTGTGAGTGATAGAATTCTATCACTAGTGACCACCCCCACTCCCCTTAGTGTATATTAATTTACAACATGTTGAGGAATAGTGATTTTCTTCATTAGATCATTCCACATGTAATTCAAATTTAATATACACCGATAGAGTAGTCTTATATTAAAAAACAACTTCCTTAACAAATTAGAGTAGCACGGGTACCTTTGAAATTTTGTTATGTTTTTTTTTTTTTTTTTTGTTACGAATTAGCTTGATACATTTCCTACATCTACAAAACACATGAAGGAAATAGTGGCAGGGAATAGTGTTTCTCTGTCATTGGTCGAAATGGGCGGCCGGTATTTTCCTATTGGACCAACCAGTTTATTATTTTATATCCACTTTAAAATTACGGTTTTATCCCCATTTTAAAACTAAGCTTTTCTCCCAACTTAAAAATCTAATAACCCTTTTGCCAGCAGCTCAAAATTACGATTTTCCCCTCGGTTAAAAAATTACGATTTTACCATCAGCTTTTTATTTTATACACGCTTTAAAATTACGGTTTTGCCCCCAGTTTAAAATTACGTCTTCGCCCCAATTTCAAAATAAAATTATGCTTTTGCCCTCAGATCAAAATTACGATTTTTCCGTCGGTTCAAAATTATGATTTCACCCTCAGTTTAAAATTACTTTTTTGCCCCCAGCTAAAAATAAAATTATGGTTTTCCCCTACCTCAAAATTACGATTTTACCCTCGGTTAAAAATTATGATTTTCCCCAAGTTCAAAATAAAAATATGACTTTACACCCAACTAAACCGAAAATACGATTTCGCCCTCGGTAAAAAAATTACGCTTTTACCCTAAGCCAAAATTACGTTTTCGCCCCAGTTCAAAATAAAATTTTGTTCCCCCCAACCCCCCCCCCCCCCGGCTCAAAATTACGATTTTACACCAGTTTATTATTTTATACCCACTTTAAAATTACGGTTTTGCCCCCAGTTTAAAATTACGTCTTTGCCCCCAGTTCAAAATAAAATTCTGCTTTTGCCCCCAGCTAAAATTTATGATTTTCCCCCCTGCTCAAAATTACGATATCACCCTCAATTCAAAATTCCATTTTTTTGCCCCCAATACAAAATAAAAATATAGTTTTCCCCTGGCTAAAAATTAAGATTTTACCCTCGGAAAAAAAAATTAATTTTTCCCCAAGTAAAAACAAAAATATGACTTTGCCCCCCAGCTAAAAATTGTGTCAACGAGCTGCCTAACACTCTTTTTACTTTTCTTTTTTAGGGGGGTTATTGCACGGACCTCCCGGCCGCTGGAGTGATCCCACTCCACAAGCTAGCACCGTCCCAATGCTGCCTGGCGGTGAATACCCTGTCCCGAGTTGATTCTGTTTCCTCTGGGAAGAGGCGTGTGGCTTGTGACCATCACTGGAGTCGAACCCGGGTCTCTTGGGAGAGTTAGGGCGGGACTGGCCAACTGGGCTACCCCAGTTGGTTTTACTTTTCTTTTTTAGCGAAACTATAGTACTGTTTTTTTAATTGGTTGAGAATTATTCGGTCATCGCCCCGCAACGCGGACGGGGCATCACTAGTATATATACAATTCATGCAGCACTTGATGGGTATTATGTTCATTAAGAGTTGTGTATTGTTTTTTATCCAAGCACACTCTTTGTTATAAAGTAAATTACAATTATTAAAATCATTGAAAATTTCTATATCGTTTATTTTTAAATGCTAGATAATCATATTTTCATTCTTTTTTTAACGGCGAACG
The DNA here is from genome assembly GCA_030545235.1 of Helianthus tuberosus. Lineage (NCBI taxonomy): Eukaryota > Viridiplantae > Streptophyta > Magnoliopsida > Asterales > Asteraceae > Helianthus > Helianthus tuberosus. Next base: position 9,799,497 of record CM060384.1, on the reverse strand, counting down.
AAAAAAAACTGGTTATCCGGGGTAACCTAATGGCAAAAGGCCACCTCATAGGTTCGCGATTGCAGACAGCACTGGGTAGCCCAAGCCCATCATCTACAGTTCCGGGGAAAACTCGCTGCCTGAAGGTCCACCGCGGTAAAACCCGATTGGAATCAGATTCGAACTTGAAATATGTGGTCTTCAATCTCGAATCTTCACTTCCCCTCCAATGCTAGTTTTTTGTAATATATAAGTGCCTGTAAACACGTATTGATGGTGTTATGGACATTAGCAGAACTTTAAGTTATATAAGTATCAGTACCACGACTAACCAAATCGTGTTGATATCCTTTAGGCATATCACAATTTTGTTTTTTGGTTTTTTTTTTCGGTTGCTATAACGAATACAGGTATCGTAAACTAAACCAATACTAACTGAATTTCCGTCGTATCGCACAGAGGATTAACTCTAGTTGTTTATAAAAATACGGTATAAATAAACATATTTGTAATTGAAACTTAAAGATAAGTTTTCCTGACCAGAAAAGAAACACACATGACAAAACTACAACGAAAAACTTAAATAGCACATTTCTCAATTAAAGTAAAAAAAATACATTTATCATAACAGATAATTAATTTAACGACAAAAGATCTAACACAAATAACTTTAACGTAGGACTGTCTAAACTGCTCGACGATCGCTCGAAAAATGCCTGAAAACTGCTCGTTCGATTCCCGCTCAGTTTGTAAATGAGCCGCTCGGCTCGGTTCGACTTAAAAACGAGCCAAGCATGAGCAAAAGTCCCCTCGCTTGTCAAAATCTCGGTTTCGCTCGAATTATTATTATTAAATAATTAATATATGTATTATAGACTTTAAAATTATATATATATATATATATATATATATATATAGAAAGTATAATGTACAAAAAGGCTTATCCTACATTAACGTACGCGACAACATATATAACTTGCGTGATTTTTTTTTGATCAACTATAACATGCGTGATTTGTATCCCATGCGTGATTATAAGGCTCCCATGCGTGATTTTGTACCTCCATGCGTGATTATCACAAAAACTAGGGTTCCATGCGTTATTTTTCCCTGGTCTGATGGTTGACGCTGTCGCGTACGTGAAGTACGATAAGGCGTCTTGTATGTTAACCGCGCTCTATATATATATATATATATATATATATATATAGGGTAGGGTTCCAGCGTGAACAACCTCCCAAGAGTGAACTGCATGAACAAATATGGACCCTTGATTTCCTTTTTAGTTGTTAAGGGTAGGATTGTAATTATATAAAAAATTAGATTTAAATCATTATTTTAATAATTGAATTAAGTTACATATTTCCTAATTTAAATTCATTATCCACATTATGTTTATTTATTAATAAGATAATTATCAAAACAAACAACAAATCACTAGATTTCAATTTTTATTTTTATTTTTATTTCAGATTTCATCACCAGAATTCAAATTTTGATTTTTAAGATCCACATAACCTTCATAATTCAACAGTATACACATGTGTACTTGGATATAAATAGAACAATACACATGTGTACTCAGCATCGTACATATGTGTACAGTAATTCACAGGTGCACATCAACATTCAATACAAAAAAAATTCTGAGATATCACAAAAACAGACGATATACACATGTGTACATCGCATTAAAAAGAGGGCAAAATCAGAATACACATGTGTACATCGCATTTAAACAAATAATTATTTTAATAATTGAATTAAGTTACATCTTTCCTAATCATTGATTTGATTTGTAAGAGATTTATGCAATCAATTTAAGAAGATAATTGATTACTTGATTTGTGAGAAATTTATGCAATCAATTTAAGATTAAAATTACATATATACCATTTTTGTATTTAATTAAATGAAAAAATAACCAAATAATTACCATCATGCCACTCACTTTAATCTCAAGATCATAAAAATCAAGGGCCCAGATCAGTTCACGCAGTTCACTCTTGGGATTTTGTTCACGTTTGAACCTAATCCTATATATATATATATATATATATATATATATAATTATAATTATATAGATAAGTAGCCCAATAAAAACTAAAAGCCGAAGAAACTGTAGGATCGAGATTCGACCTTAACGAGTCGTTCAGAAGAGTTTTTACTCAATACGAGAGGCGGAAACAAACGTATCGAGTTGATTCAGCTTGCAATTCACTTTAAACTGTCTTATGATTGATATAACAACGTTTTACAGCAAGTAGACACTTCGGCAGCAGTTCGACTCTGAAACTGGAAAGTTACAAATGAGATCCAAGACACTAGTATTTATAGGCAAGCCTATTTCGTGCGAAATGGCTCATATGCTATTTCGTGCGAAATGGCTATAAACACAAATATCTCGTATTTCGTGCCCTAATCTATCTAATCTAATACAAGACTCGATACAAGACGAAGTCGACAGACATATGCACTAACAGACTCCCCCTTGGATGTTGACGAAGTCTTCAGTGTCGAGTCTTCGGAATCTTTAGCCTTTATCAGTCTTTTCGTTCTCTCCAAAGTATCTAACAATGTAAAACATTCTCAATCTCTAACTCTTCTTTTCCAGAATCTCATCTGACTCTATCTTTTATTGATCAGATCTCTTGATTCCTTAAATTATTCAGTATCAGCAGACTCCCTCTTGATGTCTTCAGACTCCCCCTTAAAATAAGCTGGGATCGCAGTCTAAAAAAAAACTTGTTCCAAGATAGTGACCTGGCTCTCATTCAGCTCAGGTATCGGAATCTAGCTATCCTGCACATTCTCTACCTCACAATAAATTTCACAAATTTAAAATTTGACAAATTTATATACCACTTGCAGATATTAATCAATCAAGAAATGATTTTACAATATTAATCTCTGATGAACCACTTGTAGAAATACCATTTTTCTTTCTCAAACAATTTTTCATCTCAAATAAACTCTCCCAAACCTTTTGTCATCATGTTTAGCACTCAGAATTTTGAAAATCAGCTCTCCAACATCAATTGTCGAAAATCTTTTTGAATTTTCAAAATTTTATGCTAGAACACATTGAAAATCTTTTTGAACTTTTGAACTTGAAAGAAAATGCAGTAAAAAAAATATTTACAAACAATATTTTTGTGAGTTTGTGTAAGAGGATCATATCAGTTTATGAGACATATCACCAACACCGTTAAGCATTAATCATTTTAAGTTCTAAACAATTCACTTAGATTGTCAGTATACTGATCCACTTAAATTTTCACACAGAGTTCAATTGTTTCGAGATACGATATTAATGTTTTAGAGACTTAGACTTATATGTGTGTCCCACTTCAGAATATACTCCCGTATCCAGATCCCAATATTCAGTCTTACAGGTGAGTATACCTAGATGATATCTGTAAAGGCTTAAATGCGATGGCCACGAGAGCTCAGGCTATTGCTTCCGCAAAATCAGAGAGATGATGGCTTCGACTTTAGGTGTGTTCCCTTTAGAGAATCTTTTCTTCAACAGCACATGATTAGCATTTTGCAATGTTTCATCATTTTTATGCTGAGGGAGGTACTATTATTTCAAGCAAGCGAAAGTATTATACGGGGACTAGGCCATTGCTTCCGCAAAATCAGAAGTCCCGGGATAATACCCCAGATATCACTAAGCATAAAGACCTAATATCTCAGAAAGAGGGATCTTTCAAACAAGATTTCGGGGGTTACCCATATATCTGAGAGATGTTCCCCACAAGATAAGTAAGTTTGAAATTTAGGTTTATATCTTGAACACAATCTACTAAATGTGTAAAAACCTACTGGCATATCATCAATGAGACCGTTTATCACATTTTAGCTTTCCAATTCTTTAGCGTGCTGTGATAGTCCACTGATGTACTATCATTTCCTCTTTTATACACCAAAAATCATTTTTGAATTTATCATGTTTTTGGCTTTTTCAAATTTTCTAATGTTTTTGGATTTTCTGAAATTCCTTACTCCCCCTAAAATTCAAAACCATTTTAAAAAAAAATTTGAAAACAAACTGTACAAATAAAGTGACAATTGTTGTGAATTGCTTCAAATCGCCATCCACTTGGCATAAACAATCAGAACTCCCCCTTACAACAAACTATTTTCCCATTAAGATTTCAAAACACTTAAGTTTGTTTTAATCAAAATGGTTTTTCCGGAAAATTAGTTTTGTTGATTTTCACAAACCACTTGTAGGTTAGGGGTTTCATCACATTGTTTTTCAACCAATTTTGTATTAAAGTTAAATCAAGTTCAACTTAATGACCTTGATAAACCACTTGTGGGTAAAAACATCACAACTGTAAATTTTTCAAGAAAGATGCCAATTCCTACTCCACACTTACCAACTTAGGAGTTCCGCCAAGTCATACTTTTCACATATGAAAAACAGACATCCAAGCCTGACCAAACTTGGATGTTACCTCCTCATCTTCACTTGAGGTATACATTGCCTTCTTTGATTCATAAAAATCTTTAACCCCTTTAACCTTTCCATCGATCATCTTCCCAAAAATCTTTTTCACATTTCCATTAAAGACCTTTTCAATATCAAATTCTTTCTTCTCAGAATAGAATTGATTCGAAATTTCAACCTTTCCAACTTTTTGTTTAAAATTTTTAGTTCTCAATGGTGGAAAGTATACATCATCCATTGGAGGAACTGAATTTTCTTCTTTTTGAATAACTTGTGGCTCCTCTGACTTTGTGGAATCAGATTCATAGCCAGTTTTCACATCAGATTTCTTAACAACCCATTTTCGGTTGTCAAGATTCACTCTTCTTTTGTAAAAAATTTTCGAACATTCACCAACTTCATACGTTGAATTTTTAAACACTTTGAACTTTTCAAGTGGTGGTTCGGTTTTATCAACAATCTTTTCTTTGAGTTTAGAAACAACTTCCTGTTTTGTGTTGGTTTTCTTTGGACAATTCCAGGCGATGTGACCAACTTCTTGACATCTATAACAAGTTCTTGTCTCATTTCTCTGATTAACTCCATTCTTCTCAAACTTTTGTTTCTCTACAAAGAACTCTTTGTTCGATTGTTTCCAGAATGAGCTCTTCTCTTCTTCCTCCGAACTTGCTCCTGAAACAAATACAGTTTTTGATTTATAAGTTTTCTCATTTTTATGATTTTTCGGTGAAATAAAACCAAGACCTTTCTTTTTGAAATTACCGTTATGGTTTGGTTTCTTTTGAAAACCAGAACCAGAACTGTAACCTTTTTTCTTGTTTAGACGTTGTTGAACTCTTGAAGTGTACTTTTTAGATTTTTCATTAAGATTTACATCTTTTATTTCAGAAATATTAATTTCTGTTAATTTGAAAACTTTTTTGATCTTTTCAATTTGAACACTTCTTATCGGAAATTCCTCATCAGAATATAATTTGTCTGAATCATTCAAAGTATATGCCACTTTGATTGGTTCGTCATTCAAATTAGATTTTGATAATAAAAATTCTTTATTGTAAACCCTTTTAACCGACGACTTTGGACTGTCAACTGATGAACTCGAACTCTCGGATTCAGACTTTGACTCTGACTCCTCATTTTTATCTAACACCTGATCTACCACTTTCTTTATTATCTCAGACTCATGATCAGTGTCAGACGATATGAATGTGACATCAATGTTTTCTGGTAAATCATCAGTTGTTTTGGACTTTAACTTTATATTGACAGCCTTTTGACTTGCTCCTCATTTGGTTTTCTGGGAGAATAACCTTCCCAGATCGGAGGCGGACACTTGTTATAATTTGCACTTTGTTTCTTACCAGTATCCTTCTCTTCATGCTTCTTGTCTTGAAATGCTTCAAAACCTGCAACAGTTGGATAAATTCGATCAATCAAATAATCAAAACTAGAATAACTTTGCAACAATCGTCTAATTCTTTCATTTTCAATACTTTCTGTCTCCAACTCCTGCTTCAGCTTTGCACATTCTTCAATGTAGTAATTGATAGCCTTTTGCTTTGACATCATTACTGCATTCATCATTGTTAATGCATTTTCTCTTTCAGAATTTGTCTTTTGTAGACCATTCACTGTTCTATTCAACACATCATACGATTCTTTCACATAATTGAGGTCGAACAGTAATTTTTCTTTCATCTTATCTTGCTCACTCAACTTCTCCTCTTTCTCTTCACATTGCTTACATGATTCCAAACACTTTAGACATGGTTTGAAAACTTCAACAATCTTTTCAACTTCAATTACTTTTCCAGCCTCAACCACATTCTCATTTTTAACTACCTTTTCAGCTTCAACCATCTTCTCATCAACTTTAACTTCTTTACTTTGATCATAATTCTTTTCCTGAGCAACAATCTCACATTTCACCTTTTTCATTTCTTTTGCTGCTCGTTTCTCCTTCAGCTTCTCCAATCTATCTGCAAAATAAAATTCAAAACTTTCAGGAGATAATACAGATTTTCCAATATTTATTTGAGTTTCTTCTTCATCATCACTGCTATCAGATGATGATTGATCAAAGACTTGATTACTTTCTGAACTATCATCTGAAGTAATAAACTCTCCATCTTGATTTTTCTCACTGTTGTCAAACACACTCATCCATTCTTTCATCAAATCTGGTTCTTGAACTATTTGTGCAATGAATGCTCCAAGCTTTGTATCAGGTGGAACGTATTTGTCCCAACTAAAACCTTCTGCCACTTTTTCATCATCTTGATCAATTATACCAAAATAAGCTTTCTTGTTCGACTCTTCGATTGCCTTCTTAGCATGTGCAGTTTGTGATTCTTGTTGTTGATACGGTTGATGAACAACTTGTTGATATATGGCTTTCCGATAATAATCATTATTTCCAAACGGATTCTGTGCTCCACTTGCTTCTCGAGTTTTACATTCCCTCTTGAAATGTCCTTTCTCCCTGCATCGAAAACAAGTAACTTTAGATTTATCAAAACCCAAAGTAGAAACATTAGCATCTCTAAAATCATCTCTTCCTGTAATCATCTTAAATTTTTTAGCTCTTCTTAAAACACTCGCTAAACACCACTTGATATCCATAAGCTCCATTTCTTCAGCATCGATCTGATCGTAATCCTCTTTTGTTAACATAGGATTTCCGATCCTTCCTGCAACCAATCCTTCATAAGATTCTAACACAGTAGCTAGTAGTGCCATATGACCTTTAACAACCTCTTCAGAAAAAATTTGACCGTTCTGAAGATGCAACGCAATGTTGCAGTGTAACACATGACCATTATTGATGTTTGAAATTTGGAACTGATGGCTTGAGGTTGAAGATTTAGGATTAACACTTGGATATAAAGAAAATCCACTGCTGTTGTTTGAACTTTGGTTGACTGATCCAGATGAATTTTCTGCACTGAAAGCAGTTTGGACCTTCGGACTTGCTTCAACATCCTGAACATTTCCTTTATAATACATTTTAATGTCTTGTTGACCACTCGGATTGTTCATTCTAGCAATCTTTTGCTGCTCAAGATCTTGTCCTTCAATCTTTTCAATGAACTGGGAAATTGTCAATTTGTCATATTCTCCAGTGTTCTTCAAGATCATTAGATAGGTACCCCACTCTTTCTGAGGTAAAGCATCAGCTAGTTTGTCAACCCATTCTTCTTGATCTTTGACTATTTCTAACAAAGACATAGATCGCACTAAGTGACAATATCTTTCAATCAGTTTCTTTGAAGATTCACCCGACAAACTTGTAAATAAGTCAAATTCTTTCTTTAGCAATGATTTCTTACTCCTGATCATCTTCTCACTTCCTTCAAACTTGATTCTAAGTGCTTCCCAAATCGAACGTGAAGTATTATCGTGTTGAAGCAATATGAAGATGTCTTCTTTCACAGCTTGCTGGAGTAGACTAATCATCATCTTTTCAGCTTTGTACATATCTCCTTCTTTATCCGTCAGTTCAGAAATTTCTTTGATAACTCCCAAATCTGTACGAGGTTTAACATACTTTTTCTCAATACACTCCCAAGATCTCAAATGATTTGCTTGAACCCAGTTTTCAAATCGATCTTTCCAACCATAATACTCCTCAATTCTCATTAGTTTCGGGGGTTTTTGTAAGGTTCCTGTTTCATTTTCCATGTTCATGCTTTGAGCAATGGCAGTAGGAGTACTTGGGGCAGTAGCAAACGCGTTGTAAAATTCCTCTTCCATGTTTCGGTTCTCAAAAATTCACAAACAGCCTTTCAAACAAAATACACTTTCACACGATATGACCTTTTGGTACGAAATAACCTGCAAGACAACTTCAAACGAAATGAAAATTTTCACACGAAATAAGAAATTTGGTACGAAATAGGTGATTTCGTACGGAATAGCTCACACGAAATAGTGATTTCGTACGAAATGAAAGATTTCCACACGAAATAAGGTATTTCGTGCGAAATGAAACAAATTTTGTCAATTCGTACGAAATGAACTGACTGTTTCGTACGAAATGCCTCACAAATGTGATTTCGTGCGAAATGAAATGCTTAGTCCGTGCGAAATGCTGCTGACATCATCATATCGATCAGATTTTTGTCCAATAGATCAATTTTTAGGTTGATTTTAGATTTGATTCTTTCAAGGCTTTGTTAAAACAATGTTTCGCATATAATGTGTGAAAATCAGGCCATTTTATCCGTAAAAACTTGTAAATTTTGAAAAAGAAGGTGTAGAAATCAGAATTTTAAGCTGAATCAGTAAGAACTCTTCCTCCTGAGCTCTGATACCAATTGTTTGATCGAGATTCGACCTTAACGAGTCGTTCAGAAGAGTTTTTACTCAATACGAGAGGCGGAAACAAACGTATCGAGTTGATTCAGCTTGCAATTCCCTTTAAACTGTCTTATGATTGATATAACAACGTTTTACAGCAAGTAGACACTTCGGCAGCAGTTCGACTCTGAAACCGGAAAGTTACAAATGAGATCCAAGACACTAGTATTTATAGGCAAGCCTATTTCGTGCGAAATAGCCCAAGCGAAATAGGCAGGTCATTTCGTGCGAAATGGCTCATATGCTATTTCGTGCGAAATGGCTCATATGCTATTTCGTGCGAAATAGCTATAAACACAAATATCTCGTATTTCGTGCCCTGATCTATCTAATCTAATACAAAACTCGATACAAGGCGAAGTCGACAGACATATGCACTAACAGAAACATACTAGCCCAACTCAATACCAAATCCTAACCCTAATTCCTAAAAATTCAAATCAGCACCCAATCTCCTGCTACATACGGACATACCTCCTACCACATATCTCGCTGCTGCTCAACTCAAGTCCAACTCATACGGATATGGTACAATCTCCTACCTCGCCGACTACTTCAAATCAGCAGAGGTACAATCTCCTACCTCCTGCCACATACCTCGTTGTTGCTCATGTTCGATTGTTGAGGATCCAATCTTTTCTCACGGCACAATCTCCTACCTCAAACAATCTTCTCTCACGCTGCTGCTCATCTCGATTTTACTTCAATTTTGATACCGAGATTGAACAATTGATGTATAATTAGAAGAGTAAATTCGGAATTGTATTGCTTTTGTTATTAAGGTGTTGGACATGTTTTAATTAAGTTAGGATTTGTTTTGTTAAATGCAGCCTGTAATAGTCTTGCTTTTAGTTTTTTTTTTTTTTTTTTTTTTTGTGTTGCTACACATGTTCTAATTTCGGTGCTGAGAAAAATCGAGCGAAACCGAGCAAAAACGATCCGCTCGATTCAAATTCAATCCGAGCACGAGCATCAGTTTTGTGCTCGGTTTTGCAAATTCGATCCGATCAGATCGAATCGGTTGTAATTCAATTCGAGCACGAGCAGACCCTCGCTCGGATTGGCTCATGAACACCCCTACTTTAACATACAAAACGTACGAACCGAAGGTTTTGCTGAAAAAAACGCGGTGGCATTTTCGTAATTATTAGTAATTATTAAAATTACTCTACAAATGATCCTGTAGAGTAATTTTGATATTTGTAGAGTAATTTTGTAAAATGTTTTTGTAGAGTAATTTTGATCTTCTAAGGTAATTATCAAAATTAATCTACAAGTGTATCAAAATTACTTTACAAGTGAATCAAAATTACTCTGCAAGTTTATCAAACAACATACAATTCAAAATTACTCTACAAATGATCTTGTAGAGTAATTTTGTAAAATGATCATGTAGAGTAATTTTGAAATTTTTTTTAGCATTTAGTTATGAGGTTTAGCTTTATGGTTTAGTTTTTAACATTTAGTTTGGGTGGGGGTGGGGGTTAGTTTTTTTTTAGGTTTTGGGGTTCTTTTTTTGGTGAGGTATAATTTTTTGATCAAAATTACTTTAAAAGAACATTTTACAAAATTACTTTACATGATCATTTGTAGAGTAGTTTTGATAATTACCCTACAAGCAAATAATTACGAAAAGGCCACTGTGTTTTTTTGCCTTTTTCATACTATTCGTACATTAAAGTTATTTGTACGAGAACTTTACCCTTAATTTAACAGGGATTATATGTTCTATACTTGCGTTCAATCATTTTTAGGCCTAAGAATCATTTTAGGGACCAAAAGCGAGAGTAAAAGTAAAAATTAAGGGCTCTTCTTTCATCGTCTTTAATGTGGAAATTAACTAATATCATATATTAAGATATAACAAGACCTGCAACGCAATAGTTATCATCTCAAGTGTTTCAAATGCATTCAAAAGAATAGTCCGTGCCGGTGTGCCACCATTAGCCATTTGCTTGATCACCTAAAAAATAAATTCAATATCAAAATGATATTTAATTCAGTGTAAAAGAAAGATGGTACATGTTGAACCGTCCCTTAAAATCTCATCTAAATAGATGAAATATGTTATTCCAAAAGCTTTTGCTACATAAGTAACAAAAATAATAAAATAGTTGATTTTAATCATGTTAGCAAGGTATTATAATTGTTTTTTCTTATTTGATATTAATTATTATGTCATTGCTGTATAGGTAGAAAAATAAAATAAAAATAGTTGCTTTTGATCATATTAACCTAAGTATATGATAAAACTGATTTTTTAACACTCAACACATTATAAGCTAAAACATTGGACTTTTGGGCCTTGGGGCCTGTCCAATTTTTAGATAATAAAAAGGATGACAAAAATATTAGCTGTCTGACTTGGAACGAGACCAATTTTTTTTTTTTCATGGAATTATAGCCTAGTGGCATCTTGGTGGTGAGATAAGGTTTTAAGACCATTAGGTCGTGGGTTCGATTCTCACAAAGGGGGGTTATTGCCGTTCAAAAAAAAATAGCTTTTTTTTTACCACTAGACTACAAGTCTGCGACAACTCTAATTATCTAGATAATCATATTTACATATTAATATCTACAATAAATTTACATATAATCTATCGAAAATCAGGGCAGGCAAATCGTGTCTTATCGGGTTTAACAGGTCTCTAACGACGCGTGTAACACAAGTATTAAACTTGAATACAACTCGTTTAACTACTTTATATCTCATGTTTATAACACAGTTTTACGTTTTATGTACCAAGAAGAATAATTGATGGATCCTAACCTCATAATTATATTTATTTTTAAAAAGTAAAAAAATCACGTTGTGTACTTTTTCAGTAAACTTGTCTAATCGTGTATTATACAGATATCTATTGCCAGCCCTATCGAAAATAAATAGAGAACCTAAATTTTAGAAGCACACCGGCATGGAGCACTTGCTTCACTTGAATGACCCTAGAGCCGACCTTCCATTCATACTTTACATTGAGATTAACATGTATTATAGAAATATGATACCTTTTTCCGTAATAAAAAATTAACACATGCATATGTATTATTGATTCAACGAGATCCATATAGGGATGACAATGGACCAAGTATGACTAATCCTATATCCATACCTGGTTATAAAATATTGTCCCATACCCGACTCATTACCCGTCGGGTATCGAGTATAAGGGGTGCAAACGAGCCGAGCCGAGCCCGAGCCTTACCTTAATCGAGCTAGGCTCGTTACAACTTGGAGCTCGGCTCGTTAGTAAAACTTAAAACTCGAGCTCGGTTCGACGATCTAAGTATCTATGGCGCGAGTTAAAACAAGCTAAAGCTCGACCCGAGCTCGTTTTTTGTTGTTAATGAGCCAAGGCTCGACTCGATAGTTTGAGAACTCAATTAAAAAAGAACATCTAGATCATTCAGAAAGTAATACATAGTTTAAACCCTAAAGTATACTAAGCTCGATAAGGCTCGTCGAGCCTAAACAAGCTACGCATACAAGGCTCGAGCTCGATATCTAATCAATCCTAATTTCAAGCTCGAGCTCGGGCTCGAGCTCGATAAGGCTCGGCTCATTCGAGCTTATTATCGAGCCAATCTCAAGTAGCTCGCGAGCCGCTCGGCTCGCTTGCACCCCTAGGTATACCCGTTAGGATTTTCATGTGTATAGATATTTTTTACTTTACTTTATAATTTTTTGTTTTAAAAATCCTATTTAATAAATGAGAATTTTAGGTTGCCACATCTCACCCTTAACTTTTCAACATTTTTGAGGGAATGAATTCTAGAGTTTGTGGATTTATTTAAAACAATTATATAAACTAAATAAATAACTAAGAGTAAATTGCCATTTTAGTCCCTGAGTTTTGTCTCAAATTACCATTTTAGTCCAAATAGTTTTTTTTTCTCCTCTGGGTCCCTGAGTTTTCCATTTTGTTGCTATTTTGATCACACCCTCTAACTTTGTTAAAAAAATGTCAGTTGTCTCAAGGGTATTTTGGTCAGATTACATATATGTTTTGTTTTGTTGCCATTTTGATCCAAAACTATATAAATAAATAAAATAAATAAATAAATGTCATAAAAATATATTAGAAAAATATGTTATATTTTAAATATATATAAAAAAACACACACAAATAAATACATATCATTTCTTTTTGAGTAAACTGCCATTTTGGTCCCTGTGGTTTAGGCATTTTTGCCATTTTAGTCCAATTCTCAAACTTTTTAAATCTGGATCCCTGTGGTTTCATCTTTATTGCCATTTTAGTCCAAAATTCAAAATCCTCCTTTTTTTTACTGTTCCAAAAAGTTTGAGATTTGGACTAAAATGGCAATAAAAGTTAAACCACAGGGACCAAAATGGCAGTTTACTCTTAATATTGGACTAAAATGGCAATAAAAGTGAAACCACAGGGACCCAGATTTAAAAAGTTTGAGATTTGGACTAAAATGGCAAAAGTGCCCAAACCACAGGGACCAAAATGGCAGTTTACTCTTTCTTTTTAAGAAAAAACTAATCAAAACCAAATTTTATCTCACTCTCTCTTCTCTCGCATCTCTCTCAGACACCACCACCGCCCCACCATTCCCGACCACCATGCACCGCCACGACCATCACCGTGCACCACCACAACCACCGCCATTCACCACTACAACACAGCCACTCACCACCATAGCCCCACCCCTTTCACTCTCTTCACATGAAACCTTAAAATCAACCTTTAAATCTGCTAGTGGAGACCCTAAAATCGACCTTTAAATCTGCTAGTGGAAGCCCTAAGATCGACCTTTAAATCTGCTAGTGAAACCCTAGAGCCGCCGCACACGGCGGCGGCGGAGACGTGGTTTATCAGCAGGTTCATAGAAAGGGAGAGAGAGATAGACGCGAAAGAGTGAGATCAGAGAAAGAAAAAGGATCTGCAGCGGCAGCGGCTGAGCTTTCCGGCGACGGCACCGCCGTGTACGGCAGCAGTGGCGGTGTTTTATGTTTCCCGACGGGTTCTCCGGTAAATCACTTTCCAACTGTGTCATTTCTCTTAGCATTGATTTAGATGATGATGTGATTTTGTGAAGATGGTGACCGATGGTAGTTTGGTGGGGCTGTAAAGAGAGAGAAAGAGAGAGACGGGTGGTGGTAAGTTATGGAGTGGGTGGTGGCATGTGATGGTGGTGGCGGTGATGGGTGTCGGTGGCGATGATGGGTGGTGGCGGTGGCGGAGGCGGTGGTAGATGTTGACGGTGTTGGGTTGGTGTGGAGAGAGAAAAGGGGAAGAATGGAGACACAGTAAATGTGTTTGTATATATATTGTTATATGTTTTTTTATTACATTAAATTGTTTTCTTTTATTTTTTAATGTAAAATAAGTATTGGATTAAAATGGCAAGTTGTAAAGTTTTAAACAAAAATGCCAAAAATACCCCTGACTAAAACTGAGGCTTTTAGACGGAGTTAGTAAATATGATCAAAACGGCAACAAAATAGAAAAGTCAGGGACCCAGAGGCGAAAAAAAAAACTATTTGAACTAAAATGGCAAATTTGGACAAACCTCAGGGACTAAAATGGCAATTTACTCAATAACTAAATTATATCATATTTTCACTCCTATTAATATGTTATTTTTACGTTCGTGCGTTTATATTCAAAATCCAAAATAGCTTAATAGAAGACTCAACCGGATTAATTATTAAATTCATATTAAAATTTGATTTTATTGTGTTCTCCCCAACCCTCGATTGTTTTTCAAAGTTTCAACACTTAAAAGTTAGTATTCGATTTGATCGTCTTCTATGTGTTCATCTAATTATTCATTACATTACTAATATTTTTGTTGAACCATAGGCGATGTTTCGTTTTTTATTTCCAATTTCTAATGATCTCTACATAAGGATAAAAGTTGTTATTTTAAAAAATGTAGCAATATTCATGGACAATTGTTGTAGTTTACTTTTGCTATATTAGGCCGGAGGGTGTGGGGGGCGCCACCCTCGCCACGTCACTGCCTATAGCGCCCCGGGCGCTATACACCCACACCCACCATATTAAGTTGGGGCGTCATACTTCACTCGCCAACATGGTAACGAGAGGAGAAGGGGGTATCAGGTGGGGCCCACTTGTTTGGACCAATCAAATTTTTTTTTTTATTTTCCTCTATAGCGCCCCTAGGGGTTATCACCACACCCTCCATGTTAAAGGGGGGGGGGGGGGGTTATAAAGCTGAAGTAGCTGACGTGGCGCCTACGTGGCGCTGAGGTATCCTTATAAAGCCCCAAGGGGGTTATCCCACACCCTCTAGCCTAAATGAAGCTTAAAGCCTTCTCCAACTCTATATTCCCAAAATTCAGGGTTATCTTTGTGTTTGAAGAACGAGGATCAACGATAAGTAAACAATGTGCTTTTGGAGCAAGTATGAGAATTGCCCGGGTTGTAAGGGGATTGAAAAAAATAAACCCAAACCGGATTACTCATCAAAATGCTCATATTTAGATGAATTGTGGTGCTATGTGTTAGTGAGTATATTTCTTATTTTATTATTAAGTCATTCATATTTCATGGTTTAATTATTATAGCCGACAACTAAAAGAACGCCACTAACACACTATCTAAAACATTCATGCCATACGACTTGTATGGTTATGCGGGTGTCATATAGAACTATGAGTTAATGTCGTCGTTATTATACGCCTGTTTATGTTTGTGAACATTCGTTTATTTAAATCGTTTATGTTCGTATATTTAAGTTCATATATGTTTATTAGACCATGTGTAGTGGTGAAGAAAAATAATGTCCCCACCATGGGGTATTATCTGACACGTGGCAGTCCAGTCAGCATGGGGCGTTATTGCAAAAGTAGCGTAGTGGGAATAATGCCTAGTAATGCCCCTTCCAATCATTAAAAAAAAAAAAAAAAAAAAACAAGCTAGTTGGTCATTAGCTAGTCAAACTCTCCTCCACTCCCATTGGCCACTTCAATAAACCATTTGACCACTTCCAACGTTTTAATTAAAACGCCAAGATCCAATTTTTTTCAAAAATAACGCCTAATAACGCCGGGTGTAATGGGGGTGGGGGCGTTTTGGGGCGTTTTTTTTCAATTTTTTTTAAAAATACCGCCCCACTACGGGTGGTTGAAGTTTAAGTTTGATTAAGTTTGTTCGTTTATGTTTATTTACACACTCATTTAATTTTTAGACCATTAAAATTTTATCTTTAATTGTCATCAGAAAAAACAAAATTACTACAGTAAACTCTGAATCCTTGAATAAAAATGACTTATTCATTAACTTTTAACATTGTGAACACAACCCAATTCAGCCAATATATAGGGTCAGCTATTCGGTGGAACTTACCACTAACTTTTACAACTAGTAACAGTGTGGTTAAACTAACATAATCATTTGACATTCATAGTATAATACTAAGGCCGGAGGGTGTGGGAGGCGCCACCACCGCCAGGTCACCATCTATGGCGCCGCCGGCGCTATACCCCCACACCGAGCCATTCAAGAGGGGCGCTATAGGTGAGCTCGCCACCATGTTAACGAGGAAGAAGGGGCTGTTCAGGTGGGGCCCACTCGATGTCATCCAATCAAAAAATTTTATTTTTTTTTAACTTTGTTTAATAGGGGGCTCCATCCCACACCGTGCAAGTTAAAGAAGGACGTTATAAAGCCCCATGGCTGACGTGGATCCTACGTGGCGCTTACGTGTCTTGATAAAGCCCCTAGGGGCTCCATCCCACACCCTCCAGCCTAAGTATTTTTACGAGCTTGGGACAGAAAATGCCGCACGACAATTCTGTTTTACAACACCTCCTGAGGTGGGCCCTGATGTTCCTTATACTTTTGGTACTATCCATATTGCATATAAGGGTGAAGGGAGTCGTTAAACACTTTGTGTGGCAAACCAAAAAACCGACCAATCAGAGCGTGCCATGTCAATCGGTGAAAAGTGTTTAAACTTTGGTGAAAAGTGTTGGCAATGGTTTAGACACTTGGTGAAGTGGTAAACTATTTTAAAAAAAAAAGGAAAAATGTGTGATTGGTTGAGATTGGATTGGACCCCACCCCAAACCCCCCTCTCTCTCTTCTTCCTCCCCTCACCGATTCGGTAATGCCCCATCGATTTAAGCCCATTTCGTCAAACACCTCATGCGGCAAATGGGTTGGCATTGGTTTGCCGCCCATTGCCGATCGGTGAATTGTATTTGCGGCAATCGACTCCCTTCACCCTAAGTGTGTAAGGAGTGGTTAAACACTTTGGAGTGGCAAACAAAAAAACCAACCAATCAGAGCGCGCCATGTTAATCAGTCAAAAGTGTTTAAACTTTGGTGAAAAGTGTTGGCAATGGTTTAGACACTTGGTGAAGTGGTAAACTATTTAAAAAAAATGAAAAAGTTGTGATTGGTTGAGATGGCATGGACCTCACTCCTTATACACACACACACTTCTTCACCCCTCGGCATCATCCTACCGATTTGGTAAACTTTGGTGACTAAACTTTTGTAAGGGGTGGTGTTTACCGAGTGGTAAACCACTTTGCCACACTTTACCGATTCTCACTCCCTACACCCTAAGGCTTCTGGGTACGGGGACCGTCCCCCGATAGTTTCGGAACGGCGCCGACCCAAACACCTTGCCGCCCCCCCCCCCCCCCCCGCTTCGTCCTTGGCGTCGAGTATGGGACGTTGGGGATGATCCACAAGAAAACAAAAACCTACCCTCTCCCTCTCACACACACCTAGGGCTGCAAACGAACCGAACGAACACGAACAAGACCTTGTTCGTGTTCGTTTGTTAAGAAATGTATGTGTTCGCGAACCGTTCACGAACACTTATCGAACGAGATTTTATGTTTGTGTTCGTTTGTTTGTTAAGGAAATGAACTTGTTCGTGTTCGTTTGTGTTTGTTTGCTAATTTTAGGCAACGAACAAAAACAAACGTTGACGAACACAAATTAGCACAAACTAATGTTCACGAACACAAATGGGAACAAACGAACACAAACAATCATTCATGAGCAGAATATATAATGCACGGACACTTATTAGATATTTAATTTATTGGAATTTTGGATTATTTAAATACATATAAAAACTAAAAACACTAATGAACTATCGAACACGTTGCCGAACGTTCACGAACATAAACGAACGAACACGACATCTATTCATATTTGTTCATTTAACTAAACGAACAAAATTTCTTGTTCGTGTTCGTTTGTTTAATAAACGAACGAACACAAACGAACTGTTCGCCGAACGTTTGGTTCGTTTACAGCCCTACACACCTATACATACAATGTATACATATACATTTTAGGTCCATCCTCCCATTTCCATACCTCTATCCTCTTTGCCCCATACTCATGCCCATCCTACGTGGCGCTTACGTGGCGGGCCATCCTCCAAGGGAGGACCATCACTATACCATGTAGCCTAATGCTTATAAGCTTATTTATTCAATTGAGTAAGTTACAAAAATCGTCCTTTATGTATGTCACTTATTGCAAACTGTGTCCTTTGTCTTCAATAATTACAGAAAACATACTCGACGTTTGCAAACTCTTGCAAGTTATGTCCTTTAGCCCTAACTCAGTTAATTTTTGTGGTTAAATCTGACCAAATGGACCCCACATCAGGGTATTTTTGTGGTTAAATTTGACCAAATGGACCTCACATGAGAGTAAAATGACCAAAATACCCTCATGTGGGGTCCATTTGGTCAGATTTAACCGCAAAAAAATTAACTGAGTTAGGGCTAAAGGACATAACTTGCAAGGGTTTGCAAACATCGAGTACGTTTTCTGTAATTATTGAAGATAAAGGACACAGTTTGCAATAAGTGACATATATAAAGGACGATTTTTGTAATTTACTCTATTCAATACTATGACTAATAAATTATTTAATGGGCTTACTTCTTTATGATACTAGGGGGAACACCCGTGCGATGCACGACATGCATAATAGTTATTGTTTTTTCCTGGAACGACGACTGATATAGATAGTGCGTGACACGGTACGAAAGTGCGAATATAGTATAGATTTTTAAAACAAAAACCGGTTTTTTTTTAAAGTTAGCCGTTTGACCATGGTTATTTTGACCAAAGTCCACTCCTCGTTCGGCGCTTTGTGGTAGCGCTACCAGTCAAAAAAGGCCCAAAACGCCCGAGGGTACAGTGTTCCCCCGCGTTTTTAAGACGCTTTGAGAGAGGTTTGCGCCCCACCACATGTGGTCTCACAAAACTTCAAATCTATAGACGTGTGGTTTCTCAACCCTCTTCAAAAGACGTCACAGTTTTCAAATTTTTTTATTTTTATTTTTTCTTTTTCATTGTTTTAGATGGTGTAAAAAATATGTTAAATATATATATTATACTACATACACATATACATATAAATTCAGTTTTGACATCTAAAAGTCAAATTGCAGGTTTTGTTCCCTTTTATAGATAAGAAAGCAGTTTATTATTTATTACTAAAATGTTGTATTAACTTTATTCTGCAACATATTCTTTATAAACTATGCTTACCTTGACATAACCTAATAGCTATATTTCCTTATTAGAAGTCTCTGATAATTGAAAATTAGTACATATTATTACCTTGCTGGTGAACACATTTACTCTATGTTTAGGGAACAATTTGATTAGGTTGCTGATACTGAATTGAATATCACACCAAATTACAATAGCAGTTTATATTGCTACTATTCACCCAAATCAAGCACCTTAAATAAGTCAGTGTTTCTCTATATTCAAAAAACGAACTATAACTAACGATTATTAAATTGCAACAGTCAATTCAATCCAAATACTGCAATAGAAACATAAAATCTACCACAATTCGTTGGTTAATCACGTATAGTTCTTAATCGATTAGAATCAGAAAAAAGGAAATAGACTCACCGTAACTTAAAATCAGGAAGAAGGCGAACAAAGGGGCCGAGTTTTTCGAAATCAATGACCCCTGTCTTTCATTGTTATTCCTTGAATGAGGTAAGCAAGACCCCATACTACACACTGCATACACATACATAAAAATTGGGTTCTATATTATTTGTATAAACACCGATTGGAAACCCTCACATTGCATTTGATGAAACCCTAATCAATATAAACACACACACTAACACTCACGAATCGAATCGAATTTATAAAAGGAAAAATTCGGGCTGTTTTTACCTCTTGCTGCTCCAAATCTTCATTACCATACATTATCTTCATCTTAGAGATATAGATATTGCACTTAAAGGTTGCTGGAGAGTCGGAGGATGATGTGTAATTAAAGGAGCAAGTAAATGACCCATTTTGATTCCAATTGAAGTTGCCGACTGATGGAGAGCCTGTGCAGGAGATCAATCGAAGATATATGTCTGAGAATTGTGTGCCAAATCGATGAAGATCTTCAATTGGGGAGAAGTTAATTACGATTCCAATTGAGTTGCCGACTGATGGAGAGCCTGATGGCGAGCCTGTGCAGGAGATCAATCGAAGATATATGTCTGAGAGTTGTGTGCCTAATCGATGAAGATCTTTAATTGGGGAGAAGTTAATTATGGATTGGAGAGCATATATTGAGAGGCGAAGGATGAATATCACGAACTCCAAAGTCCCCACAAACGCCAGTTAAACAACCCTTTCACTTCCGGAAGTCCTCTTCTCGCCGTTGCATCCGTCTCAACCATCAAAATACGATCCAAGGGCTAAAAAGTGGTTCCTAATTATGCAATGGTTATCATTTGAACCTTATTCCATGAGACTTGAGGTAAGATGCAAGGAGCATTCTTTTGAGTTTTAAACCATCTGTAATTAAGTTCATTATTTAATCATTATTGTTGCAATTATTAGGTATTATAGATAATAATACCCCATGAAATTACCTTTTAGTAATTTTCGTTTCTAATTGGTTAGCATCTTTTAAGTTTTAAAACCATTTATAGTTATAATTAAATTCATAATAACGTTGATTAAGTTTTTTTATATTTAATTATTATTATTTTTATTTCATATGATGTTCATCAACTATGTGATAAAATTGCAAAAAAGGTTGTAACCTTATTTGTATGATGTTTAGCAATTACTAAACCAAATAATAATGACTTAATTATAAAATTCAATCAAGTAATCGGTTACGGAGAACTTGAAACGGAAAAGCAATGTAAATATGAGGAAGGTGATGATGTTCAACTAAGTCAAATGATTTAATTCTTTATCAAGTATTTAACAATACTTAATTTATAAAGTTATCAATTTAATTGTATTTATCAATTTATACTCATGTAGAAAGACTAATTTGTCCCTTTACTAACTTCATTGAGTTGTTGTACTATAAGCATAATATGTTGCAATTATTTAAATTTGGTTGGAACCCTTGTGAAATGCTTTATACGATAGTATAGATAAACGCAATCAATTTAAATCTTTTGCGCGGGTTGAAAACATTCGAGCCCTTAAAGTTTGCTGCCCAATCCTGTCAAACAATACCTCCTCAAATATTTCCTCTGCATCTATATTGCCTATATATAGTATCAATTAAATCACACAAAAGCATCATATGTTTAAAAAAAATAGTAAAGTAGAAATTAAAAAAGGAAATACCAATAGGCCAAATAAATGTCTATCTCCAAATGAATAACTTTTCTCGTACCCACCCTTTTACACCTCCATATACATGAAGCTGCAAAAAAGGAAAAAGACTATAAATTTATGAACAATTAAACAATACATTGGTAAATGGTTCCAGATACTATAGTCATGCAAGGGTACCTTGATGAAGTATGAAGTGTCTGTCTTTTTGTATCCAATAACCTGTGTGTATACTTTATATGTAATATAAAATCATAATTTGAAAAAAAAAACCACTAAATCACCACAAACATAATAAAACATCAATATAAACTCATAGATTATGTAAAAGAAAACTGTTATCCCATTTGAATATTTTAAGAAACAAACCAAAGTTTTTTCGAATAAATGTTGAAATGGGTATAAAAGAACACGCCTTTCCACCAAGATAAATAAATTTCATATCAACTTATCTCTTTCTTATCTCTTTCTTTTCGACTCTAACTCGCACAATAGTAGACAAAGGAGTTGATGTTGAGTGAAATGGTGAATTTATAGCAATGATAGGAGATTCCTTAATCGATCAAATTTATTACATATTGATTGAAATTGGACCTTTGGAGTGCTTTTGCGGTTTATCCCAATAGGTTTCGTTTATTAATTGCATTTAAGTACCGAACTTATTATTGTATTATTATAATTAATTGTGATTATATTCTCATTTAATTATTTTTTTATTTTTTAATATTAATGTAGAAAGACCATTTCACCCCTTACTAACATCATTAAGTTGTTGTACCATAAGTATAAAAGATTGTAATTACTTAAATTTGGTTGGTATCCTTTTGAAATGCTTTATAATATAGTATAGATAGATAGATAGATAGATAGATAGATAGATATAGATATAGATAATTATTTTTTTTATTTTTTAATATTAATGTAGAAAGACCATTTCACCCCTTACTAACATCATTAAGTTGTTGTACCATAAGTATAAAAGATTGTAATTACTTAAATTTGGTTGGTATCCTTATGAAATGCTTTATAATATAGTATAGATTAGGTTCTAGCATTAATGTACTGTACTATATGTTAATATGGTGTTTCATGCATTGCTTTGTTGCAAATTGTGTTGTTTTATTTGTAAATTATTATTATTATTTATAATAATCTAATTAATTTAGCCAAAATCTTGTTAATAATATATTAGAATATATATATATATATATATAGTTATTTTAATACTTTTATTATTTTAATATTATAATAATAATTCCTTTTTTTTACTGTTTAACTTTAATTTAATGATTTTTTAGTATCACGGGGTGGGATAAGCTTGGTGTCAACCGGTACTGGTATCGAAAATACCGGTACGGTCTTGTTTGGTATCGGTACAAATAGTAATTTTAATATTTTAATAATATATATAGTTTTTTAAATATTTTTATTATTTTAATATTATAATAATAATTCTTTTCTTTACTTTTTAACTTTAATTTAATGATATTTTTATGATACTTATGATCTTTCGGTTTAAATTTTATCTTAATCTATTAAATTTTAATACTAATATCATGGATAAGTTCTTAATATTTGATATCATTTGGATCCCTTTACCTATTTTTTTATTATATGTTTTCTTTGAAAATATATTGTTGTGTTTTTATTACGAATTATATTTGAGCTACTTTTAATATATTAGTTACTTCGAAATTTAAATTTATGGTTACCTTGTCAAAGATCATTTTATAGAATAATCATAAGTTTGGAATAATTATCTTTAAACCAATTATTAAAACAAATTAAGATCAAAGTTAACTTTAAACTAATCTACCTTTATCTATAATATATTATTTAGTATAATGTGTTATTGAGATATTAATTTTAATGATTATTGATATATAATTATTTTATTTTATTTTTATCTTATCTCTTATTTATTTAATGTAAATTAAATGCAATTAATAGGATTTTTATAGGATGATGCATTTAAAACAACCATAAATTTTGGTTTTAAAATAGAACATATAACTAAACTTTAGAATATATATAGATTTGTAGGAGATCTTACTTCATTTTTTTCACCTTTTCGATGCTAGACTAAGAGGGTGTCCTGATGCATGTTTTGAACATGATTATTGATAGTTTTTGCAGGTTTATTGGCTTTGTCATTAATATTGAAAGTTCTACTACAGGTCTATATATTGTTTTAGTTGAGTAAAACTATGGATTTTATGGAGAAGTTGATGTTTCATGTGAGGGGTCCGTTCTCCGAGAACTTATAGAGAAGAGTGGTGGTGTTGATAGATTGTTCTTGTGACATTCTTGCACTGGTTTGCTTATAGCATGTCATTTTCTCATATATATTTTTTATTCTTTGTTATTATAGGCATGGTCTAAAGAGGACCATTTTACCATAGCAAAACAAAGAGCTAGCAATTGTGTAAAGTATGGTTTAGTGAGGTAAATATTGTCGCAAAACAAAGAGCTGGCAACTTTGTTATGTATGGTTTAACAAGGTAAATATTGTCTGCACTGTGCATTGTAAATATTGTAATTTAATTGTATATAAACTAGATGTATATTGAATGGCGTATTACTTGTATCACATATAGTTATATCGAACTAGGAACATCTTTTTTTACTTGACATTATATCTTTTATTTAACCCGTGTAATACACGGGTTACCAACCCTATATAATATATTAAAGAGTAAATTACTTTTTGAGTCATTGTGTTTTAGTGGTTTTAATCATTTGAGTCTAAAATCAAAATGTTTAACGTTCTGCATCCCTAGACAAATATTTTTATCACCTTTTGAGTCCATTTTTTAACCTTTCTGAGTCCAATTATTTAAACAAAAATGGACCCAAAACATTATAAAATGAGCAAAATTGTACTCAAAACGTTATAAAATAAGCGATCAGGGACTCAGGGTGTTAAACTTTTTGATTTTAGGCTCAAGTGGTTAAAACCACTAAAACACAGAGACTCAAAAAGTAATTTACTCTATATTAAATTATGATAAGGGTAAATTACACTTTTCGTACTTTACGTTTGTATCAGATTGCAATAGCCTTTAACTTCAGTAATTATAGTCACAATCCTTTATTTGAAAAACCCAGTACATCTTTCGTCCATTAACACTAACAAGGTTAAAATTTTCAGTTAAGTCTATTCATTTAAGGGCAGTTTAGTCTTTTTAATTAATTATTTATAATATAAATAAAAGCAAATTAGATCAAATATAAACACCTCCTTTCTCTTTTACTCTCTCTCTAAACAAACCAACAGCCACCACCATCAAACCCACCACAACCCACCAACAACCACCATTACGCCTCAACGGACGCTTCAAGAAACCGAAGATCCTGAAAAATAAAATGAAGAAAAGACCCAGAATCCAACTTCCCATATGCTAATGACAGTATATAAAGCGTATAAACAGAAAAAATTGCTTCGTTTGTTGATTTCTTTCATAAACTTTGAGCAATCCCCCCTTCATCCCTGATTGCTAAACCCCCTATTTTCAAGATTCACAAAACCAAATCTTTTAGGGTAATTTAGGGCAAAGAAAAACTTAATCTTTCAAAACTCAAAACTGATGAACTTGAACAAGATAAAAGCCCACATCAATCCACAACTCCAATAAATACAATTGAATTATTGGGGACAAGTTACACTCAAATAATCAAATTCAACACCTAGATTAAATTGGATTGCGATTGGTTGATTTTTACTCATACAAGAGTCAAGAATTAATTTCGAAGGTATGTTTTTTCAAAGGTTGAAACTTTGAACAACGATTATGATCTCAAAAACTAAAAAAGGTTGAAACTTTCATACAAATAACAAAAACCCCATAAGAAATAACACCTTTATTGAATACAAACCGGTGATTTGAGGTAGTATATATTTAACTTCAGATGCAAAATGAAATTTAACCGTGTGGATCTAATTGGGTAGCGTGTGAATCACGAAATGTAGGTTGGAAAATTAAGAGGAAAATGAAATAAATGGGAGGCGGCTGAGTCAAGTTCCGACACGATAGACTCGTGAGTTGAGTGAGTCGTTGTTAATGGCCGAAAGGGGTGAAGGGACTGCAGTGGCGGCGGTTGTGGTAGGGGCAGGTGGTTATGGTGATAGGTGGTTAGCTTGGTGGACAGATTTGGTGGTCGTGAGACTTGGATAACAGATTGAAGTTTAGAACCCAAATTTGGGAAAGAGGGTGAAAGAGAGGTTTATAAGGTGGGAGGAATCAAGGGTAAAAGGACATGAATGCCCTCACATGGAAATCACGTGATACAGTTTAACGTTTAATTTTAACTTTGTTAGTGCTGAAGGACGAAAGATGTAACGAGTTTTCCAAATAAATGATTGTGACTGTAATTATTGAAGTTAAAGACTACCGTTGCAATCCGATACAAACATAAAGGACGAAAAATGTAATTTACCCTTATGATAAATAATATACATATCATTATCACCATAATAATATTTGTTATATATATATATATATATATATTATAATATTAATCTCAAAAAATAATTTTGCATTTTATAGTATATAAATATGAATAATGTCATCAAAATAAACATTTCAAATAAAAGTTTATTTTTCAAATAATAAAGCTACAAGAATGAAACATTACTAACAAATATGAATACTTAAAAGTTTTCAGGTATATATTTTTGGGTAACCGGGTCAGATATCATCTAATCCCATACCCATAAAATATTTTTTTTCTATACACATATGTCACACCCCGATATTTTCACATATTATCGGTGGGCCCGATGGGGAGTATCGTGACGTAGTTGATATCATCATAGTCAATATACACAATATAATAGCATAGCGGAAGGCTTAGGTAGATAATTACTATGACAAACCATAGTGTCCGAGTGTCCAAATAAAAGAATATACAGACTGGTTGTAACAGAGATCCACAGGCGGATCATAAAACAAATACAAGAACTGAAATAACAGACTTTAGGCATCTAAGGATTTGCAAGATCCTCTTATTTGACAACAAGTAGCTCCAGCCTAATTCCGTGAGGTACCTGTCACTTAGTCTTTGGAAAATACGTCAGTTTTCACTGGTAAATACAATTAACCGACTCATTTGAAAAGAGTTTATGAAAATTGATTTAAGTACATAAAGCACAAACCATTTATAACTTGGGACAATCTTTCTATAAAATATTGTATACAGTTTTACATGTTTGTCATACATATGGGGCCGGTTTGGAAGCCGGTCATGATTAACCGACTCACCACTATAAAACCCATAAAGGAGTTATCCCCAACATGTGGGTTATTTAGCATTTGCATCTGTCAGGTGTATGCCTACACCCCGTGCATAGGCCGTGGCCATTTTTAAATGAAATGAGCCGAGGATATCCAGGACATGGTCGTTAACCCCCAATGTTTATGTTATCAAACAAAATAGATTAAAACGGGTTATGAAATTTATTAATCACAGTCCGATTAAATGATTTCATACCCAACCAAGCGACATTATTATTATACCGTATCCCAAGCCCGTATAAGGAAAATAAGTTAAAAGTATTTACCTGAGCTAGATGTGTTAAGATGTAACTCAGCCGTATGTTTCCTAAAGCTTTATGTAAATACCTTCTACCGAGGCTACTCAATCTGTATGGAAGGTTTATTAACATATTAGGATACTAACGGGTCTTTATTTAAGTCAAAGACTTAGACCGGTTAGTTTGAAAGATACTTAACGGTTCTATACGCTAGATTAAGCGAAGACCGGAATAGAACGTGATTTAGACCCGGCAAGTTTGGATACTTGTATAATATGGGTAAACTAATCACATTCTGGATTTTGAAGTGAAAGTGATAAGGTTAAACCCGTTTTGGTTAATTTATGTAAACTAGTTACATAAACCGAATCGAACGCATAAATGCATAACGGGTAACGAAACGAATTATATACAGGTCTCATATGTTATTATGCTTAAAATATTTTAATACATCAGTAGGATGTTAACATATATGCCCAAAAAGTGTTTAAAACTAATTGAAGTCTCGTATGGACACTTTGGTCATTTTAATATTTATGAAAGAGGTTTTATAGTAAACTGATATTCTGGTCTTAAGTAAACAGCAAAAATATTTATTTTATGTTGTTATAACAGTAAGATATCATACATATGTGTGATTTACCGTTTATGACCAAGCTATGCCCCGAAAGGGTATTTTGGTCATTTCACATATGCTTTTAAGGACATTTTTGAAAGTCTAAGTTCATGACTTATACCTACTGTAATAATATTAAAATTTATTTAAAAATTCAGTAGGTAACAAGTCTTAGGTGCTAATTATGGTTTTGAACCTTACCATGCACCTAATTAGCGTAAAAGTCGATAATTGACGATATTTAAGATGTTTATGTGATTCTAAGATTTTGACCAGCCTTGTATGCTTAAAATATTTTATTTTTCATACCAATTCAGTAGCAAAAGGTTTGGTATGCTAATCACATGTAAATCTCATTTTATAAGTTAAAAGGGTATTATCGTCAATTAAGGGATTTATACAAGAACTCAAGGTTATGGTCAGTTTATAATCTGACCCAATATTCCAAAAATCCCTAAAAATAATACCTTAACAGTAGGTAAAAATTTTTGGATCAAAATCTATGTTTAAACATGCCTTATGCAAGATAGCGTAATTTAATTAATAAAGAGTTCTAATTGACGATATCATGCATAACTTTAGTTTGAGTCCGGAAACTGATGTCAAATTTACTTGACATACTTATATATCAGAAATGAAACTTTTTGTCCTCTCACATTTTCAAAATTCTTGTTTATATGACATAAGGGCAAAACGGACATTTATAAGCATAATAACGGACATGAGCATATAATTCAAAATACTAATGACCAGGTAATATAACCTCAGGGGGTTATACTACAACATAATGTGGTTCTAATGGAAGCTTAAAACATGTAAGAATTAAGCTTAATCGGGTCAGAACTGAAAGTCAAAGCAGAAGTCAAGCTTTTGCGACTTTCGGTTGCGAACCGACCCTAAACTCATAATCGTCGGGTTGAACGTGTTTAAACATGTTCTAGTAGTAATTACTAAGTTATTAGAGTGTTAAAATATAATTTATAACCTCTGTATTATTAGTTTTAATCATTATTTAAAATTCTGTCCAGTTGGACTTTTTAATTAAATAGTTTGACCCGACAATTAACTAAGCAAACGAAATAATTAGGAGGTGTCCTTTTAAGTGTTAATCACCTACCTAATTATAGTCACATAACCATATTCATCTCGAATAATGGCTGGACCATTTGAGTTTAAACTGAAGGTCAAAGTCAGATTACGATAACTTTGACTTTTTGGTTTTTAATAAGAAAACTGAACTAAAGAAAGGGCTAAGGCACTTACAAAGGGTCCTAGCAATCTTTTCTACAAGAATAACCTCCATTTTTGGTCAGGAACCGCCAGATATGAGAGTAGAGAAGGTTTGAGTGAAATGTGCAAATGAAAAGTTCAACATGAAGGCCCTTTTATAGGTGAATGCAATGAATCAAGATCATCATAGGTGTTTTGGGGATGTTTAGGATCATCCCAGGTGTCCTAGTGGTATTATAATACAATCAACAAGCTCCAGGTTTCGAGTTTCAGGTGAGTAAGGTGGTGCAACAGGCTGCAACAAGCAGCTATCCTTATCTTTCTGTGCTGGGCACTCTCTCGCGGGCCGCGTAGGACTCAAGGGGAGTCTTCGCCGGCCGCGACAACCTTGATTTCAGGTAGAAATTGTTTCAGCTTTGGCAGTTTCAGTCCCTGGTCCTTTGTAATTTTATTTAGCGTCATTTTTGGCACTTTTAACCTTTGTAGTTAGTTTGTACAGGATGATGGGAGTATAACCAAACTCCGTTAGGCCCGGTTTAGTTAAACGATCACCGAAATCATAAGTTTCTTAACATTGATGCTTTTAGCCCAAAGTCTTGAAATAATACATAACGATCTCGAAACCTCATGAAACTGATATCACTTATTCTTGGGAGTATATTTGAATATTACGAAGCCCCGGGTTCGTTAAAAGGTCACTCAGAGGTAAGAATTAACATGTTGACATGTTTAACCCCTGTATCTTGTAAACTTTCGTTTACTTCCACAAACGGCTTCTTATATTCGATTAACTACTCGTTTAAGAATATATTCTTCGTGTATGGTTATTCAGAGGCACAAGTTTGGCATGATGACACCTTTAGTCCCTTCGGATACATATTTTTATCGTTTGTCAACTTTAGTCCTTCTAAACTCAAACTTTTACATATTAAGAGTTTAGGACACGTGTCTTCACATAAATGGGCACGTTTTTACGAGGTGTTACATCCTCACCCCCTTAAAAGAAGTCTTGACCCCGAGATTTATTGAAACAAGTGAAGTTACTTCTGTCGCATAGTGGACTCGACCTCCCACGTATATATTCAGGGCCTCTACGGGCAAATCATTACTATAGGCACGTGCTTCCTTCGGAGCTTTTTAACCTGTCGATCCTCCATTGATATAGGTCTTTCAACAAAACTCAGGCTTTCATCAATCTGTACGTCTTTCTGAGACATTGCTAATGATTCATCAGCTAGACATTTCTTTAGGGTACAGATGTGGAACACGTTGTGAATTCCACTAAGCTCCTCAGGCAAGTTTAGCTTATAAGCTACACTGCCGACACATTCGATGATCTCGAATGGTCCAATATACCTCGGGCTTAACTTTCCATTCTTACCAAAATGCATCACACCTTTCCAAGGTGATACTTTTAGTAAGACTTTGTCGCCTACCTCAAATTTTAGAGGTTTTCGCCTCTTATCAGCATAACTTTTCTGCCTATCTCTGGCAGCCTTTAGGCGATCACGAATCTGGACAATCTTGTCCATGGTTTCAAGGACTATATTAGGTCCTGATAACTAAGCTTCTCCCACTTCCGCCCAACAAACAGGCGTTCTGCATTTCCTTCCATACAATGCCTCAAAGGGCGCAGCCTGAATGCTAGTATGGTAACTATTATTATAGGAGAACTCGATCAAAGGTAGGTGGTCATCCCAGCTACCACCCAAATCAATAACACATGCACGAAGCATGTCTTCCAAGGTTTGAATTGTGCATTCACTTTGTCCATCCGTTTGAGGGTGGTAAGCAGTACTAAAATTCAGACGAGTGCCTAATGATTGTTGGAAGCTTTTCCAAAAATGAGAGGTGTATCTAGTATCTCTATCGGATATAATAGATACTGGCACTCCGTGGAGAGATACAATCTTATCCACGTACAACTGAGCTAACTTGTCGGAGCTATGAGTCTCCTTGATGGGTAAGAAATGTGCTGACTTAGTCAGTCTATCAACTATGACCCATATAGTATCATTTCCATGCCTTGTCTTAGGTAACATGGTTATAAAATCCATGGTTACAATCTCCCACTTCCATGTGGGAAGTTCTGGCTGTTGTAGCAGACCTGACGGCTTTTGATGTTCAGCTTTAATCTGTGGGAAGTCAGGAGCCGCGAGGCAGGAACCCGTGGTATTGAATTAAATGATGCGACAATGGAAGATTTTAACAGGATCTTTTAAAACTTGAAATGCCCGATTATTTTATTTCATAATTCGGGATAAACCCCGTAATTTACAATAGAGGAATTTTACTAGGAAATTCCCTGATTTATAAAACATGTTTGTTCATTTTAACTGAGCCACCTCTTCAAGCTGGTTAGTGCTCCGTAGCATGTTTTCCTTGATTTACAGAAGGTCGCCTGAAACATGTTTTAAAAATCTTTTATCAGCGGGGAAATACTGGCGAGTCACTCAATTTGATAAAATGACACATAGTTATAAATTACAGCATAAGAGCGATTACAATGGCTTCTATCTTATTTTTATCTGGCGCCGTGTCACCTGGTGACGATGGTCATACCACTATTGGGTCCTTCCCCAAGTAGTGACGATTATCACAGTTAGGATTTATTAGCCTAACTGTAAGAAATTAGTAACGTGCACAATACCCCAATTAGCCAGTGATTCAAGATAACCATGACTTAATCCCTGTAATTATAACATTTGACAATGGAGTATTTGTAAAATACTTTTGATAAAAGAGAATGACTCACATTGTAGATTTATACGGGCAGAGTTTAGCCTACTGATTAGCCTTGTAACCTAATTTAAATAAAAATGCACACGAACTAGGTCAGTAACTAATACAGCATTTACGATAACTCACGAGATTAAAACCCTCACAACGAATGACAAAGTGCTATACTTAAACATCCGTCGAATTCACGACTAATGACAAAGTATGGCCCTAATGTGGGCAACAATTAAACATCCATTGGATAGTTTTCAATCGATCGGACATTGAATCGTAGCAGCGATCGAGTTAATACCCGGTATCATAGCAGCGCCTTGCTAATAGAAACTGTGATTTCTAACAGTATAACTTCGTTTTTGTGTTTGATTTTCGACACCAGAGAACAGGCCATGCGACAAGCTATTTATAGGTGAAATTGGGGTCTGTCGCGGCCCGCGTGAACTCTCAGCCGACCCTTACACGGCCCGCGTGGAGGTCTAGTAGTAGATTAGGGCATCCGTGTCACTGGTAGGCATGCCACGTGGGTGACACGTGGATCTGGACGCTTATCCGGTCAACCCATACTTTGACACGGCCCGCGTAAGGTTAAGCTTACCTTTACGCGGCCCGTCTGAAGACCAAGATCTTTGATTTCTTGGGTTTTCATGCACAGTAAAGTTTCAGGGTCCGGGTTTTCACTTGTGGTTCGTTTTTAGGATATTTTTGAAGGTCCTTACATCCTCCCCACATTATTAAAAATCTCGTCCTCGAGATTTATTGAAATAAGTGAGGATACTTTCGCTTCATCTCCGATTCCAGTTCCCAAGTGTACTCGGGTCCTCTCTTTGAATCCCACTTGACTTTGACTAGCACTAGTCGCTTGTGCTTGAGAAATTTGATCTTTCTGTCTTCTATCTGAAGTGGTTTCTCCACAAATTTCAACTTTTCATTTACCTCTACATCTTGAAGAGGTACTACCAAGGATTCGTCAGATAGACAGTTCTTGAGATTGGATACATGAAATACGTCATGTATTTCCACTAGCTCCTCTGGTAGTTGTAAGCGATAAGCAACTGGTCCAATACGTTGGATTACTGGGAATGGTCCTACGTATCTTGGACTTAGTTTTCCTTTCTTACCGAATCGAACTACTCCTTTCCAAGGAGAAACTTTTAAGAGAACCTTGTCTCCAATTTGAAATTCTAACGGCTTACGCCTATTGTCTGCATAGCTCTTCTGGCGATCTCGAGCCGTCTTAAGTCTTTCCTTGATTTGAGTGATCTTGTCGGTAGTTTCTTGCACTATTTCAGGACCTGATAATTGACTTTCTCCTATTTCTGCCCAACAAACTGGAGTTCTAGACTTACGTTCGTATAGTGCTTCGAATGGGGCAGCTTCAATGCTTGAATGATAACTATTGTTATAGGAGAATTCGATTAAAGGTAGGTGGTCATCCCAGTTTCTACCAAAATCTATCACACATGCTCTAAGCATGTCTTCCAGGGTTTGGATTGTCCTTTCACTTTGTCCGTCTGTCTGAGGATGGTAGGCAGTGCTTAGATTTAGTCGGGTTCCCATTGCTTCTTGGAAACTTGTCCAGAAGTGGGAAGTGAAACGACTATCCCTATCCGATACAACGGAGAGTGGGACTCCATGTAAGGATACTACTTCATCTACATACAACTTGGCTAACCTTTCCATGCTAAAGGTTTCTTTCATGGGTAGAAAATGAGCTGATTTGGTTAATCGATCTACAATTACCCAAATCGCATCATTACCTCTTCTGGTCTTGGGTAACTTAGTAACAAAGTCCATTGTTATGAGCTCCCATTTCCATACAGGCATTTCTAATTGTTAGAGTAAACCTGAGGGTTTCTGGTGTTCTGCCTTAACTTGTGAACAAGTAAGACATTTAGAAACATATCTAGCTATGTCCTTTTTCATTCCTATCCACCAGAAATTATTTCTTAAATCTTGGTACATTTTATTGTTACCAGGATGCATGGTATACCTAGATTTATGGGCTTCCTCTAAGATTTTATTTCTTAATTCTCCTTGCTTAGGTACCCAAATCCTTCTTTTATGGAATCTCCAAATTCCATCACTTCCTTGCTCTAATTCTTTTATTCATCCCTTCATTCCTTCAGCATTATCCTTGATTGCTGTTTCTTGAATGTTCTTCAGTTATTCCATTAAATCTAATTGAAGATTTAATCTAAGAGCACGAAATCGTCGTTGTTTTTCATGATACTTACGACTTAAAGCATCAACAACTACATTTGTTTTTCCTTCGTGATATTGAATATCACAGTCGTAGTCACTTAGGATTTCCATCCATCTCCTTTGTCTCATGTTCAATTCTTTTTGCCCAAATATGTATCTTAAGCTTTTATGGTCTGTATAGACATTAAACTTACTTCAATACAAATAATGTCTCCAAATATTAAGGGCAAAAATTGTGGCTCCTAACTCTAAGTCATGAGTTGTATAGTTTTCTTCGTGCTTTTTCAATTGTCTTGAAGCATACGTAATTACCTTCTTGCGTTGCATTAGTACACATCCTAATCCTAGCTTAGAAGCATCACAGTAGACTTCAAAGTCTTCTGTTCCTTGTGGTAAGGCTAAAATTGGAGCATTTGTTAACTTCTGCTTTAAGATCTTAAAAGCTTCCTCTTGCCTAGGTCCCCATTGAAACTTAACTGCTTTACAGGTTAGCTTAGTTAATGGTACAGCTATCTTGGAAAAATCCTTAATAAACCGTCTATAATATCCGGCTAACCCTATAAAACTTCTAATTTCCATAGCTGATTGCGGAACCTTCCATTTGGTGATCGCTTCTATCTTAGCAGGATCTACGTGAATGCCTTCGTGATTCACCATGTGACCTAAAAATTGCACTTCTTGCAGCCAGAATTCACACTTTGAGAATTTGGCGTAAAGTTGTTCCTTTCTTAACAAAGTCAAGAGTGCATGCAGGTGCTCACAATGCTCCTCCAGACTTTTGGAATAAATAAGTATATCGTCGATGAAGACAATTACAAATTTATCCAAGTACGGTTTACAGATCCTATTCATCATGTCCATAAATGCTGCAGGAGCATTTGTTAACCCGAAGGGCATGACTGTAAACTCGTAATGACCATACCTAGTTCTGAAAGCAGTTTTAGGTATGTCTTCTTCCTGTACCTTCAATTGATGATATCCAGAGCGTAAATCTATCTTAGAAAAGTATCTAGCTCCTTGGAGTTGATCGAAAAGATCATCAATCCTAGGTAATGGGTATCGATTCTTAATTGTAACCTTATTCAATTCCCTATAATTGATACACATTCTCATTGACCCATCTTTTTTTTTCATAAACAACACTGGCGCTCCCCATGGGGATGAACTAGGTTGTATGAATCCTTTGCTTAACAATTCATTTAATTGCTTTTTCAATTCTAGCATTTCGGTGGGTGCTAACCGATAAGGTGCTTTGGCTATCGGTATAGTTCCATGAATTAGATGAATCCTAAATTCTACTTCCCTATTAGGTGGTAATCCAGGTAGTTCTTCTGGGAATACTTCTGGGTATTCTGACACTACTGGAATTTCTTTGAGTTCCTTACCCTTAGTGTTAATGATTACTGAAATCATATACACCATTTCTTGTTTTCTTGAATAACTGGCCAATTTCATTACTGAAATGAATTTCATTGGCTTTCAGGGCTTATCTCCTGTAATCACCACTAATTCTCCTGTGGGTGTATGAATTTCTATAGAATTCTTATCACAAAGAATTCGAGCATGATTGGCTACTAGCCAATCCATTCCTAACACAACATCAAATCCGGCTAAATTCATAGGTAACAGGTTTGCCGAAAATTTATGACCTAAAAGTTCTATCTTTTCTTCTTGCACAACCTTATTTATTTTAACAGAATTTCCATCTGCCGTTTCAACTGTAAAAATATGCCTAAGGTTGGTTAAGGGTAAGTTAAGAGCTTGGCAAAATGAAGTATTTATAAAACTTTGGTTTGCACCAGAGTCAAATAATACTTTTGCATAAACGTTGTGAACTAGGAACGTACCAGCTATTACGTCAGGAATTAATTCTGCTTCCTGAGTAGTC
This sequence comes from Helianthus tuberosus, assembly GCA_030545235.1. Lineage (NCBI taxonomy): Eukaryota > Viridiplantae > Streptophyta > Magnoliopsida > Asterales > Asteraceae > Helianthus > Helianthus tuberosus. The sequence continues at coordinate 9,763,914 of CM060384.1, read as the reverse complement.
AACTGGAAGGCTCTTACGTTTCTCTTAGTAGTTCCTTCTGCAGGTTTGGTTTTGTTGTCAGCTGGTTTGACCAGTTTTGGGCAGTCTGGCCTAAAGTGTCCAGTTTCTCCACAGTTGTAGCAGACTGTTGCTTTCTTCTTCCTGCAATCTTCTTCTTGGTGCCCCGGGATTTTGCAGAAATTGCAATATCCTTTGCATCTTCCAAAATGCTTCCTTTTGCATGTATTGCAAAATGGAATAGTGGAAGATTGCCCGGTTCCCTTTCTTTTAAAATTGCTACGATTACCCATACGGAATCCTTGGATAATCTTTTGAGCCACTTCCTTTTTCCGGGTTTCTTCTCTTGTACGTACCAGTCCGTCAGTGAGGGTGTTAGCTAATTCTACGGCATCGTCAATAGTGCGGGGTCTCACAGCTTTGACGATATCTCGAATTTCGCCAATCAATCCCCAAATATAACGGGAAATAAGTACCGGTCCTGGCGAAGCCAGGGTTGGTACCACTCTCGCATACTCGAAGAATGTCGAAGTATACCCTCGACTGTCTACATCCACCATTCGGTGGTTCAGGAACTTATTTGTCATTTGTTCCTTTTCATACTCAGGACATAATTTTCTTTCTACTAGCTGCTTAAATTCTTCCCAACTCATGGCATATGCCATATTTCTTCCTTTGGCTTGAAGTACTGTATTCCACCATTCTAGCGCTCCTTCTTTAAACAGATGCGACGTGTACATGACCTTGTCTTCCTCAATACATTTACTTATCATAATTACTGCTTCGGTTTTCTCCAACCAACGCAGTGCCGCAGTCGCTCCTTCATTACCTGCAAACTCAGCTGGTTTACAGGCGAGAAATTCTTTATAAGTGCAACCAAGCATTGCAGCTTTCATTTTCTTAAGGAGCGGGGCTTGCATTCCATCGTTGTTTTTATTAGTATGGTTGCCGCCTCCGTTTACACTATTACTGAAATTGTCACCGTGTGTGCGTTTGCTAGGAATAATTTGTTGAGGTTCAACTGGATTTCGAGCAGCAGCAAGTATTGCTGGAATAGCATTGGCAATTCCCTGAGCAACGATATTCTCGATATCTTGCCTATTCAAAAATTGATCTTCATTGTTATGCTCTGATTGATTAACTTCATTATTTGGTTCATTACCAGCGTGCGCCATCTGGTAATTAATTTATATAAGTAATTAGTATAAAATAAATAACCAAACATAATCAAATAATTGCACATAATCACGTAAACAGATATAGCCAAAATTGTCGATCTTTCGAATTTTGATATTTTATATATATTAGGCATCCGTACAAACTTGATTATCTTACAAAGTTTTATTTTTAGTTATTTCACATAATTATATTTTATTATGATATTATTATTGAACATATATTCCTACAACCACATAACCACGGTCACACCATCTTTGTTATCTGACATATTAGAAATGACGTTCCCTCTCGTCGTACTTCCAAGAAATTCTCTCTCCTACCTCTCGGATTCTGTTCCCTGCATCCACCAGCTCCTCGCCAAAATGGCGGAGTTCAGCTAGATTTTCCATGCTCATAGGTGGGTGTAGTGGAGGTTCTGGATCAAACTGAGGGAAAAATGTATCAGGGTTATTTAGGAGATTCTGGAATTGTCAGTCAGTGGTCCACCATTCTTCTAATTCTACTGGTAGAGGTTGGGTGTGGATAATAGGATCTGGGATAGCAGGTTCCAGATTGACTGGAAGTTGGGCTTCTGCTGGATAGTTGAAGAGGTCTTCTTCAGCAAGTTCGAGATTTTCATTAACAGGTTCGAGGTTTCCATCGGTAGGTCCGATGTAGTCACTAAGAGCTAGTTTATGATCTAGTTCTTCCCAGGGTGACATCTCCCGGTCTTGCCTGGAACTTTCCCCAATCTCTATGGCCTTGCCTTTACCTTTGGGATCCTCCATCTTAGTAACTTTCCGTGTTGTTGGTTTCCTCCTGCGCACACGCCTCCAGCCCACAATTCTTCTTCTCTTCTTGGGTTTGGGTTTTTGCGGAGGATGGGTTTGAAATTCCATAGGTTCCTATAGGTCAGCACAATACCCGGTAAAATCTCTGGAAACTTCCACATTCACAGGATAGAGATTGAGATGTTGAAGGGCTTCCGATAATTCATTCATACTGTTTAGCAGTTAGGAAGAAACACACAAAATTCTAGGTTAAAATTTTGAAATTTGAATTTTCACATAATTATATAATGGCAATTAGAAAATTTGAATATTATTTATAATTATCTAATTTATACAAACCATTTATTGGAGCAGCATATATTTTTTTACAACTAAAATTTGAAATCTACTAGTGATTATTTTGTAGGTAGCATAAGTAATGGTACTGGTTTGGTAATTTATCTATAAGTTAGCATTTACTACTGTAGTAGCTAACATATAGAGATTTTCCCATTTTTCATCTAACTCATCTTCCCATGGTGGTTTAGTGTTTATTTCCTGAATTTCCTTATTGATCATCACTCCTTTTTGTTGTGACTTTCTCATTTTCTCTTTACTTTTCCTAATAATCAAACTTCTTTTATTAGGGGTAAGGGGTTTCTCATACTGTGCCTTACGAACAAATATTCCCTCCTCAGTATCTGCTGAGTATCTTAAGGAATTTGATTGGGATGTAGTTCCAATATCTTTTGGTGAACTATCTAACTTAAGATAGATATCCGAAATTCTTTGCTTACCCATACTGTAACTAACAGATAGTCAGTTAAAAACACATAATCACAAGACGATAATCAGGAAAATTAAGTATTTTAAATACTTAATAGGCTTAAATCAGTGGCTCTGATACCACCTTTTCCTGTCACGGCCCCAGCCCCGGTTTTACCCGGTCAGGAGCCGCGGGGCAGGAACCCATGGTATTGAATTAAATAACGCGATAGCGGAAGATTTTAACAGGATCTTTCAAAACTTGAAATGCCCGATTATTTTATTTCATAATTCGGGATAAACCCCGTAATTTACAATAGAGGAATTTTACTAGGAAATTCCCTGATTTATAAAACATGTTTGTTCATTTTAACTGAGCCACATCTTCAAGCTGGTTAGTGCTCCGTAGCACGTTTTCCTTGATTTACAGCAGGTCACCTGAAACATGTTTTAAAAATCTTTTATCAGTGGGGAAATACTGGCGAGTCACTCAATTTGATAAAATGACACATAGTTATAAATTACAGCATAAGAGCGATTACATTGGTTTCTATCTTATTTTTATCTGGCGCCGTGTCACCTGGTGACGATGGTCATACCACTATTGGGTCCTTCCCCAAGTAGTGATGATTATCACAGTTAGGATTTATTAGCCTAACTGTGAGAAATTAGTAATGTGCACAATACCCCAATTAGCCAGTGATTCAAGATAACCATGACTTAATCCCTGTAATTATAACATTTGAAAATGAAGTATTTGTAAAATACTTTTGATAAAAGAGAATGACTCACATTGTAGATTTATACGGGCAGAGTTTAGCCTACTGATTAGCCTTGTAACCTAATTTAAATAAAAATGCACACGAACTAGGTCAGTAACTAATACAGCATTTACGATAACTCATGAGATTAAAACCCTCACAACGAATGACAAAGTGCTATACTTAAACATCCGTCGAATTCACCACTAATGACAAAGTATGGCCCTGATGTGGGCAGCACTTAAACATCCATTGGATAGTTTTCAATCGATCGGACATTGAATCGTAGCAGCGATCGAGTTAATACCCGGTATCGTAGCAGCGCCTTGCTAATAGAAATTGTGATTTCTAACAGCATAACTTTGTTTTTGTGTTTGATTTTCGACACCAGAGAACAGGCCATGCGACAAGCTATTTATAGGTGAAATTGGGGTATGTCGCCCGCGTGGAGGTCTAGTAGTAGATTAGGGCATCCGTGTCACTGGTAGGAATGCCACGTGGGTGACACATGGATCTGGACGCTTATCCGGTCAACCCATAACGCGGCCCGTCTGAAGACCAAGATCTTTGATTTCTTGGGTTTTCATGCACAGTAAAGTTTCAGGGTCCGGGTTTTCACTTGTGGGTCGTTTTTAGGATATTTTTGAAGGTCCTTACACTCGCCCCTTGGAGTTGATCGAATAGGTCATCGATCCTGGGTAAAGGATAACTATTCTTGATGGTCACTTTGTTCAACTCGCGATAGTCAATGCATAGACGCATTGACCTATCCTTTTTCTTTACAAATAATATGGGTGCTCCCCAAGGCGATGAGCTAGGTTGTATAAAACCTTTTGTCAGTAAATCATCCAATTAGGTTCTCAACTCCTTCATTTCCGTAGGAGCTAAACGGTATGGAGCTCGTGCAATTGGTGCCGCTCCTGGAAGTACGTCTATCCTGAATTCAACTTGCCTCTCATGAGGTAATCCAGGTAGTTCATCAGGAAAGACATCAGGGTATTCAGATATGATTGGAATGTTTTCAATCTTGGGCTTCGGTTCATCAACCGTTACTTGTGCCATACAGATGACACATCCGTTCTTCAGACACTTGGATGCTTTGAGTATAGATATATTATCGGGCAGACCATAATGTGTATCTCCATGAATGGTGACTAATTCACCAGATGGGGTTTTGATGTTTACTAGTTTCTTATCGCAGGCAATTTGGGCTTGGTTATGTGATAACCAATCCATGCCTAGAAGCTAGAACTACATCAAACCCTGCCAATTTCATTGGCAAAAGAGATAGTGGTATAGAATGATTCTTAATGGATATAGAGCATCCATCAAGAAGAGTCGAAGCGGTTTCTAGGGTACCATATGCGAGTTATACCTCATATTTTATGTCTAGAGTTTTAATAGGCAGATTCAGTAACTTACTAAACTTATGATCTACAAAAGACTTATCAACACCTGAATCAAATAAAACTCTAGCATAAATATCATTAATGAGGAAGGTACCTGTTATAACGTTCTTGTCATTCACCGCCTCCCTGACATTCATCTGAAAGACCCTAGCATTGTTTTTCTTTGCCTCTTCAGGCTTCTTGGCATTTTTAGGGCAATTAGTCTTGATGTGCCCCTTTTCATTGCAACCATAGCAGGTTGCATCCTTGATGTTCCAACACTCCACAGTTTTGTGCCCTTTCTTTTTGCAGATTCCGCAAGGCTTGGCTTGCGGATCCTGATTGCCTTTCCCAAAGTGCCCTTTTTCACAAACTTTGCACCTGGGTTTGTCACTAGACTGACCTTTCTTGAACCCCGAATTAGCTTTCTTTTTCTTGTTCGACTGATGAGATTGATCATCTTCTCGTTTTCTCTTCCCGTCCTCAGTGATCTTCCTTGACCTACTTCTTATTGCGTCCAGAGTCAAAGACAGTGAAAGATCCACAACTGATCTATAAGAAGTAGGCTTAGAAGCCTTGACATTCCCCTTGATCTCAGGGGCTAAACCGCCAATGAAACGCGCAATGCGTTTTGGCTCTGGAGTGACCAAATACAGGACGAGTCGAGACATCGAGTTGAAACTAGTCACATAAGATCTACAATCCAGATCTTTCATGACCAACGTAAGAAAATCAGTCTCTACTTTTTCTACTTCATGTTGCGGGCAGTAAGTGTCTTTTAGAAGATCAACAAATTCAGCCCAAGAAAGGTTATATAAGGGGATCTTGTAAGACCCTAATACGTATTTAACAAAAAGTCGCAGCGGAAATTCGTGCCATAAAAATTTCTTTCATTACAACATCTTGACTTACTTGAAAGTTCGTTTTAATATGTATCTTTTACAAAAATAAGGTATAAGTCATGTTTGCTAAAGCACATACTCAATTATTCCCGTATAATCTATCTTGTGACTCGGTCTTCGATCTCTATTTTTCGTGATAACCGCCCGTGATTCATACAACCTGCACTCACCACATACATTCATAACATTAGTACACAATACATAACAAGATTCAATCTCGTACACTTCCCACTTCGTTAACTTTCTAACTTTAAGCATTCCATCTGTGTATCCATATTCTGGTGAGGCTTCAATAATGTACCTGCATTACTTTTCATTCTCAAGGCACACTATTAATAACGTATTACTCGACGTATCTAAATCATGCATACATACATTCTTACATGCATACATACACATCTACATACGTACATACCTTCCTATATCTCTACAGACATGTATACATTCATACGTACCTTCATATATACCGTATACACATCTACATACGCACATACGTCACTACGCCTCTACATACGTACATATACACATACGTATCTTCACATATACATAAATACACGTCTACATACTTACATACATTACTACGTCTCTACTTACTTGCATACACTCATACGTGCCTTCATATAGACTTGAATACACGTCTACATATGTACTACACCCTTGCGTACACGTTCAAGATCTTATATATCCATACGTTAATTACATGGTACTTAGACTTAGATTTATAGCCCATAAACATCAAAGGAACGATCAAAATCATATTTGGGAGGCCCGTTGTGGTCCACGGATAACAAACCGAAGCCTACTATACCCAAATCAACTTAGATAACAAATTTCAGGTTTTTGAACATGGGGAGGCCGTCGGCGACGGCCCTTGCAATTGCCCGTAGCCCAAAACCTCCGTAGACAGTCAAATAACCCGTCAGCCAAAAACTGAGTTTGTAGAGCCCGTCGGCGACGCCCCTAAGGCCGTCGGCGACGCCCTCTAGAAAATGCATTTTTCTGCAGCTCCGTTTCGTCGTCCGTACGCACTAAAACGCGCATAACTTTTGAACCGTTTACCCGTTTAACCTCCCGTTTCTTCCTACATGCTTGTAAATTCACATTCTATCATATGAACTTGAAATCCAATATCCGGTTTAAGGAAAATATTCACTTAAAGCTCTCGGCTTTATATACCCGCTTTCACTTATTCGACCCGTTCATGTTTTCGTCAAACTACTCATTTGTTTTAACCCAAAACTTACATAAACGTTATAACTATAATACTTTTACCTTATCCGGGGTTCGTACTTGGGATTTATGCACTCGATACCCGGTATGCGTTAAACCTATTCATGTCATTCATTTATACGAAAGCAAACTTTGTTAATACAATTTCAAAAGCGAAATTGTTTGTCTATTAACCATGACTCACAACCGAGTCTTTAGACTATTAATACGCATCTCAGATTCTTGATTAGCGTACTTATGTACAATTCTACCCATACCCGGTTATAGTACAGTAATCAATTATTTATACAACCCTTCCGGTATAGTAATAAAACCACATTTTTGACCCATTCGGCCTACTTAACGTAAATCATCAATTTCATACAACCCTTCTTATTTGAATTCAATTATCATGCCTAATTAACTAGAACATAACCTTACTTAACAAACTAAGAAGTGATTCGGAAATCACTTACCTTGTGCATCCGTGTCCGTATCCACTTCCTTGCCTACTCTTGACCCGTTAGCCTTTCATGCTTGAGTCCATCTTGACATGATTCCTCTACTTTAATGCCACCAATTCACATTCTCGTTAGCATACACAATTGTACATGTTAAAGATCATATCAATTCATATTTCACATTTGACTTTCATTAGTCAATTATAACAAGCATAAGACATATACCCAATTTCACATCCTTTCAAACTCATACAATTTACCATGCCATTCCATATAACGCGTATTGATGTAACATGTATCATACGACTTTCTAATATCCTACCTTTACAACAACAAGTCAAATTATGCTTCCTATGTGTAGTTGACTTTCAGAAGTCAACGGTTTATCATATGAACTTCCGACTTATCCACCTATATCCGTAACATCATTTATGCTATATCAAAGACACTATATACATTTCTTACTCACGATGCAAATGTGCTTACAATCACATGATCACCTAGTGATATTAAACACAACGTACAAGTCCTTAATGCATAGTCTTGACCAAGACATTCATTCAACCCGAATTCTTGTATGAGTTCCATCTAAAGCACATTTTTCAAGTTAGTATACTACTAATTACATCATTACCTCATCTCATTCATATATATCAAGCCATTTCATACAATCTCACATCTTAACTTCACTTAGACATTTCATCATACACTTGGTGTGCGTACACCATTTAGTGCACATTATACAACTAATTAAAGCACATTCTTCCTAGTTCATCCATGGATTAACATAATCTTTCACAAATCATTATCATAGCCAAACATCATGCATATTGTATAAAATACTCAATGCATTTAACATTAATCTATCTAATACCTTACACTACATCACGAATTGAGCAAGGCTTGGACATGGTGAAACACCCATGTCATCTTCATCACCCAACTAGTGGGTTTTTATCTTAAAACATCAAATTAATCGAATTTATGCCTAACACATGTTTCCTAGGATGATACTAACACATATTCATGCTTAATTTCATACAAATTCGTGGATTGATCAAAACCCACTTCATATCAAAATCACCAAATCAAAAATTACAACTTACCAAGTGATTTTTAGGGCTAGATGATTAAGAATTCAGGTACATGCATTAGATTTGGGTTGAATTCCCCTTTCAATTTGAGCAAATTGCATCTTTTGAGCATTCTCCTCCTCTTCCCTTTGTTGGTGTCGACACACACACACAACACACACACACACAAACTACTGACTTTGTATTTTACACAAATTTCATCTTAAATCTTTAAGTTCAGCCCCTCATGTTTGTTACTTGTTCATAATTGTCCCAATTTCATTCCTTGTTTGTTTTGACTAACTATTTAACTAGGTTAAATAGCCTAGTCATTTTGTTTTATGTTTTACATTGGAAACATACTAGCGAATATATAAATTCGGATTTTGGGGCGTTACAAGTCTACCCCCTTAAAGAAGGTTTCGTCCCCGAAACCTTTCTCATTTTTAGTAGACCAATACTACTCCTACTTTTTCATCTATCCATTCTTGATGCTCAATACAACATGAATACATTCGGGATCTCTGCATAAGTCTTATTCATGAATAAATATAATCGTACGCATTGTCCCTATCTTCTTAAATTAGTAATTTACTCTCATAATCACACAAGGGTCAGGGTCTGATCCAGAACTCTTATTAGTGTCTTTTACTTTATAATGCTAGCTCCTAGCACATATCATCACTAGCGTTCCATTCATTGAATCTATTCCAATTGTATACAATTATTATTCATACAAACCTAAGTCTACGGCTTGTTTCTAACTTCCTATTTAATCATATTACATTCATACATTTACTATTCGAAATAAATCGATTTATTTCATTCTACTCACACATCATATACAATCTTTCATTTTGTTCACTTTGAGTCAACCTCAACATCCCATTACTATTGTTACTTCTAATTATCTTCATGTTCATACGAGGGGTCAACATATCATCATAAGCATACTATAAACATTTAATTATATCAATACTTACTCATAATCACATGCTAAACATTTTACTAACCTTGATTTCGTTGTGTATCCCAACAGTTTGTGGCCCGAGTCGGCCCGTTTCTTCATGAGTTCATGCAATACCTACATTGATTGCTTCCATTGATTTGTTGAGTATCCGCCTATGCGCATCCTTTCAACAATGTCTTGTTCAGATGAACATGGCCAACAAGCCCAACATCAAAATTAGCATTTTCCATCGGTACTTGTCATTATTACTTTTTCTCCAAATTTATTTTATTCGGGGTTTTAAATGGTCACAATTCTTTCATTCTTATTATTATTTCATTAACCTTTTTGCAAAACTTCCTCTTCCCATCCATACTTAAGTTACTGTTCGGGTCGTAGCCCGTCATTTATTCCGACTCCCAAGGGTCAGTTATCAACACATCTAACATGTAGCTTAATCAAAACTTCTTTCCTTGACTCAAATTTAGGTTTGCGTGCCATTTATGGTCATTATTTCGTTCTTAAATCCGTCTCACGGATTCATACATATCGCTCATACCTTTTATCTCATTATGTTTTGAATCCGCCTCGCGGATTTCAACATATCATTCATACATTCCATCACTTCTATGTTTGAATCCGTCTTGCGGGTTCAAACATATCATTCATACATTCCCTTACTTCTATGTTTGAATCCGTCTCGCGGGTTCAAACATATCATTCATACATTCCATTACTTCTAAGTTTGAATCTGTCTCGCGGGTTCAAACATATCATTCATACATTCCATTACTTCTATGTTTGAATCCGTCTCACGGGTTCAAACATATCATTCACACGTTCCATTTAAATAAGGTGCTTTAAATTTTCTTGAGAGTCTTATTATTCTCACCCACACGTCCACCTAATACACAATCCTTTCGACATACCTGCAACAATTATCATGGTCTCACGAACGTCATATGTTTCTCGCGTACTGGCCAGGTACGCAATCCACATACTGGTTTCGTGCCTTCATGTAATCATCACCTTATGTCCGAAGGATTAGATTTCAGCACGTGTAACATTTCAAAACTTCATTACTATTTCATCATTATCCTTCCTTTAATAGGTTTTATCATTACGTGTACCCACATATGAATTTACGTACCTGGGTTCAAATTCGTCTTATTACAAGCTTTGGTGTCGGTCCTAGACCGCATTCGCAGATCATCCTCTCCAAATAATCATGGTTACCTTACACACAAAATACTGTTAGTTTTCTTTATACGCATATTCGAGTACATACTTACATTCGCTTCTACCTTTAGATCTTGATCGAGTCTTAGATTGTAGGGGTTCCTGGTCACAAGAGCACACGGGTTTTAGTTCAAGTATTTACCTCCTCATACTTGATTTCTCTCAACCCGGGGCTCTGATACCAACTTGTAAGACCCTAATACGTATTTAACAAAAAGTCGCAGCGGAAATTCGTGCCATAAAAATTTCTTTCATTACAACATCTTGACTTACTTGAAAGTTCGTTTTAATATGTATCTTTTACAAAAATAAGGTATAAGTCCTGTTTGCTAAAGCACATACTCAATTATTCCCGTACAATCTATCTTGTGACTCGGTCTTCGATCTCTATTCTTCGTGATAACCGCCCGTGATTCATACAACCTGCACTCACCACATACATTCATAACATTAGTACACAATACATAACAAGATTCAATCTCGTACACTTCCCACTTCGTTAACTTTCTAACTTTAAGCATTCCATCTGTGTATCCATATTCTGGTGAGGCTTCAATAATGTACCTGCATTACTTTTCATTCTCAAGGCACACTATTAATAACGTATTACTCGACGTATCTAAATCATGCATACATACATTCTTACATGCATACATACACATCTACATACGTACATACCTTCCTATATCTCTACATACATGTATACATTCATACGTACCTTCATATATACCGTATACACATCTACATACGCACATACGTCACTACGCCTCTACATACGTACATATACACATACATATCTTCACATATACATAAATACACGTCTACATACTTACATACATTACTACGTCTCTACTTACTTGCATACACTCATACGTGCCTTCATATAAACTTGAATACACGTCTACATATGTACATACACCCTTGCGTACACGTTCAAGATCTTATATACCTCTTATATATCCATACGTTAATTACATGGTACTTAGACTTAGATTTATAGCCCATAAACATCAAAGGAACGATCAAAATCATGTTTGGGAGGCCCGTTGTGGTCCACGGATAACAAACCGAAGCCTACTATACCCAAATCAACTTAGATAACAAATTTCAGGTTTTTGAACATGGGGAGGCCGTCGGCGACGGCCCTAGGGGCGTCGGCGACGGCCCTTGCAATTGCCTGTAGCCCAAAACCTCCGTAGACAGTCAAATAACCCGTCAGCCAAAAACTGAGTTTGTAGAGCCCGTCGGCGACGCCCCTAAGGCCGTCGGCGACGCCCTCTAGAAAATGCATTTTTCTGCAGCTCCGTTTCGTCGTCCGTACGCACTAAAACGCGCATAACTTTTGAACCGTTTACCCGTTTAACTTCCCGTTTCTTCCTACATGCTTGTAAATTCACATTCTATCATATGAACTTGAAATCCAATATCCGGTTTAAGGAAAATATTCACTTAAAGCTCTCGGCTTTATATACCCGCTTTCACTTATTCGACCCGTTCATGTTTTCGTCAAACTACTCATTTGTTTTAACCCAAAACTTACATAAACGTTATAACTATAATACTTTTACCTTATCCGGGTTCGTACTTGAGATTTATGCACTCGATACCCGGTATGCGTTAAACCTATTCATGTCATTCATTTATACGAAAGCAAACTTTGTTAATACAATTTCAAAAGCGAAATTGTTTGTCTATTAACCATGACTCACAACCGAGTCTTTAGACTATTAATCCGCGTCTCATATTCTTGATTAGCGTACTTATGTACAATTCTACCCATACCCGGTTATAGTACAGTAATCAATTATTTATACAACCCTTCCGGTATAGTAATAAAACCACATTTTTGACCCATTCGGCCTACTTAACGTAAATCATCAATTTCATACAACCCTTCTAATTTGACTTCAATTATCATGCCTAATTAACTAGAACATAACCTTACTTAACAAACTAAGAAGTGATTCGGAAATCAGTTACCTTGTGCATCCGTGTCCGTATCCACTTCCTTGCCTCCTCTTGACCCGTTAGCCTTTCATGCTTGAGTCCATCTTGACATGATTCCTCTACTTTCATGCCACCAATTCACATTCTCGTTAGCATACACAATTGTACATGTTAAAGATCATATCAATTCATATTTCACATTTGATTTTCATTAGTCAATTATAACAAGCATAAGACATATACCCAATTTCACATCCTTTCAAACTCATACAATTTACCATGCCATTCCATATAACGCGTATTGATGTAACATGTACCATACGACTTTCTAATATCCTACCTTTACAACAACAAGTCAAATTATGCTTCCTATGTGTAGTTGACTTTCAGAAGTCAACGGTTTATCATATGAACTTCCGACTTATCCACCTATATCCGTAACATCATTTATGCTATATCAAAGACACTATATACATTTCTTACTCACGATGCAAATGTGCTTACAATCACATGATCACCTAGTGATATTAAACACAACGTACAAGTCCTTAATGCATAGTCTTGAACAAGACATTCATTCAACCCGAATTCTTGTATGAGTTCCATCTAAAGCACATTTTTCAAGTTAGTATACTACTAATTACATCATTACCTCATCTCATTCATATATATCAAGCCATTTCATACAATCTCAAATCTTAACTTCACTTAGACATTTCATCATACACTTGGTGTGCGTACACCATTTAGTGCACATTGTACAACTAATTAAAGCACATTCTTCCTAGTTCATCCATGGATTAACATAATCTTTCACAAATCATTATCATAGCCAAACATCATGCATATTGTATAAAATACTCGATGCATTTAACATTAATCTATCTAATACCTTACACTACATCACGAATTGAGCAAGGCTTGGACATGGTGAAACACCCATGTCATCTTCATCGCCCAACTAGTGGGTTTTTATCTTAAATCATCAAATTAATCGAATTTATGCCTAACACATGTTTCCTAGGATGATACTAACACATATTCATGCTTAATTTCATACAAATTCGTGGATTGATCAAAACCCACTTCATATCAAAATCACCAAATCAAAAATTACAACTTACCAAGTGATTTTTAGGGCTAGATGATTAAGAATTCAGGTACATGCATTAGATTTGGGTTGAATTCCCCTTTCAATTTGAGCAAATTGCATCTTTTGAGCATTCTCCTCCTCTTCCCTTTGTTGGTGTCGACATACACACAACACACACACACAAACTACTGACTTTGTATTTTACACAAATTTCATCTTAAATCTTTAAGTTCAGCCCCACATGTTTGTTACTTGTTCATAATTGTCCCAATTTCATTCCTTGTTTGTTTTGACTAACTATTTAACTAGGTTAAATAGCCTAGTCATTTTGTTTTATGTTTTACATTGGAAACATACTAGCGAATATATAAATTCGGATTTTGGGGCGTTACAGATCTTCTATGTGGATTGCACTAAAGCTTTCCACCATGCTAGAGCATCACCTTTGAAGGACTGTGACATAAACTTAACAACGTCCTCCTTGGCACACCCACTGATATCAACTACTGTTTCCATTTCATCTAACCACTTCATGCAGTCAATAGCTCCCTTTTCTCCAGTGAAATCTCTTGGTTTACGAGAGATTAAGTATTTGTAGGTACAACCCTTGTTGTACCTGGGGGTCTGATTCAGCACGATATTTTGGGGTTCAGATCCTTGATTGGATGAATGTTGAGATTCATCCTTTTTTGACGTATGTGATTTCGTGTGGGACTTCGTATGAGTTTTAGACCAAACATTACTCGGTTCTTTGAACATTTCATTCACAGCTTGAGCAACTGCTGTGTTAATCATCGCTTGTAATTCAGCACCAGTAACATTTATTTTGTTATCATTATTATTTCCTTCACCGGATGACTATTAGCTTCATCGGAGCCAGCCATGATTGAATACTAAAATCAACAATAATGTTTTATTTAGATTATATAGTAAATCATCGTACTTGAAGATTAGATGGCCATGGTATTAATAAACCATATATAAACCATTTATGATAGTAAGTCAGATTTTATTTGATTATGATTTGCCTGGGTTACAATTGAACCATTATTGGCAATCGAGTAGGATATAATCCTTTTTATTCATTAGACAGGGAACATAAGTCACAGCTGTCAATGTCATAAAGATATTTTCATGTAGCACAAAGGCTCGTCTCAAAGGACATTTAGATGGAACAAATGGCCTTGTCACAAGGACAATTTAAGTTTTATCAATGATCTTTCGAATCATAGTTTTAAGGGTTGAACATAGTTCATCGCCTTTTCGACAAGAAGTTCATAAAACCATCTTTGCCTTAAACATCTATTGGCCCGTAGGCAAAACACCTTAAATGGATGTTTTGGTGTATACATCACATTGATGTTAATAGCCATGATTCATATTGATCATATTGGCCATAAATGTGGCTTGGAATAATCCAAGTACTTTTGGAAGCTAGTGTGGTCTCTCAAGTCACACAGCCAGGAATGTTAACATGTTTTCAGATGTTAACAGAGAATTATTGTCTTAAAAAGGTTGTACCATCATAGCCATTAATATATTGGCTAGGTTATACCTTTAAGAACTTCTTTTGAAATTTCTTTGGCAGGTCAATTTAAAAATTGAAATGATATTTTCATGTTGATGTAATTAAATACATATACAAAAATATCAAAAGAAATTCCATTAAAATACTAAGCCATTACAACAAATGTCCTAAACGGGTCTTGAAATAACAAACTGTCCACACGGGGACTATAGAAAAAAAACAAGTCCACATAGGGACTGAATACATAAATAAAATGTCCACACAGGGACTTGAATAAAATTATAATACAAAAATAAAATAAACTCCTATTTCTTCTTGCCCTTTATGAAGTTCGCAAGACCTTTAAGAAATTTGTTGTGCTTTTTCTCGCGTTCCTCTGCTTTTTGCTCAACCTGATCTAACCTCTGTAAGATTTGTTGCGTTTGCTGCTGTGGAGGTGGAGGTTGATGCTGATAAGGAGGGTATTGATACCCTTGCACAGGATATCCAGTTGGGTATGATGGAGGAAACGGTGATGGATAAAGGGCGTTAAAGTGAGCTGCCTCAAAATATGGATCTTGGGCAGGAGCTTGATATTCATAACCCGTATGAGTTTGATATTCAAATGGGTTATACCCAGACGAACCTAGGTAAGTTGGTATCGGGTTTTCATAACCCGTTGGCGGTGACGGTGGTGCATAAGAAGCGGACGGGGGATTATTTTCAGGCACTGCGTGAGAAGGTCCACCCATTTGTGGATCTTCAGGAATAGGAGGGTATGTGCTTGAAGCTTGTGGGGAACTGAATCTAGGCCCCCCCTCGCATGGACATCCGTGCAGTTCTCCTTCACCTTGGTGTCTCGGGAGGTGGTTGTTGAGGTGGTTCCTCAACAGGCAATGGCGGCGGAGTAACCGCTTGAAGATACGGTTCCTCTAATGGAAGTTGTGGAGAGTTATGAAAAGATGGAGTAAATTCCCATTGGTACGTGTTCCACCTTTCAGCCCATGAATCGGGGCCTTGATACGGTGATCCTTGATAAGGAGAACCGCTAGAGATACTGATAGGATGAGTTGGTGTCCCGGTTGGCGGCTCTAGATCGGGGTCATCATCCATTTCCATATCTCGGGAGAAATGGTCCTCGGGTCCTAAAGGTTTATAACCCTGTGGTTCGTTAATATAGTCGTTTGGGTTAAATTGACCTGGTGAATAAAGATCGTGAGAACTAGAATGGTGAAAAGAATGAGAATGTAGAGAGTGATGTGAATGATGTGATTGGTGGGAATGGTGAGAATGTTGAGAATGTTGGGGCTCATCTAGAATAGGTAGCCCAAAAGGTGGGTGATCTGAAGGTGAAGAACCCAACGAAACAGAGTGTCTCGCTGGTTCAAAGGAATGTCTCCAGTTATCTCGTGAATCGGAGCTAGTAAAAGACGCTGATGGCGCACGTCTATGTAAGTGTCCAGTTTGGCTGGATGGTCTTACCCTCGTTGGACCTTTTCCTTCTCGTCCTCTAAATCTCGGCGGCATAGTGATTAGTAACCTATCAAAACAACTAAAACAAAACATAAACGATAAAAGGAAAATCAAGAATAATCCAAGGTAATTTTCCTAGACTCGAAAGTCTAAGGAATGTGCTTATTGTGTCATTGAGATTAAACACAAAAGACTAGTGTTTAATTTGCTCAAACCTGGCTCTAATACCAACCTGTCACACCTCGATATTTCCATATATTACCGGTGGGCCTGGTGGGGAGTATCGTGACTTAGTTGATATCATCATAGTCAATATACACAATATAATAGCACAACGGAAGGCTTAGGTAGATAATTACTATTACAAACCATAGTGTTCGAGTGTCCAAATAAAAGAATATACAGACTGGTTGTAACAGAGATCCACAGGCGGATCATAAAACAAATACAAGAACTGAAATAACAGACTTTAGGCATCTAAGGATTTGCAAGATCCTCTTATTTGACACCAAGTAGCTCCAGCCTAATTTCGTGAGGTACCTCTCATTTAGTCTTTGGAAAATACGTCAGTTTTCACTGGTACATACAATTAACCGACTCATTTGAAAAGAGTTTATGAAAATTGATTTAAGTACATAAAGCACAAACCATTTATAACTTGGGACAATCTTTCTATAAAATCTTGTATACAGTTTTACATGTTTGTCATACATATGGGGCCGGTTTGGAAGCCGGTCATGATTAACCGACTCACCACTATAAAACCCATAAAGGAGTTATCCCCAACATGTGGGTTATTTAGCATTTGCATCTGTCAGGTGTATGCCTACACCCCGTGCATAGGCCGTGGCCATTTTTAAATGAAATGAGCCGAGGATATCCAGGACATGGTCGTTAACCCCCAATGTTTATGTTATCAAACAAAACAGATTAAAACGGGTTATGAAATTTATTAATCACAATCCGATTAAATGATTTCATACCCGACCAAGCGGTATTATTATTATACCGTATCCCAAGCCCGTATAAGGAAAATAAGTTAAAAGTATTTACCTGAGCTAGATGTGTTAAGATGTAACTCAGCCTTATGTTTCCTAAAGCTTTATGTAAATACCTTCTACCGAGGCTACTCAATCTCTATGGAAGGTTTATTAACCTATTAGGATACTAACGGGTCTTTATTTAAGTCAAAGACTTAGACTGGTTAGTTTGAAAGATACTTAACGGTTCTATACGCTAGATTAAGCGAAGACCGGAATAGAACGTGATTTAGACCTGACAAGTTTGGATACTTGTATAATATGGGTAAACTAATCACATTCTGGATTTTGAAGTGAAAGTGATAAGGTTAAACCCGTTTTGGTTAATTTATGTAAACTAGTTACATAAACCGAATCGAACGCATAAATGCATTATATACAGGTCTCATATGTTATTATGCTTAAAATATTTTAATACATCTGTAGGATGTTAACATATATGCCCAAAAAGTAACCAATTTAAGTCCCGTAGGGGCATTTTGGTCATTTTAATATTTATGAAAGAGGTTTATAGTAAACTGGTATTCTGGTCTTAAGTAAACAGTAAAAATATTTATTTTATGTTGTTATAACAGTAAGATATCATACATATGTGTGATTTACCATTTATGACCAAGCTATGCCCCGAAAGGGTATTTTGGTCATTTCACATATGCTTTTAAGGACATTTTTGGAAGTCTGAGTTCATGACTTATACCTACTGTAATAATATTAAAATTTATTTAAAAATTCAGTAGGTAACAAGTTTTAGGTGCTAATTATGGTTTTGAACCTTACTATGCACCTAATTAGCGTAAAAGTCGATAATTGACGATATTTAAGATGTTTATGCGATTCTAAGATTTTGACCAGCCTTGTATGATTAAATATTTTATTTTTAATACCAATTCAGTAGCAAAAGGATTGGTATGCTAATCACATGTAAATCTCATTTTATTAGTTAAAAGGGTATTATCGTCAATTAAGGGATTTATACAAGAACTCAAGGTTATGGTCAGTTTATAATCTGACCCAATATTCCAAAAATCCATAAAAATAATATCTTAACAGTAGGTAAAAAGTTTTGGATCAAAATCTATGTTTAAACATGCCTTATGCAAGATAGCGTAATTTAATTAATAAAAAGTTCTAATTTACGATAGACAAAATTGCAGAAAACAACATTTATGTTTGTCTCAAACTGCACTTTATACCTTTCACTATGAAATTGGCAAAAACCAACCTTTATGTTCATGTTTTATTACACCCTATAACCTTTAGCACTAACAACGTCAAAAAATTCAGTTAAATGGACTCACATGCCTTGCACGTGAGGGCATTTAAGTCTTTTAATATAACCCCCCCCCTCTCCTCTTATCTATTTCACTATCTCAAATTAAAATGCAAACCAACCTGTAAAACATCAAGACTCTCACCCTAAGGCTAATTCCATAAGATTCCCACAAACAAATTAAACATAAAAAAAAACTTCAACAAACAACAATCAAAATTTGCATGAATCTTGACATCAACAAACGACACTGTTTCCCTTCTCTGGTAACCATGTCGAAGGTCCGGCATAAGAGCGCCGTAAACCCAAACAACACACCATCAGCGGCCACAACTCAGCCGGAGCAGAACCACGACGTCTATCGGCAGGGACAATTGTTCAAGTTAAAGGTAGTTTGCTAGTATAAAACTCAAGCTGAATATATTCGATTGGCTTTCTGTAACACCTCGAAAATTTACGTCCAATAATGTATTAACACGTGTCATAAGCTTTGAATATGTGAAAAAGTACTTTAGAGGGACTAAAGTTGACAAACAAGGAAACTATGTGAATACAAGGGTCCAAAGTGTCAACAATGGATAAATATATTTTAAAATGGCCCTACATGTTGGTTATAACCTTAAACGAATAAATCATGGGTCATACGAAGCTGAAAATGAAAGAAAGTGAGGAATTACAAACTACATGGGTTAAATATGTCAACATGTTGAAAGTATACCTCTGAACGACCTTTTAGCAAACTCGAAGCTTTGTAACAGTAAAATATACTCACTAGAATACGTGATAAAAATTTCATAAAGTTTCGTTATCGTATGAGAAAGTTATGACCAAATTCGTGTACGAAGGGTTAAAAGCGTCAACGTTGAAATTTGTGACTTTTCGGGTAAGCACAAAGTTAACCAAGGACTTAACCAAGTTTGTAAAAGTCCTAAGGTCCTTAAAAATCAAGTTTGAGGGTCAAAAGTTCAATAAAAATAGTTAAACCACGTTACAAAGGACCAGGGACTGAATTGTAATAAAAGGAAACTTGTTTGGCCTGTTGCGCGCTTTTAGGCGCCTCGCGAGAGAACCTTCGCGGCCCGCGAACAAGTGACCAGCGTAGAAAACAGCGAACAGCTGCCAGTCAGACCTCTGAACCGACTTTAATCAGTTGTTTTCTTATACCAGAGGCTCTCCAATGGTATTACATGCATAGAGGGCACTTGTCTTGATCTGGAAACACTCCTAGACTATCTTGGCATCATCTTGAAGGATCAAAATTGATATATAAAGGCACCAAAGTTGCAACAATTGATCACTTGCATTTACAAAAGTCACAAGACTCACATCTGGAGCTCTCTGGTCAGCAACAAGGATTCATTAGGCTCCCTAGTCGTGATTAGGACTCTTGTAAGTATTCTTAACCCTTTCTAATTCAGTTTAGCCTAGTTAATTAACTAAAAGTCAAACGTCGTAATTAACGTTTGACTTTGAAATTAAATAAAATCTGTTCAGTCAATTCTCGAATTGAAAGTACCTATAAGTAGGTAATTATGTGGGTAATAAACCCTTAAAAGGGTATTCTCTAATTCCCACTCTAACTAGGTCAATTGTCAGGTCAAACTTGTTATTAAAAAGTCAACAGAATGCTTATTTTCAAATTAATGCATAATTAGCAATGTAGGAGGCATGCAACCTGTTTGATCACTAATATAACTTGGTAATTAATGTAAGAACATGTCTAAACATGTTCAACCCGACAATTTTCAGTTTAAGACCCGGATCGGAACCGAAAGTCGCATAAATTGACTTTTGCTTTGACTTTCAGTTCTGACCCATTTATGCATGTTTTAGATTGGCCTTAGAGCTTTATTTGGACCAGGTTTCTTATGAGTATAACTCTCTGAGATTATACAACTTGGTTCACTAATTATCCGATTCATATGCATGTTTCCGTTAAGTACTTAAATGTTGACTATTATGCCCTTTTGATTATAAAACGTGATTTTTGAAAAAGTAAAAGACTAGAAACCTTAGTTACTGATTTATAAACTTGCACCTAAAATTTGACATCAGTTTGAGGTCTAGATTAAGAGTTATGCTCATTAGCGTAATTTGAAAGCTTTATGTTAATTAAACGGCGTAATTAGCGTATAGCCTAGTTAAACCCACTTTTTGATATCAAACTTTTTACCCACTGATGTAATATAATATTTTGGGATTTTTAAAGATTTTTATTTAATTTTTGGCTGAGCATAACATAGGTCTCTAAGTGGTTAATGCCGGTTTTGCCCTTTTAAGACATAAAATGAGTTTTACAAATCCTTTTGACCCCAAACCTTTTTCTACTGATTTTATTTGATAAATACAATATTTTGAGCCCTCTGGAATTATAAAAATATCAGCTTTCCTTTGAAAACCCGGAAATGGCTCCAAATCGCCTTTTTGAGCGTTTTTAACGCATAGTGTGCACTAAAACCATATTAAACATATAAGGTTGATACCTACTGATATTTTTAATATATTTTTATATATTAACAGTAAGTACAAGTTTTTAAACTCAGGTTTCCAGTTTTGACCTTTTTAGCCTAAGTGAAATTACCAAAATACCCCTAAGGTGCATAGTTTGGTTTTAAATGATAGATTTCACATATAGGTCATACCCTACTGTTATAACTTATTAAATTAAGTGTATTTACTGTATAAATCAGACCTGTAACTTAGATTACTAATTAAACCCTTTTATAATCTTTCAAATGACCAAAATGCCCTTACAAGGTATAATTTGAGTTTAAATTCGTTTGGGGCATAATAGAAGATACCTTACTGATATCACAACATGTTTAAGGCATATTAACTCAGAGAACTTGCATATGACTCTTTTGGTTACCCTTTACGCCCTTTTCGCGTTCGGTTCGGTTTATGTAACTAGTTTACATAAATTGACCGAAACGGGTCAAACATTATCATTTTTGTCTCAAAATCCAGAATGTGTTTAGTATACCCATATTATACAAGTATTCAAACTTGTCGGGTCTAAATCACATTCTATCCGGTCTTCGCTTAATCATGCGTTTGAACCGTATCTTCCTTTAAAACTGACCGGTCTAAGCTTAAGCTTAATTAAAGACCCGTTAGGATTCTAATAGGATAATAAAAACCTTTGTTCCAGATTAGGAGCCCAGTAACATCCATCTGTACTTGTTGTATTTGACTTATACATTGCTCAGGTAAATACTCTTAACTTATTTTCCCTATACGGGCTTGGGATACGGTATTATAATACCGCTTGGTCAGGTGTGTAATCATTTAAATTGGATTGTGATTAATGTATTTACATAACTCGTTTAATATGTATTATTTGGTGTATGGCCTTTGGGGGTTAAATGACCATGTCCCGGATATCCTTGGCATCATTCAAAGAAATGGCCATGGTTGCAGAAATCGGCCTAGGCGGCCGATTAATCGGCGCCTAGGCGCTAGGCGGTCATCTACTGCCTAATTTTGAGCTAGGCGGTCAATTAATCGGTCATGGTCAAAAATCGGTCAAAATCGGTCCTAGGCGGTCAAAATCGGTCCTAGGCGGTACTAGGCGGTCCTAGGCGGTCAAAATTGGTCAAAATTGGTCAAAATCGGTCAAAATCGAACCATACTATCTGAAACTTGAAGTATTTATGTGAATTTCGAAGTATTATTTTTATATTATTGGGTATATATATATAATTTTGAAAAAATATATAAAAATCCCATTCCGATTAATCCCTATTAATCCCGATTAATCCCTAGGCTGTACCTCACCGCCCGACTAGCGCCTAGCGCCTTCTACAACATTGGAAATGGCCACGACCTAAGCACGAGGTGTAGGCGTACACCTGACAGATGCATTATGTAAAAACTGGTAATCCACTTTAAGGAATAAATCCTTGTGGGCATTATACCTGTGGCGTGTCAATTAATCTAGACCGGCCTTACAAACCGGCTCTAATGGACGACAAATAAGTAAAACTGTATACATGATTATTTTAATAATTGTCCCAAGTTATAAAAATATATTTTTGCCAAAGTGCATTCAAATCAATTTTCAAACTCTTTTCAAAATGAGTCGGTTAAGTTGTATTTACCAGTGTAAACTGACGTATTTTCCAAAAAAGGTTAAGTGCAGGTGCTACACGTAATAGGCTGGATACTCCAGACATCAATAATCAAGTCTCGCAAAGCTTTAGGTGTCAAAGTCTGTTGAACAAGTTTTCCTCTTTATTTTGATCCGCCTGTGGATCCGTTTCAACTACATTGTGATACTTTATATTACAATTTATTTGGTTGGAATAAATCTATCTTTTGCTTCCGCTGTGCATTTAAATATTGTGTTGTTTGACTAAGATGATATCAACTACGTCACGATACTCCCCACCGGGCCCACCGGTAATACGTGGAAAATAGGGGTGTGACAGGTTGGTATCAGAGCCAACACTGAGTGAATTAAACACTAGCCCTTTTTGTGTTTAATCTCAGTTACACAATTGCACATTCCTCGATTCTCGAGTCTAGACAAAAGAACTTAGGAATTATCCAAATTTGTTTTATTTCTAACTTTGTCTTATATATTTCTTGTTGTATCACTTGTTTGTTTTTGACAGATTGACAAAATGCCGCCAAGGATGAGAGGAAGAGGAAGAGGAAAAGGGCCACTCGTCGCCCCAAATGACCATGAGGCCGGACCTTCGCACCGGCGAACACCTTCAGATCCCCATAACCCGGGTCCTCAAGATCTCTGGAGGACCTACATTGAACCAGCTAGGCGCTCAGTTTCACTGAGTACCTCCCCTTCTATTCCACACTCTTTTGGGCCTCATTCTGAAAATGAGCCCCACAACTCTCACCAATCCTACATACCTCTTCAAGGACACAACTCACCTTTCGACCACCTGTCGCCTGTTTTCCAGGGCCAGTTCAACCCTGCCGACTACCTTGGAGCACCAGTGGGTTTTAACCCACTTGGACCTGAAGATCATTTTTCCGGTGGCAACGCAATGGATATAGATAAGGATACCGATCCTGCACAGCCACCACCCGGAACTCCTAACCACCCCATCGAAATTTTAGATGGGTCACCTTTTGTGGGATCAGCTTATAATGGTCCCGACAGCTATGAGGAGAGGTTTAGGCAGTGTGACTGGGCGTTTACCCCCAGTTACCACAACTCTCCCCTGCACCAGCCGCAGCAGCTTCAGCAGCAGCAGAATCCTTCCGAGGATTCCCGGTTTGTCCCGGTCACTCCACCGCCACCACCACCTCAGCTACAGCCTCCGGAGCCCCCGAGGCGAAGAAGAACGAACGCACGGATATCCGCGCGAGGGGGAGTGCACATCAGCACCCCTCCACTTTCAAGTGGCAGCCGATACTCGCCACTTCACGAAGAACCAGAGATGGGAGAATCTTCACACCCCGTCTCAGAAGTGAACTCTGCGCCTGTCGCGCCGCCACCACCACTGGGTTTTGGAGACCCAATTCCTACTTACACTGGTGCGGCGGCGTATAATCCCTTCGAGCAGCCGATCCACACCAATTACAACTATGCCGAGGCCGATCCTTACTTGGTAGCTGCAAACTACAACGCTCTCCATCCGGAAGGTCCCTATGGAGGTCCCTGGACTACGGGATACCCGACCTTTGGATATCCACCATATGGGTATCAGCAACCGCCGCCTCCTAAACCTCCGCATTATCAGCAACCCCCACAGCCGCCGGTGATATCACCGCCCCAAATTCAAGAGATCCTTCAAGGGATTAATGAGGTGCGACAGGAGGTGCGGGAAGACCGTAGGCATAACCGTGGGATGTTCAAGAAAATGGTGGATTTGATCAAGGGAAAAAGCAAGAAGGATCACTAAATCCTTTGTTTGTTTGTTTATTTTAGTATTGTAATCATGTCCCTGTGAGGACATTTGTTTCTGTACTCTGCCCCTGCGTGGGCATATTTTCCTTTCTGTTCTGCCCCTGCGTGGGCATGTTTTTCTGTTGACCCCTGCGTGGGTATGTTTGTTAGTTTAGCTCCTGCGTGGGCGTGTTATTTATGTAAAAGTCCCGTTTAGGGCAGACTTGTACTAGTTTAAATTTTAATTGGAATGGTTAGTTCAAATTTTTCATTTTTTTTAAAATTATGTGCATGAATATAATGTATGAATAAATGAAAAAATAACATTTATATTTTTATTTACCATTTTAATAAAATAATAAGAATCTTAAAAGGTAAAACCTAGCTTGTGTGTTATCTTAAGACTTAGCCAATATGGTAAAACCTGTTTTAAAAGATTCAAAAATCTCTGTTAACATCTGCAAACATGTTAACATTCTTGGCTAATGTGATCCGCAAAAGCACACATGTCACCCTTTTAATAAATTATCCAAATTCTTTATTATTATTTAAACATCCAGTTGTGATGTACTGCCTACGGGCTATAACTAATGTCATATAAGACAAAAGACAGTGGTAGCCTACAACTCCCTGTCAAGAAAAGGTGATGAACTTTGATTCAAACCTTAATGCCTCGATTCCATAAAATCCAGGCTTATGAAATAAATTTGCCTACGTGACTTGACCTATTGTGTTATTATTAATTTATGATTCTGGATTATGATAAAGATCCTGAATAATTATCAAATTAACTAAAATAGCTATTAAAACCATGGTTAATAAATTGTCAAGAACGATAGTACTGTTTAGGCTTATAAATAAACCTTGTCCTTATTTCTTTATGTAGCAATTAAAACTACATGGCCAAGTCGGAAGAAATAAACAGTCATTCGGCGGAAAACCCTGAAAATGCTAAAATACTGGTAACTGGTGCGGAGCTGCAAGCATTAGTAGAAAATGCTGTTACCAAAGCAATAAATAGGCAGTATAGTAAATCAAGCGGGACCCGAAGTAGGACCCGATCCGCACCACATTCCAAGCCAAAGATTCACTCGGAGGCTCATAGCAAACCGCCCTCTAAGAAGGATGAACTCAAGAAAGATGATGATCGACATTCATCTAATCAAAACAGTGTTCCCTCAAAAAGGATAGTGTTTGATGCTAAACCTCATACCAAGTCCTGTACCTACAAATACTTTGTTTCTTGCAAACCCCGGGACTTCACTAGGGAGAAAGGAGCAATAGATTGTATGACCTGGTTGGACGAAATGGATATGGTAGTTGACATCAGCGGATGTGCTGAAAGGGACGTAGTGAAATATGTATCCCAATCGTTAAAGGGAGAGGCACTGGCATGGTGGAAATCTCTCATTCAAGCTGCCGGAAAGATCCCACTCTACAACTTGTCATGGGATCAGTTCGTTGCTCTCATCAAGGAGAATTATTGCCCGCAGCATGAAGTTGAAAGAATCGAATCAGATTTCTTATCATTGGTGATGAAGAATTTAGATTGTCAGGCTTACCTCACCAGTTTCAATACCCTATCTAGGCTGGTTCCGTACTTGGTAACCCCGGAACCCAAAAGGATTGCTCGCTTCATCGGGGGTTTAGCCCCAGAAATTAAAGCCAGTGTTAAGGCATCGAGGCCTGCTACCTTCAGATCAGCAGCAGATCTATCTCTGTCACTTACCTTGGACGCGGTCAGGTTAAGATCGCTCAGAAATTCAGAAGAAGGTAAGAGGAAGCGTGAGGACGATACCTCACAAAGATCTGAGAAGAGGCACAAGGGTAATACTGACTCCAGGAAGAAGTCTGGATCCAACAAGGGTAGCCAACAAGCTGAGGAAAAGCCAAAGTGCAAAACTTGCCAAAATCGCCACTTTGGAAAATGCAGACTTGAGTCCAAGTCTAAGTCAGGATCACCTACATGTGGGCTGTGCAACTCTAAAGAGCACAAGACTGTCGATTGCAAGAAGATTAAAGATGCCACATGCTACAACTGCAATGAGAAAGGGCACATTAAAACCAACTGCCCTAAATACGCCAAGAAGCCGGAAGATGTCAAGAAGACCAATGCTAGGGTCTTCAAGATGGATGCAAAGGAAGCAGTCCAGGATGATAATGTGATTACAGGTACTTTTCTCATTAATGATGTTTATGAAAGAGTGTTGTTTGATTCCGGAGCAGATAAGTCTTTTGTTGATGATAAGTTCTGTAAGTTGTTAAACCTACCTGTTAGAACCTTAAGTGTGAAATACGAGGTGGAATTAGCTGATGGAACCATAGAAACAGCCTCAACTGTTTTAGATGGATGTGTTATATCCATTAGGAACCACTCTTTTCCTTTGTCCTTACTTCCCTTTAAGCTTGCCAGTTTTGATATAGTTATAGGTATGGATTGGTTATCACATAACCAAGCCCAGATTGTGTGCAACAGAAAGCAAGTGGTAGTTAAAACTCCGACTGGTGAGTCACTTACCATTCAGGGGGATACCCAGCATGGATTGCCTGAGCAAGTGTCTATGCTCAAGGCATCTAGATGCCTACAGAAGGGTTGTGTCATTTATATGGCACAGGTTACTATTGATGAGCAGAAACCCAAGATTGAAGACATCCCTGTCATTTCGGAATATCCTGAAGTTTTTCCTGAAGAACTACCTGGTTTACCACCAGATAGGCAAGTAGAATTCTGAATTGACATCATCCCTGGAGCAGCACCTGTTGCTAGAGCACCTTATAGGTTAGCACCGACAGAAATGAAGGAGTTAAGGACACAGTTAGATGATCTGCTAGCCAAAGGTTTCATCAGACCTAGTTCGTCTCCTTGGGGAGCGCCGATCTTGTTTGTCAAGAAGAAGGATGGATCGATGCATCTGTGCATCGATTACCGTGAGCTTAATAAGGTCACTATCAAGAATAGGTATCCTTTGCCCAGGATCGACGATATGTTCGATCAATTACAAGGGGCAAGCTACTTTTCTAAGATCGATTTGAGGTCAGGCTATCATCAGTTGAAGGTTAAAGATGAAGATGTACACAAGACTGCATTTAGGACTCGTTATGGTCATTACGAGTTCCTAGTGATGCCTTTTGGGCTCACTAATGCACCTGCCGCATTCATGGATCTCATGAATCGCGTCTGCAAGCCTTACCTGGATAAATTTGTCATCGTTTTCATTGACGACATCCTCATCTACTCGAAAAGCAGGCTGACCATGAGAAACATCTTCGCTGTATTCTTAAACTTCTACATCATGAGAAACTCTACGCCAAATTTTCGAAGTGCGAATTTTGGCTTCGAGAAGTCCAATTCCTTGGACATGTGGTTAGCGAGCGTGGTATCCGAGTAGATCCCGCTAAGGTATAAGCAGTTATGAATTGGCAAGAACCAAAGACGCCTACTGAGATTCGCAGCTTTCTAGGATTAGCAGGATACTATAGGCGATTTATTGAAAACTTGTCAAGGATTGCTGCGCCCCTAACTTCGTTGACACGTAAGAAGATTAAGTTTGATTGGGGCCCTAAGCAGCAGGAATCCTTTGACATACTTAAGAAAAAGTTGAGCAATGCTCCCGTATTAACATTACCGGATGGAATTGATGAGTTTGTAGTGTATTGTGATGCATCACACACTGGTATGGGCTGTGTGCTTATGCAGAAAGGCAAGGTCATTGCTTATGCTTCACGTCAGTTAAAGGTGCACGAGAAGAACTACACCACCCATGACTTGGAGCTGGGTGCCGTTGTATTTGCATTAAAGCTATGGAGGCACTACTTGTATGGAACCAAGTGTGTGATCTATTCATATCACAAGAGCCTTCAACACTTGTTTAATCAGAAAGACTTGAACATGAGGCAGCGACGCTGGATGGAAACTTTAAATGATTATGATTGTGAGATAAGATACCATCCAGGCAAGGCAAATGTAGTTGCTGACGCCTTAAGCAGGAAAGAAAAAGTGAAGCTGATAAGAATCAATGCCAAGAGCATTGAAATAAAGAATAGTTTGAACGAAAGGTTGTTAGCTGCACAGAAGGAAGCTGTGTTGGAAGCTAACTATCCTGAAGAAAAGCTAGGAGTAACTGAGGAGCAGTTATCCTATGACAGGGACGGAATGCTGAGATTGAATGGACGAATATGGGTTCCAGTTTATGGAGGACTTCGGGATGTTATCCTCCAGGAAGCCCACAGTTCCAAATATTCCGTTCATCCTGGAGCTGATAAGATGTACCAGGATTTAAGGGCAAACTATTGGTGGATAGGCTTGAAAAAGTCTGTAGCTGCCTATGTAGCTAAATGTTTGATGTGTGCGCAAGTCAAAGCTGAGCATCAGAAGCCGTCAGGTTTGCTGCAACAGCCTGAACTTCCCACATGGAAGTGGGAGATGGTGACAATGGATTTCATCACCAAGTTGCCAAGGACAAGGAAGGGAAATGATACTATATGGGTAATAGTAGATAGAATGACCAAGTCAGCACATTTCCTACCCATTAAGGAAACTTACAGCTCTGACATGTTAGCTCAATTGTACGTAGATAAGATTGTAGCTCTGCATGGCGTACCAGTGTCAATTATCTCTGACAGAGATACGAGATACACCTCTCATTTTTGGAAAAAGTTTCCAACAATCATTGTGCACGCGCTTGAATTTTAGTGGACGGACAGAGTGAGTGTACCATCCAAACGTTGGAAGACATGCTCCGTGCATGTGTGATTGATTTAGGTGGTAGTTGGGATAACCACCTGCCATTGATTGAGTTCTCCTATAACAATAGCTATCATACCAGTATTAAGGCTGCGCCTTTCGAGGCACTATATGGTAGAAAATGTAGAACACCTATTTGTTGGGCGGAAGTAGGAGAAGTTCAATTATCAGGACCAGATTTAGTCTATGAAACAACGGACAAGATTGTCCAGATTCGCGATCGCTTGAAAGCTGTCAGGGATAGGCAGAAAAGCTACGCTGATCCAAAGCGTAAACCTCTAAAGTTTGAGGTTGGTGATAAAGTTTTATTTAAGGTATCACCCTGGAAAGGGGTGATGCGGTTTGGTAAGAAAGGTAAGTTAAGCCCAAGGTATATAGGACCTTTCGAGGTTATCGAATGTGTTGGGTCAGTGGCTTATAAGTTGAACTTGCCTGAAGAGCTCAGTGGTATTCACAATGTTTTTCACATCTGCAATCTGAAGAAATGTCTAGCTGATGACTCGCTAGTCATACCGCACACGGATGTGCATATAGATGAGAGCTTGAAATTTGTGGAAAAACCATTGTCGATTGAGGATCGACAGGTAAAGAAGCTTCGAATGAAGCATGTACCTATTGTAAAGGTCAAATGGGATGCCCGTAGAGGCCCCGAATACACATGGGAGGTAGAATCCACGATGAAAGAAAAGTACCCTCATTTGTTTTAGTAAATATCGAGGTCAAGATTTCTTTTAAGGGGGTGAGGATGTAACACCTCGAAAATTTACGTCCAATAATGTATTGACACGTGTCATAAGCTTTGGATATGTGAAAAAGTACTTTAGAGGGACTAAAGTTGACAAACAAGGAAACTATGTGAATACAAGGGTCCAAAGTGTCAACAATGGATAAATATATTTTAAAATGGCCCTACATGTTGGTTATAACCTTAAACGAATAAATCATGGGTCATACGAAGTTGAAAATGAAAGAAAGTGAGGAATTACAAACTACAGGGGTTAAATATGTCAACATGTTGAAAGTATACCTCTGAGCGACCTTTTAGCAAACCCGAAGCTTTGTAACAGTAAAATATACTCACTAGAATATGTGATAAAAATTTCATAAAGTTTCGTTATCGTATGAGAAAGTTATGACCAAATTCGTGTACGAAGGGTTAAAAGCGTCAACGTTGAAATTTGTGACTTTTCGGGTAAGCACAAAGTTAACCAAGGACTTAACCAAGTTTGTAAAAGTCCTAAGGTCCTTAAAAATCAAGTTTGAGGGTCAAAAGTGCAAGAAAAATAGTTAAAACCACGTTACAAAGGACCAGGGACTGAATTGTAATAAAAGGAAACTTGTTTGGCCTGTTGCGCGCTTTTAGGCGCCTCGCGAGAGAACCTTCGCGGCCCGCGAACAAGTGACCAGCGTAGAAAACAGCGAACAGCTGCCAGTCAGACCTCTGAACCGACTTTAATCAGTTGTTTTCTTATACCAGAGGCTCTCCAATGGTATTACATGCATAGAGGGCACTTGTCTTGATCTGGAAACACTCCTAGACTATCTTGGCATCATCTTGAAGGATCAAAATTGATATATAAAGGCACCAAAGTTGCAACAATTGATCACTTGCATTTACAAAAGTCACAAGACTCACATCTGGAGCTCTCTGGTCAGCAACAAGGATTCATTAGGCTCCCTAGTCGTGATTAGGACTCTTGTAAGTATTATTAACCCTTTCTAATTCAGTTTAGCCTAGTTAATTAACTAAAAGTCAAACGTCGTAATTAACGTTTGACTTTGAAATTAAATAAAATCTGTTCAGTCAATTCTCGAATTGAAAGTACCTATAAGTAGGTAATTATGTGGGTAATAAACCCTTAAAAGGGTATTCTCTAATTCCCACTCTAACCAGGTCAATTATCGGGTCAAACTTGTTATTAAAAAGTCAACAGAATGCTTATTTTTAAATTAACGCATAATTAGCAATGTAGGAGGCATGCAACCTGTTTGATCACTAATATAACTTGGTAATTAATGTAAGAACATGTCTAAACATGTTCAACCAGACAATTTTCAGTTTAAGACCCGGATCGGAACCGAAAGTCGCATAAATTGACTTTTGCTTTGACTTTCAGTTCTGACCTGTTTATGCATGTTTTAGATTGGCCTTAGAGATTTATTTGGACCAGGTTTATTATGAGTATAACTCTCTGAGATTATACAACTTGGTTCACTAATTATCCGATTCATATGCATGTTTCCGTTAAGTACTTAAATGTTGACTATTATGCCCTTTTGATTATAAAACGTGATTTTTGAAAAAGTAAAAGAGTAAAAACCTTAGTTACTGATTTATAAACTTGCACCTAAAATTTGACATCAGTTTGAGGTCTAGATTAAGAGTTATGCTCATTAGCGTAATTTGAAAGCTTTATGTTAATTAAACGGCGTAATTAGCGTATGGCCTAGTTAAACCCACTTTTTGATATCAAACTTTTTACCCACTGATGTAATATAATATTTTGGGATTTTTAAAGATTTTTATTTAATTTTTGGCTGAGCATAACATAGGTCTCTAAGTTTAACTCGGTTAATGTCGGTTTTGCCCTTTTAAGCCATAAAATGAGTTTTACAAATCCTTTTGACCCCAAACCTTTTTCTACTGATTTTATTTGATAAATACAATATTTTGAGCCCTCTGGAATTATAAAAATATCAGCTTTCCTTTGAAAACCCGGGAATGGCTCCAAATCGCCTTTTTGAGCGTTTTTAACGCATAGTGTGCACTAAAACCATATTAAACATATAAGGTTGATACCTACTGATATTTTTAGTATATTAACAGTAAGTACAAGTTTTTAAACTCAGGTTTCCAGTTTTGACCTTTTTAACCTAAGTGAAATTACCAAAATACCCCTAAGGTGCATAGTTTGGTTTTAAATGATAGATTTCACATATAGGTCATACCCTACTGTTATAACTTATTAAATTAAGTGTATTTACTGTATAAATCAGACCTGTAACTCAGATTACTAATTAAACCCTTTTATAATCTTTCAAATGACCAAAATGCCCTTACAAGGCATAATTTGAGTTTAAATTCGTTTGGGGCATAATAGAAGATACCTTACTGATATCACAACATGTTTAAGGCATATTAACTCAGGGAACTTGCATATGACTCTTTTGGTTACCCTTTACGCCCTTTTCGCGTTCGGTTCGGTTTATGTAACTAGTTTACATAAATTGACCGAAACGGGTCAAACATTATCATTTTTGTCTCAAAATCCAGAATGTGTTTAGTATACCCATATTATACAAGTATTCAAACTTGTCGGGTCTAAATCACATTCTATCCAGTCTTCGCTTAATCATGCGTTTGAACCGTATCTTCCTTTAAAACTGACCGGTCTAAGCTTAAGCTTAATTAAAGACCCGTTAGGATTCTAATAGGATAATAAAAACCTTTGTTCTAGATTAGGAGCCCAGTAAAAGCCATCTGTACTTGCTGTATTTGACTTATACATTGCTCAGGTAAATACTCTTAACTTATTTTCCCTATACGGGCTTGGGATACGGTATTATAATACCGCTTGGTCGGGTGTGTAATCATTTAAATCGGATTGTGATTAATGTATTTACATAACTCGTTTAATATGTATTATTTGGTGTATGGCCTTTGGGGGTTAAATGACCATGTCCCGGATATCCTTGGCATCATTCAAAGAAATGGCCACGACCTAAGCACGGGGTGTAGGCGTACACCTGACAGATGCATTATGTAAAAACTGGTAATCCACTTTAAGGAATAAATCCTTGTGGGCATTATACCTGTGGCTTGTCAATTAATCTAGACCGGCCTTACAAACCGGCTCTAATGGACGACAAATAAGTAAAACTGTATACATGATTATTTTAATAATTGTCCCAAGTTATAAAAATATATTTTTGCCAAAGTGCATTCAAATCAATTTTCAAACTCTTTTCAAAATGAGTCGGTTAAGTTGTATTTACCAGTGTAAACTGACGTATTTTCCAAAAAAGGTTAAGTGCAGGTGCTACACGTAATAGGCTGGATACTCCAGACATCAATAATCAAGTCTCGCAAAGCTTTAGGTGTCAAAGTCTGTTGAACAAGTTTTCCTCTTTATTTTGATCCGCCTGTGGATCCGTTTCAACTACATTGTGATACTTTATATTACAATTTATTTGGTTGGAATAAATCTATCTTTTGCTTCCGCAGTGCATTTAAATATTGTGTTGTTTGACTATGATGATATCAACTACGTCACGATACTCCCCACCGGGCCCACCGGTAATACGTGGAAAATAGGGGTGTGACACTTTCCTTTTTTTCACTCAAGTAAATTGGTTTCTATCCTTAATTTGTTACATAAAAATAGATTTTTTTTAAATGAGAAACTAAATCAATTATTGAACTACCAAGCCTAGGTACATGTTCTGGAAGAAAAAATACAAATTGTGAGCAAAATCAGTCAACACTCAATCACGAGAACATGATTTAAGAATTCATTTTGGAATCTTATTAGTCTTCAATAAGAACTGACTAATATATTTAATGGATTATTATCGGGTCTAGCGGTTACAAAACGATGACGTGTTGAATTTATAAAGTCAGCTAAACTCAATACATATAATATCGGAGACTTGAGTGCCCGCATTGGCCCTTGAGACATGATTCCGGCGTTGTCCTTCCATTACGTCCGTACAACTACTGCTTAACGCCTTCAATTTCGTTCTCATCGTAAACATATATCTTGAGATCGATATCGGAGCCTAACCACGACGGCGCCACCGTATGGAACCGCCGTCGTCACCGGAGAAGCGAACGACGTCAGATTGGAATTCGTTGGAGACTTGGAGTAGAAGGTGGGAATGATTGGTCCAACAGTCTGGTGGTGAAGAAGGTGAGTTAAAGGGATATATTAAAAGACTTAAATGCCCTCACGTGCAAGGCATGTGAGACCATTTAACTGAATTTTTTGACGTGGTTAGTGCTAAAGGTTATAGGGTGTAATAAAACATGAACATAAAGGTTGGTTTTTGCCGATTTCATAGTGAAAGGTATAAAGTGCAGTTTAAGGCAAACATAAAGGTTGTTTTCTGCAATTTTGTCTTTACGATATCATGCATAACTTTAGTTTGAGACCAGAAACTGATGTCAAATTTACTTGACATACTTATATATCAGAAATGAAACTTTTTGTCCTCTCACATTTTCAAAATTCTTGTTTATATGACATAAGGGCAAAACGGGCATTTATAAGCATAATAACGGACATGAGCATATAATTAAGAATACTAATGACCAGGTAATATAACCTCAGGGGGTTATACTACAACATAATGTGGTTCTAATGGAAGCTTAAAACATGGAAGAATTAAGCTTAATCGGGTCATAACTGAAAGTCAAAGCAGAAGTCAAGCTTTTGCGACTTTCGGTTGCGAACCGACCCTAAACTCAGAATCGTCGGGTTGAACGTGTTTAAACATGTTCTAATAGTAATTACTAAGTTATTAGAGTGTTAAAATATAATTTATAACCTCTGTATTATTAGTTTTAATCATTATTTAAAATTATGTCCAATTGACTTTTTAATTAAATAGTTTGACCCGACAATTAACTAAGCAAACGAAATAATTAGGAGGTGCCCTTTTAAGGGTTAATCACCTACTTAATTATGGTCACATAACCATATTCATCTCGAATAATGGCTGGACCATTTGAGTTTAAATCGAAGGTCAAAGTCAGATTACGATAACTTTGACTTTTCAGTTTTTAATAAGAAAACTGAACTAAAGAAATGGCTAAGGCACTTACAAAGGGTCCTAGCAATCTTTTCTACAAGAATAAGCTCCCTTTTTGGTCAGGAATCTCCTGAGATGAGAGTAGAGAAGGTTTGAGTGAAATGTGCCAATGAAAAGTTCAACATGAAGGCCCTTTTATAGGTGAATGCAATGAATCAAGATCATCACAGGTGTTTTGGGGATGTTTAGGATCATCCCAGGTGTCCTAGTGGTATTATAATACCATCAACAAGCTCTAGGTTTTGAGTTTCAGGCAATGTTTTAAAAACCGGTTTTTAAGTCATACCGGGTTGGGCTCTGAAATGGTTCAACCGGTTGAGCCGGGTTGTATCGGGCGGTTGAGCATGGTTACTAGTTAACCCTGTAAATTCCAAAAAATACAAATTCATCTAAAAAACAATCCAATCTCAACTAGGATGTATGTAACTTATCATAGTTTTATCTAAAAACAACTATTTTATTGTAAATTATTACGCATTGTAAGAATACTTTTATTAGTTATAAACAATATTGCATTGTACGAGGTGAGTAACAATTTCAACAATGATGAAATATTGGAATAGAAGACACTAGGTTAATTACCGGAAATATGGAAGATGAATATTACCTTAATATTGTATTTTATTAAAATTAAGAAATCAAATCTTAAGATAATGCAAACCGGTACAACGGTTTGAACCGGTAGAACCGGATTTACCTCTGGTACATAAGACATACCGTATTCGGGTTTTACCGGCCTTTATCGTACCGTACTCGTGTCCGATATCCGGCTTAACCGGTATAACCGGCCGGTTCATACCGATATTTAAAACATTGGTTTCAGGTGAGTAAGGCGGTGCAACAGGTTGCAATAAGCAGTTGTCCTTATCTTTCTACGCTGGGCACTCTCTCGCGGGCCACGTAGGACTCAAGGGGAGTCTTCGCGGGCCGCGACAACCTTGATTTCAGGTAAAAATTATTTCAGCTTTGGCAGTTTCAGTCCCTGGTCATTTGTAACTTTATTTAGCGTCATTTTTGGCACTTTTAACCTTTGTAGTTAGTTTGTAGAGGATGATGGGAGTATAACCAAACTCCGTTAGGACCGGTTTCGTTAAACGATCACCAAAATCATAAGTTTCTTAACATTGACGCTTTTAGCCCAAAGTCTTGAAATAATACATAACGATCTCGAAACCTCGTTAAACTGATATCACTTATTCTTGGGAGTATATTTGAATATTACGAAGCCCCGGGTTTGTTAAAAGGTCACTCAGAGGTAAGAATTAACATGTTGACACGTTTAACCCATGTATCTTGTAAACTTTCGTTTACTTTCACAAACGGCTTCTTATATTCGATTAACTACTCGTTTAAGAATATATTCTTCGTGTATGGTCATTCAGAGGCACAAGTTTGGCATGATGACACTTTTAGTCCATTCGGATACATATTTTTATCGTTTGTCAACTTTAGTCTTTCAAACTCAAACTTTTACATATTAAGAGTTTAGGACACGTGTCTTCACATAAATGGGCACGTTTTTACGAGGTGTTACACCATACTCAACCCAATACCCGTCTAGTGTCTAATAATACCCATCCCTAGATACATAATCTAACCTTGCCAAAAAAAAACCGCTCTAAAAAATGACAGTTATCTCATAGTTTAGAGGTAAATACAGCAACAACCATAACTTAAAGGACCATAATGCAACTTCTCAACATCCCGCCAACGTCCTTTCATCCCTTTACATTCCCGCCAATATCACCAAATCACACTACTTCAATCCCCAAACTTCAATCAACATATTACAGATTCAAAAATCAAAACCCTAAACTTTTGATCGGAGAAATGGATACCAGTGGTGGCGGTGCGGCGCCGACCGGTTGCTACAAGTGCGGCCGTCCGGGACACTGGTCCCGTGACTGTCCGTCAAACCCTAACCCTAACCCTAACTCTAACAGTGACCGATCTAGTAACAAACCGGCAGCATCATCGCATCCTTTCAAGGCAAGCGGTGCGGCAGGTGGAGCCTCGTTTGCGGCTCAAAAACCGGCGGCTGAAAAGCCGAAAAAGGCTCCGAAAACCAGACCGAAGCTCACTCCAGAATTGCTGTTATCTGATGACGGAATTGGATTCGTTCTTCGGCATTTTCCTAAAGCTCTCAAGTACCGTGGCCGTGGCCACGAGGTATGATGATTTTGTGTTATAGTTTGAGGTGAAATTCAGATCTGAAAAAGTACACTAGTTAACAATTAATAGTGTACATGATGTTTTAGTATGTGATTCTTGTTGTATTATGTTTTGTGGATGAAAGTTAGATCTGGTTTTCATGTGTGTGAACTATGAACATGCAAGTAGAAGATGCTCGTTGTAGTTTTATCAGGACTCTAATTTATACGAAGTGTTGGTGATGATGATTGATGACCTAGGGCATAACTTATATAACTATATCGTTTTATGACATGAACCCAACATAATGTGATAATCAGAGGCGTCTCTGAGAATTCAATTCGAGCTTGAAAAAATATGCCCTTCCGTATGTTTTACTATCATTTAAAAAAAAATCAAATTAGTATTGGGCTCAATAAACCTAATGCCAAGTGGGCTATATTCTAAACCATACAAAATATTTGTAAATGGGCCTATATTGGAATTGGTATGTGTTTACTATTTAAAAAAACATATATATATCGGATTATTTTTTTAAAATCGCGCCCCTCGAAATCCCGGGCCTTGTGCGGAGGTCCTCCCCGCACACCATCAAAGCCGTCAGTGGTGCTAATTCTTAGTGAAATATCAGCTTGTGCCTTTGATCTTGCTTGGATTTAGCTATGAAAAAGCTTGCTCGATATGGCTCTGTTTGAAACCGAGCCAATCTGGCTTGGCTTGGTTAGAAAGTGAGCCAAGCCTGGCTCGGTTTGTTTTATCTCTAATATATATATTTTTTATAATATACATATAATATCTTAGAAACATGTTTTTTATTTGTGAGTATTTAGGTGTGTAGTTGGATATCTATGACATATTTGGGGGTTGATCATGAAACTAATGAACGTATATTATATTTTGTTGAAGTTTAATTTTTTTTTGGTATTTGGTTGAACTTGATTTTGGTTTGTTGAACTTGTTTTTGATATGTTCTTTTAAACTTTTGTATAATATTTTAGACTTTTGAGTTTTGAAAGCTATTTTT
Organism: Helianthus tuberosus; assembly: GCA_030545235.1. NCBI lineage: Eukaryota > Viridiplantae > Streptophyta > Magnoliopsida > Asterales > Asteraceae > Helianthus > Helianthus tuberosus. The sequence goes on along the minus strand of CM060384.1, from coordinate 9,725,328 downwards.
TTTAATCTTGAGCCTAATCAAGCCGAGCTCGAGCTTAGATTTTCAGCTCGGTTTCAAATCTGAGTCGAGCTGGCTCGGTTATAATCGAGCCGAGCCCGAACTTACCCCTGGTTATGAATATAGCTCATCTCTCTACTCTTGTAAGTTATTTTATCACATAATACTACGCATCAATATTTCTTTGCTGACAAGTGGTACCTTATGCAACTATTGTATGACAATAGGCTCTTATTTGTGCACTGTTGTGTGTGTATGGTTTTCTCATGCTTTCTATGTCAATTTGCAACAGGGCGATATCCTCGTGAGAGAATATTAAACTCAGGTCATGCGGTTTGTGTTGTTTCATGTCTAGGTGAACATGTAGGTCTTTAGTTGGGTATTTAGTGACCCCTACTAATTATTTACAACGAGCCACATTTTGCTAATTTCATTCAGTGACAACTGTAAAAGGCGGCATGCCGTATTTATGATACAACATTTAATTATATTTTACTTTGATACAGGTTCAATAATCAACATGTACTAATAGAGTTTGCTTTAACAACAAGAAATGCTAGATTCTTTTAATTGGCCATCTAATTTTTATTTTTTCCTAATTGCCACTTGGCAATAATCCTTTCACATAGAAAAAGGCCCACTTGTTTTACTTTCATATATGTTTGCCAAGTGTCAGTTAGGAGGATTTATTTGTTAGCGATGACCCATTGCAAAATTTTATGGATCCATCAATGTTGAAAAATAATGATCATGCTTTAATCATAGGATGTAATGATGATAGTTTGTTTTGGTTTTGTGCATAACATCAGTTGCTGATTCAGTGAACATTATTTAAATTTTAAAGAGACAAAAAAGAAACAACAGTAGTAACTAGCCACTTCATCCTGAAAAATTGTCTTAGTTTTAGTGTCCATTTTGTTATGGATAGTTTCGAAAGCTCGAAACCTTGCTTATTGGTAATGAGTTAACTTCATTTCTTTTGTTTGGATTATTATAGCATTTAAGATAGGTGTAAACTAGCAACTAAGATGGAAGATGGTGGAGCTTTGTGCTCTAAATTAATTCTTCAGTTAAATATACTAAATTTTATATCAAGTTACAAGAAACATATAATTCAGTTGCATCAAAATACTTGCAGACAAATGATTTGGGGAATCTTCTAAGCTTGTACGCAGAATGGCACTCACATCTTATTCCTTACTACTCATTTGACCACTTTGTTCATAAGGTGGAGCAAGTTGGCAGCTCAAAACGTGTTAAGGTAAGACTTTTTTTTCTATTATCTGTTGCAGTAATGAAACACAACATTTGATCTGTTGTATCCGATACGTTATGCTGAATTTAAATGCATAGTTCGTTTTACCTTTTAAGAGTAGTTGAATATTATGAGTTAAACTGTTGTGAAGGTTGGTAAATGTAGATTAAATGTTGGTAGACAATGTGTTGCTAATGTTAAATGATGTCAATTGAATGTTGGTAGACTTCACTGCTAATGTATGTTACTTGCTTGATGATGCTAATATAATTGTCAAAACTTGTAAATCAATGATTCTCTATATGTTAATTTTATCGTCTTGATAGTTTTAAATTAAACCAATTTTCATGTTGTTTCAGTAACTTTAATATCTGAAGTATAGTTGGCTTTTCATTGTCTCTTTTTGTGCATATTTTAATCTTTGCAAAGTCATGCAAATATGTGGTAATACGTAATGTGGAAGATTGCTTTCTAAGATCTTTCACTGCTATAGAAAATATTTAGATTAAAGATATAGAGAATTGATGATTGCAGCGACTTCAAAACTATTGACGATTCTGGGTATCTATGAAGTGCAAGTTCGTTGTTCTAGATGATAGAATGTGTATACATCTCCATGCATAAAATTGTCAACATAGATCAACTTTGTCGAGTTAGAAACTTAGAATAAGAAAAGACATTGTTTCTCTTTGGAGAAAAATCCGTTTTGAGTACACAACTACATATTAAATTTTAAAGAAATAAATGTGTTAAAGAACATTTAATCTGCCAATTTGGTGAGACGCGAGAGCACCGACTAATGTGGTACAACATTTTATTACCAAAATTAAGAACCCATATTTCACCAGAAGAAGACGATTTTACCAAATTTTATTTAATTTTGGAGTCGTAAGAATTTTCAAGTTCTGGTCAAGGTTAATTGAAGCCTGAAGGTTCATACCAACCTAGATGTAGTCTCTAGGAACTGATCTTCTGTGGAATCTATAGTTTCATCACCAGTTATGTCCACATATGCCCTAGAATAGCTTAAGGAGCTAGAGTTATCCTACTTGTAATTGGTTATTTATTTCCATAATACTCAAGTTTTACAAGAATATTTTAACCTTGTTTTCACTTTAAGCTAAGTATTTTGCAAAACACATGGCCAAACATTTCAAAAAATTGGGCACCACACACTTTTATGTTACAGGTAGTCTTGTATTTGGTCTCAGTGAGACTGTCTCACCCAGAGTCATGTTTTTTTAAAATACCCATTTCTTCTTTGCGTGTACTATTATTTTAATAGACATCTAGTAATTTTTATGTTTTTAAATCAATCACTTGTTATCCACCATTTTACTTTTTTTGATAGTTTTTTTCCTTTTTAATTTCATTTATACTGCTTGTAAGCATATATCATATATGCCATCAATCACATTTGGCTCCGATGCTGTTTTGCTTTTGTTTTTTGGTGGTTAAAAGTGAAATCTTTTGAGCATTACCATCCTAACAACTGCTTTATGAAACTTTCCTTTAGATTTTGTTTTTACATTCTATAGCTACATATTTAAACCAGTAAACTTGTTCTTATTCTAATTCTACACACATCATCTCTTTGATCATACATCTCACTGTAATGGTTCAAGCTACTTAAAAAGCATACCTACTTATTTACCTTCAATCGTAATTGACAAGGTTTTCCTGCACCCAACTAAAGTTGTTACCTTTGTTTTTAAATTATTTACAAGATCTATGAGGCACTAGGAGCGAGAAGCATGTGATGGGTTATAGCTAGAGGGCTAGACAAAAGATCTTTATGCAAAATCTTGATGAACCAAAAAAAATTTTTTTTTTAGGTTCTTTATGTTTTTGTAAAACTTCAACTCTTTATGCTTCTAAGATCATTCACTCCTTATTAACGCTAGTTTTTATGTGGTACGTTATGAAAGTCTTGCATTCTAAAATTGAAAGTCTGTTTTGGAGATTTCTAAAATGCTGAATTATTGTTTTGGATTTGTGTATACATCCATGTCTAAAATTGTAAACAAAGGAGAATTTGGTTGAGGTTGAATAAGAAAGCACATTTCATATTTTTCTGTGGAGGAACACATTTGAATGCATATAAAACTAAAAAGCCAAAGGAAATAAATGTATGTAAAACATTTAATCTGTCCTTTTAAAAAGTACTTATTTACGGTATTCATCATTTTGCCACCATAATTAAGAATCCTGCTTTTATGTGTTTGGCTTTATTTGTTTTCGTATTTAACCATTGGCTTAACCAGATGTGCATAAATGATCTGCGAGAAAGAATTGCAAATGGAGGAGACCCAACCAAGCTACATGAAACACTAGAACCGCATGAAAACTCAAATCCTGAACAAGGTACTTCCCTAATTTATTTGGAGGTTTTTTTTTTTTTTAAATCTTTTAAATTTTGGCTTAATATATACCCCCAGTCAGTTTAAAGTTTAAACTATGACACAAAAGCATTTTTTTTAAATTTATAAAATCAAATGGGCCCACCTGTTGGTGCCCCGGCTCGACCTATAGCCGTTTATACCAAACCTGAATCTGCGAATTTCGTGTAGTGTACTTATGGCAGAAATTCATACCTCTAAATTGTCATAAAGTTCTATTGCCATGTCATTGTCCTTCACTGGGAAGTTACTATAGTATTTAAGTATAACTTTAGAAGTAGATTTCTCGTAACAGCATTATTGAAAAAGTCATAAATGTAAACATGGTAGTACAAGCCGGTCAAGTGGTCAACTAAAGATTAAAGCCATTTGTTTTCTGTACATATAACATGTTGTGTACTAGCAAGCAGTGGGACTTAAAAGTTAAAACACTGATGTTCTTCAGACTCTCACATGGTGTTTTCTTCTTCCTTTATCTATAATAAATGATTGTCTTTTACTCATTTCCATTTTCTTTTTGTAATTACCATTTAGTCTGTTAAAATGGCCACATATTTCAGAGTGACAATTTATTTAAATAAGTTGATTATACATTTTCCGCAGATAAAGGGTTGGACCAGGAAGATACTTTGACGAATCATGACTCAGATGATGTTCAACACAATTTGTTTGATGAGATCTTTCAAACCACTAATGAAGTAAGCATAATTCTAGTTCTCACTTTTTAAATTTTAATTACAATAATACTAAGTTATATTAAATAACATCACAAACTACTGCTGTTGCTACGGTGGCCTTTTTTTTTCTTCCACCTTTTGAAAACGGCACCACACCACGTTACCACCACCTTTTTTTCGTTTGTTTGTTTGGGTTGTTGCACAACGTCATAGGTACGATGTCAACATTTTTGATCTATCTATTACATTTTATTTCGCTTTTGGTTGCTTTACACATTAATATTTTGTAGCTCCATACTGGTTTTTACGGTTTAGTTTGTACGAAGATTCCCCACCTCAATGCGTGGTGGGGAAATTCTAGTATTAATTAAATTATCAGTCCATGACACTTATATAGTACAAACTTAAATTTGAAGTAAAGACAATTCTAAAGTTGAGAGCCTAACCGTTTTTCTTTATTTTTTTTGGGAAAAAATAAAAAAAAAGATTTAATGATTTTCGACCGTTGATAGGAACCATCTGGTCCATTGAGTAAGGAGGGTACAAGTGTAGCAAAAGAAGTGCCAGGTCAGACAACAGGTGGCAACAACAATATAGAAATGTCAGAAGAAATAAAAGCCCGCATAGAAGCAAACAGGCTAAGGGCATTGGAGAGAGCTGCTGCTCGTAAACGGGCTTTGGAATCACAGGCCTCTTGACTTTCAGACTATTGTAACTATTATATTCATTGTCTTTTTTGTTCACTCGAAATCTCGAATTACTGGACTTTTAAAATTTATGTGGGCCACTTAACAAGAAATACATGTTTTGGGTCTGATTTAAGTGTGAAAGTTAGGGTTTATAAAGTATATACCATGATCATTGATTTGGATCTGATCTTGGTGGGTGAGTGATGGTGGTTGACGATGGTAGTGATGGAGAGCACTTGAAGGTTCACAGTGGATAGTGGTTGGTGGTTGTGGTGTGGAGTACTTTATATTTGATTTTAGGGAGTTTTTGGTTGGTGGTTAACGGCGGTATTGATCATGAACACTTGAGAAGGTTCATAGTAGGTCGTGGTTGTGATAGTGCTTTGGTTTTTGTTTGTGTGAATGAGAAAATATATATTAAATAAGTGTCTTTAAAATTAATCTAGTATACTAAGGTCACCCGGGGCGGTAGCATATTTGCCCGTGATGCAACTTTTCAACGCGTGGAAAATCATAAAACACCACCGTCACCTTCATTTTTCACGGTAAGATTTTTATAACGCGTGCTATTTTTGACGCGTGATGATTTGAGTGTTGTTGTGAGATAAATTGTTGGTGGGGGGAAATTGTTGGGTGTGGTGGTGAGTGATGAATATTTCCAATAAAAAAAGGCTATGAGTGATGGAATAATGGTTGATGACATGACGGAACTTGATTGGATGTTGTAAGTAATGGAATTTGTACAAGTGATGATCACCCCTACCCCTAAAATGCATGGTGTAATAAATACTAGAAATATATGTTTTAACTTTTTTCATTATTTTATTATTATAATTGCTTTTAAGTTTTTTTAATAGTTTAAATTACATCAAATGAATCTTTGGCGGGACTCGAATCCTTAACTTCAAGGAGAGCAATAACGTCGTTAATTCCAATGACCTTACCAATTAGACCTAACCCCTATCTTGCTTTTACGCTCTGTTCCCGAGTTAACTTAACGAGGGACAAGAAAAGAAAGTAAAAGTGAAAAAGGAAATGACGAGAAAGGAAAAAGAATGTCTTTTCCACCGTTTCCTCCCAAATCGGGAGGAAAGAAAAATTAAAGAATTTAGCCTAGTTTTCCTTTAATTTCCTTTCGTAAATGAAACTCGGGAACACGACATGTTTTATTTTCCTTGCTTTTTCTTCCTTAAATGAAACTCTGGAACACAAAATATTTTTACTTTCTTTTGGTTTCCTTTTCTTTCCTTCCGTTAGTAAACTCTAGAACATAGTGTTAAGCTTATTTTATTTTTCTATCACAACTTTTATAGTATGGTGTTTTTATAAAATTCTAAATATGTTATTGTGATATGCTTATTTTTATTTACGTTTTAGTATAATTTTTACTAAAAACTAAGTTATGGATGGTAATATACAAGTGATTAAAATACAAAAATACATGTAAACAAAGCTACCTTATGATTTAGTTTTTTAGTGTTTAAAGTAATGTTTACCGTTTTTGTTATTTTAATAATAAAATAGAGAAAAGTGTCCGGATAGTCTCTGTGGGTTTATCCGTTTTCACCTATAGTCCTTACACTTATAAAATTACATATATAGTCCCCAACTTTGACACTTTCGTTTTCGAATAGTCCCTGACGTGGATAGGGGTTAGTTTTTGGTATTAAATGAGTGTGAAACTAAGTGTTTATACTAGAAATCTAGAATATATCCATCAATTCTTCCATAAAAACTAAATTTCCCATTCCTTCCACATCAAACCGAAACCAAAACCTGAAAATCAAAATGTTAAATAAAACATTAGTTTTCTTAACAATTTGATACATATTATTAGAATCCTATTGGGATTCTAACAACAATCTAGACAAATTCAGTTCAGTTACTATAACAACCCTTCTAATTTTTTTCGACACCCTAAAAATAATTAGAATATCCCTACACGTCCTAAAATACACCCTGTATGCGAAAACGGGCCCTGAATACCTTTACTATTATTAAAATTAAATAAAAATAAGAAAAATGGGTCTCTGGCGAGCCGCGTAAGACCACCCCAGGGTCTACACGGGGTGTGACAGCCCGCCTACGAGGCTTCACCCGGAGCCGACACGTGGCGCAATCGTGTCAAGGCTATATGTGATGACTGGCCATAGCTAGGCCCTACAAGCCTAGGTCGCGGGCCGCGTAAGCCCCTTCCTTCTCTTACGCGGGGCGCGACAAACTCAATTTCAGCCCCTATAAATTAGGTGCTCTGGCCATCAGTCCCAGTCGCTCACAAATCTTTCTTTCTCTCGAATTTCTTTATAGTTGAAGTGATTTTCGGGTATAATACCCCCCTAAACAACGAAGTTCTGCCCCGTTGTAAGTATTATAACCCCGGTTACGTATTAGATACGCTGCCCGATTGATCCAGGGTTCCGTAATGGCTGTCGTGGTTCTGCCCGACGTAGTCATTGGAATGCCGTCTCGGGGAGGGTATTACTAATGTAAATATTGGGTTATTATACTAACGAATGTACATTTGTGTAATTAATAGATAATCATCAAGAAATCCTTAAAGGAAACCCTAAGACAACAATGTGAGTAATCTCTTTTTTGTAAATTGTTTTTACAAAACCTTAAATATTTTACAATGCGATTAAGCAGTGATTGAGTCTTTGTAGTTCTTCAATTACTGCCGGTATGTTGGGGTTTTGTATACAAAATGTGAAACACGTTACCATTGGACAACGAGATAGCCAATGTGTAATATGACCCACCAGTCAGGATTGACAGTACTGAATGAGTAATTGTGTAGAAATAAACATTGTAATAGCTCTCAATACTGTTAAATGATAAAACTCTTCTTGATTAAACTGGGATTCACTCACCAGTATTTCGCACTGACAAAATGTTTTTAAACGCGTTTCAGGTAACAAAATGTGAAAACCAACTAGAAGCCAGCTGGATAACACTGAAGGCTTGGAAAAAGTGGCTATAAAAGTTACCTAAATAAAAAAAGACGTTTTATTTCAATAAAATGGGGTTTATCCCTATAAAACAGTTTGTAATGAAACTTGGGTTTTATCCCAAAATATTTATATAAAGTGTGGTATTTACTCTGATAAAATATTTCCTAACTACGGTCCTGATGTAATTTCCGCTGCCAAAATAATAAACACCGATACCACCAAAACTGGTCTCGCGGCCGCCCGTTCACGGGACAGATAGGGGACGGGGGTTGCGACAGAAGGTGTTATCAGAGCTAAGCCATTGATTCAGCCACATAAGTGTTCTGCTGACACCAAGATATTATTCAAATTGTTAGGAAATTAATTACGGAAATACGTGCATATCTGTATTTTATTGTTGTGTGTTATTTAACAATTTGTTAGTTTACAGTATGAGCGATAAAGGACCCTCCGACGCTTATCGTCAGTTGTCCGGCTCACCTAGGAGCGAAGGCACCTCTTCACAGCCTGCCCTCTCAGGGTATTCAGCTGACAATGAAGATGAGATATTCGTCTTTAAGGCTCAGTCTGAAGAGCCATTCCCTCAGAAAAAAAGAGGATGATTCAGTAGGGGAGCACACGAGCGTAGGAAAAGAATGAAAAAGTTACAACAGCAGCGCGTTCTAGCAGCCGCTAAAAGAGAAACTGATGCCCACACCCAAAACATGCTTAATAGGAGTTTAGTAAACTTCCATATTTTAGCATCTACAGCTGCCGACACAAACCTGGAACAACTAGTAGCCCCTCAACCATTACCCTTATTTCCCTCGCAGCCAATGGAGATTGAAAACAACCCAGAAAACCAAGTCCAAATGCATGATTTTAACCCAGAGGAGATACCTAGGGTACCAGCACCCAATCCCTTAGACCCAGACTACGATCCGTGGTTTGATGATCATAGGGATTATGTGTAACGCTACCACCTGACGGACGAATCCATGCCGAACCTAGCAGCCTACCCAGGTCTGGACCCTCTAGATCCCTACTATGATAATGATGAATACATTAGGGAAATCCTAGAGAATCCGTACCCTCAGGAAGAACCCATGCCACAGTACCCAGAACCAGTACCAGTACCTGCACCTACAATGAGTGCAGAAAATGTGCAAGAACTCCGAACCTTCGGAGAAGAGATTTTAGAAAGTAGCGAGAGGATGAGGCAGGTTGGAGAACGACTCGTCTGGAAGTACGACGAGCGTAATATGGAGTTCTGGATGAACCCATATCAGTGATGGTGATAGTAATAATATATATATATATAATATGTGTGTGTATGAAAAAAAACATAATAATAATAATAATAATAATAAATCTATCGTAGTATAGACCACTTTGTGGTTAGTGATGCATAATAGTATTGTATTTTATTTCCGTTGTATTGTAATAATTATAGATGCATACTATAAGAAAGAGTAAGTCGCAATGCTCGACGTTTTTTTATCAATATGTGTGTTGTTTGATTGTTTGCCTTAAATATTATTTTGTGATATTAATAATTGGCAAATGTTTAAAATTCAGATGGACAACGAATTGAACCAGGAAAACTAGAATAATGATAACCAGAGTAACAATAACTCGGATAACGAAAGAACAACAACAATAATGGAAACCAAGTGGATAATAGTGCCATGCAACACATAGTGGCACAAGGGATAATAGATGCGAAGCCATATATTATCAAAACGGTTAAGGAAACAGATAATAAAAGTAAACGTGATAGCAAACAACCCACTGAACCTGAACACAACGTAAACAATGGACCCATACTTCAAGTGCCCATTCCCAAAAGAAGAAGAACCATGTCTTATGGTTGTTCTTATAAAGAATTCTGGTCTTGTAAACCAATGGAATTCTCGGGCAATGAAGGGGCCGTTGCATCTTTACGCTGGATAGAAAAGACTGAGGCTGTCTTAAAAATAAGCAAATGCGCAGAAGAGGATAAGATAATGTTTGCTTCCAATCTATTTAAGAACTCAGCCTTAGAATGGTGGAACACTATCCTCCAGTCTAGGGGAAGTGATAGAGTTTACAATATGGAATGGGAGGAATTTAAAAACATGGTGGAAAGAAAATTCTGCCATCCCAATGAAAAGGAACAAATAGCCAATAAATTCCTAAACCTTAGAATGATTGGGGTAGATAGTAAGGGTTATACTACATCATTATTTGAATATGCTAAAATAGTGCCAACTCTTGCATCACCTGAACCAGTATTGATCTCCCGTTATATCTGGGGACTAATCAGTGAAATTAGGCATGTAGTCAAGGCAGCTAGACCTCAAACCATAGAAGAAGCTGTAGAACTAGCAAACACCTTGACTGATAAATTAGTGCGTACACGAGAAGAGGAACAGAGAAGGAACCTAACCCAGAAGCTTACCCAAGAATTCCGTTCTGGAAATTCTAACCGTGGGAAAAATGTAGGTTCTACTTCTGCACCCTACTGCAAGTATTGCAAAAGGAAGCATTCTGGAAGATGCTCCATATACTGTAACTTCTGCAAAATATCTGGACATAAGGAGAAAGACTGCAGGAAGAAGCCTAACAACAGGATATGCTACAACCGTGGAGAACAAGGTCATATCAAGCCGAACTGTCCAAAACTAGCTCCAGCCACGAACACCAAGAATACTAAAAATGCTAGAGCATTTGTTCTGACTGCAGAAGAAGCAAAGATGATCCCGGATGCGATCGCTGGTACGTTTTTAGTTAATGATGTTTTTGCTAAAGTATTATTTGACTCTGGTGCAAACCAAAGTTTTATTAATACTTCATTTTGCAAACTTCTCAATCAACTATTAACTAAACTTCCACAAGAATATCTAGTAGAGACAGCAAATGGGGAAACTATTAAGATTTCTGAAATCTTGCAGGGAGCAAGAATAGAATTTCTAAATCAAAAATTTATTGCAAATCTTTACCCAATGAATCTAGCAGGATTTGATGTTGTGTTAGGAATGGATTGGCTAATAGCCAATAAAGCCAGTATTTTATGTGATCAAAAGTCAATCCAAGTAAATTCACCAAGGGGTGAAAAGATCACAATTAAAGGAAATAAACCCTCTAGATCCACGAAATTCATCTCTGTAATGAAAACAACAAGTTATATAAGAAAATGGTCATTAGTGTATTTGATTTCCATAATCACTAACACTAAAGGAAAAGAATTATAGGATATTCCAGTAGTATCCCAGTTTTCAGATGTATTTCCAGAAGAATTACCAGGGCAACCTCCAGACAGAGAAGTTGAATTTAGAATCCATCTGCTACCCAGAACTGCACCAATTGCCAAAGCACCTTACCGTTTTGCACCCGCAGAAAAATGCAGGAACTGAAGAAACAGTTAGATGAATTATTGGAAAAGGGATTCATACAGCCAAGCTCATCGCCATGGGGAGCACCGATCTTATACGTTAAAAAGAAGGATGGATCAATGCGTATGTGCATTGACTACCGTGAATTGAACAAAGTCACGATTAAGAATCGGTATCCATTACCGAGAATCGATGATCTGTTCGATCAATTACAAGGAGCACGATTTTTCTCTAAAATCGATTTACGATCAGGATATCATCAATTAAAGGTACAGGAAGAGGACATTCCTATGACCGCTTTCAGAACAAGGTATGACCATTATGAATTTATTGTCATGCCATTTGGTTTAACCAATGCCCCAGCTGCATTTATGGACATGATGAACCGAATATGTAAGCCATATTTGGATAAATTCACAATTGTCTTTATAGATGATATTTTTATTTATTCTAAGAGCAAAGAGGAACATGCAGCGCATCTGCACGCACTTCTAAGTTTATTGAGAAAAGAAAAGCTTTATGCTAAGTTTTCAAAGTGAAAGTTTTGGTTAGAACATGTACAGTTTCTTGGACATCTACTTAATCATGAAGGAATTCATGTGGATCCCACCAAGATCGAGGCGATTACCAAGTGGAAAACCCCTGAGTCACCAACTGAGGTTAGAAGTTTCTTAGGGTTGGCCGGTTATTATAGAAGATTTATTCGAGATTTTTCTAGAATAGACATTTCCTTAACTAAGTTAACCTGTAAATCCGTTAAGTTTGAATGGGGACCAAAACAAGAAGAAGTCTTTAGAATTCTTAAGCAAAGACTAACAAGAAGAAGCCTTTAGAATTCTTAAGCAAAGACTAACCAATGCACCCATCCTAGCGTTACCAGAAGGAACTGAAGACTTTGTAGTCTATTGTGACGCTTCTAATTTAGGTTATGGATGTGTATTAATGCAACGTCAAAAGGTTATAGCTTACGCCTCTAGACAACTTAAGAATCATGAAGAGAATTATTCAACCCATGATCTAGAATTAGGAGCTATAATTTTTGCCTTTAAAATTTGGAGACATTACCTTTACGGTAGTAAGTTTACCATTTTCACCGACCATAAGAGGTTAAGGTATGTCTTCGGGAAAAAGGAGTTGAATATGAGTCAAAGACGTTGGATGGAAATCCTTAGTGATTATGATTGTAATATCCAGTACCATGCAGGAAAGGCAAACGTAGTAGCTGATGCTTTAAGTCGAAAATATCATGAAAAACCAAAAAGAGTACGTTCACTTAAACTAAATCTGCAAGTAGATTTAAATGAACAAATTAGGAAAGTACAAGAATCAGTAATCAAGGATGATACTGAAAAATTGAAAGGAATGATTAAGGAATTAGAACAAGGAACAGATGGAATTTGGAGATTCCATAAGAAAAGAATGTGGATACCTAAATTAGGAAACCTACGCCACTGTATATTAGAAGAATCCCATAAGTCTAAGTATACGATGCATCCTGGAAGTGATAAGATGATTAAGGACTTAAGAAATTTTTTTTGGTGGATAGGAATGAAAAAGGATATAGCAGCATATGATGCAAAGTGTTTAATCTGTTCACAAGTCAAAGCTGAACATCAGAAACCCTCAGGTTTATTGCAACAGTTAGAAATGCCAGTTTGGAAATAGGAATTGATAACAATGGATTTTGTTACTAAATTACCTAAAACAAGAAAAGGTAATGATACAATCTGGGTGATTGTAGACAGGCTAACCAAGTCAGCTCATTTCCTACCAATGAAGGAAACTTTCAGTATGGAACAATTAGCTAAATTATATGTAAATGAAATAGTCTCATTACATGGAATTCCTCTATCAATTGTTTCTGATAGAGATAGTCGTTTTACCTCTCATTTTTGGACAAGTTTCCAAAAAGCAATGGGAACCAAGTTGAATCTAAGCACCGCTTATCATCCTCAAACGGACGGACAAAGTGAAAAGACAATTCAGACACTAAAGGACATGCTTAGAGCTTGTGTAATTGATTTCGGAGGTAATTGGGACGATCACTTACCATTGATAGAATTTTCTTATAATAACAGTTATCACACAAGTATCAATGCTGCACCATTCGAAGCACTTTATGGACGAAAGTGCCGAACGCCAGTCTGTTGGGAAGAAATTGGAGAAAAGCAACTATCTGGACCTGAGATAGTACAAGAAACAACAGACAAGATCATTCAGGTCAAGGAACGACTGAAAGCAGCACGTGATCGACAAAAGAGTTATGCTGATAACAGACGAAAGCCATTCGAATTTCAGGTAGGAGATAAAGTGTTATTAAAAGTCTCTCCTTGGAAAGGAGTGGTAAGATTCATCAAAAGAGGAAAGCTAAGCCCCAGGTACGTTGGACCTTTTGAGATTATTAGAAGAATAGTACCTGTAGCCTATCAGCTACAACTACCAGAGGAAATGGCAGGAATACATGATGTATTACATGCATGCAATCTCAAGAAGTGTTTAGCTGATGAATCACTAGTAGTACCTCTTAAGGATATAGAGGTAAATTAAAAACTTAAGTTTGTAGAAAAGCCTCTACTGATTGAAGACAGGAAAGTCAAGAACCTCAAGCACAAGAGATTAGTTCTGGTCAAAGTGAAATGAGACTCCAAAAGAGGACCAGAATACACATGGGAGCTTGAATCAGAAATGCAAAGGAAATATCCACACTTATTCCATTAGATCTCGAGGACGAGCTCTAAAACAAGGTGGGGAGGATATAACAACCCTCCTAAATTTTTTCAACACCCTAAAAATAATTAGAATATCCCTACACGTCCTAAATACACCCTGTATGCGAAAACGGGCCCTGAATACCTTTAATATTATTAAAATTAAATAAAAATAAGAAAAATGGGTCTCTGGCGGGCCGCGTAAGACCACCCAAGGGTCTACGCGGGGCGCGACAGCCCGCCTACGAGGCTTTACCCGGAGCCGACACGTGGCACAATCGTGTCGAGACTATATGTGATGACCGGTCATAGCTAGGCCCTACAAGCCTAGGTCGCGGGCCGCGTAAGCCCCTTCATTCTCTTATGCGGGGAGCGACAAACTCAATTTCAGCCCCTATAAATTAGGAGCTCTGGCCTTCAGTCCTAATTGCTCACAACTCTTTCTTTCTCTCGAATTTCTTTATAGTTGAAGTGATTTTCGGGTATAATACCCCCCTAAATAACGAAGTTCTGCCCCGTTGTAAGTATTATAACCCCGGTTACGTATTAGACACGCTGCCCGATTGATCCAGGGTTCCGTAATGGCTGTCGTGGTTCTGCCCGACGTAGTCGTTGGAATGCCGTCTCGGGGAGGGTATTACTAATCTAAATATTGGGTTATTATACTAACGCGTGTACATTTGTGTAATTAATAGATAATCATTAAGAACTCCTTAAAGGAAATCCTAAGACAACAATGTGAGTAATCTCCTTTTTGTAAATTGTTTTTACAAAACCTTAAATATTTTACAATGCGATTAAGCAGTGATTGAGTCTTTGTAGTTCTTCAATTACTGCCGGTATGTTGGGGTTTTGTATACAAAATGTGGAACACGTTACCATTGGACAACGGGATAGCCAATGTGTAATATGACCCACCAGTCAGGATTGACAGTACTGAATGGGTAATTGTGTAGAAATAAACATTGTAATAGCTCTCAATACTGTTAAATGATAAAACTCTTCTTGATTAAACTGGGATTCACTCACCAGTATTTCGCACTGACAAAATGTTTTTAAAAGCGTTTCAGGTAACAAAATGTGAAAGGCAACTAGAAGCCAGCTGGACAGCACTGAAGGCTTAGAAAAAGTGGCTATAAAAGTTACCTAAATAAAAGAAGATGTTTTATTTCAATAAAATGGGGTTTATCCCTATAAAACAGTTTGTAATGAAACTTGGGTTTTATCCCAAACTATTTATATAAAGTGTGGTATTTACTCTCATAAAATATTTCCTAACTACAGTCCTAATGTAATTTCCGCTGCTAAAATGATAAACACCGATACCACCAAAACTGGTCTCGCGGCCGCCCGTTCCCGGGACAGATAGGGGACGGGGGTTGCGACAGTTACACATTAATGTTCCTCATCTTCAATGATCCACACCTCCTAAGAAAACAATCAGTGATCACTCCACTTTGTAAGTCTTACCTGGAACCAAATTAGAGATGCAAAATTCATGATACAAAGCCACGTACCCCAGTTTCAACCCAAATTTCCTCTTTGATGACTTCACTCTAAGTCTGGAGGGTGTGGGGGCGCCACCCTCGCCAGCTGAACATCTATAGCGCCCCCAGGCGCTATCGAACCACACCGGCGGCGCCATGGCGGGGCGCCATTGAATGCTCGCCTACATGATAACGAGCAGAAAACGCGTGGACCGAGGAAGCATTTAACATTTTGACCGTTGAAACGGTCATATTTAAAAAAAAATATTTTCCTTTTTTTTTTACAAATTAACATTATAAATACCCACAATCCTTTCAATTTTTCATCTCATTCCTCTCACTTTCTCCATCACTTTTTATACCATTCCCTTCATATTTTAAAAAAAAATTCTCAAAAGTGTTTCCCAACAACCCATGGGACCCGACCCATCCGTTTTGGCAAAATATGCAAAACAACGAGCAAGAGGACCGCTATCGCTGAGACCCGCGTACGGGTGAGCTTGGATATTATCTAATGCCACCAACCACCCCTACTTCTCCTCATCCCACCACTCAACCGATGCCACCATATTTCGGGTATTATTCTCAATCCCCATTTTTTCCCTCAAACATGCCCCAAAACATACCCGAAACCCAAGACACAACCGAAACCGAATACGTTCCCGAAACCCAAGTCGAATCCTCTTATAAAAAAAGAAGTCATAAAAAGAAGGATGAGACCGAAAAAACGTACCCCTAAGAAGGTAGAATTTTGGTCGCCTAAGGAAGAGTTCGAGTTGGCAAAAACATGGCTCGACGTGTCGGAGGACGAGATTGTTGGTAAATATTTTTTATGCTTTTGTAAATAATATTTTTTATGCTTTTGTAAATAATATTTTTTTTTGCTTTTCTAAATAATATTTTTTATGCTTTTGTAAATAATATTTTTTTTTGCATAGGAGACGACCAAGACATAAAGGTATTTTGGGGTCGTATACGTGAGAAGTTTTTCGCCGCAATGGGTCGTGGCGAGGATCGAACCGCCAACTCTTTATTCGGGAAAGTGGGGTGCTATGAGGACGAAGGTTAGCAACTTCAACAACATATACAATAATCTCGTCAATAGTACTCGAAGGAAAAGTGGTGCGAGCGACGTCGATGTCATGACACAAACTATAGAATGCACCATGGGCATATGTTTACGTTGGTAACCACATGGGAGCTTCTTCGCAAATCTCCAAAGTAGCATCTTGTGCCACCGTTCGACCCAACCCGCCCTAGATCCAAACGGTCCAAATCGACATCCACCACCGAACCATCTGGGTCCGATGCTCGTACAATAATTAATCTAAACGACGATGCTGACGAGTTTGAAAAACCACAAGAGCTGCCTCGTCCAACTGGTAGGGATAAAAGTAAGGCCAATGCACGTGGAAATTCTACTACATCAGATGACCCGTCAAAGATGAGCGAGTTCGAGGCAGGTCTCAAGCAAATAATCTCCATTAGGGAAAAAGACCAAGAAATGAGAATGGAGAAACAAATCCAAAGAGACATGGACTTTCTCGCAAGGGATGTGTCACATCTACCAGAGGAGGACCGAGTTATTTTGGAGGCTCGTAAGGCACAAATTCGAGCCAAATATATGTAGTTTTTTATCTCTAGTATGTTGTCTTTTTTTTCTAGTATCTTTTGTTTTTTTAATGAAATTATGTTTTTTTTTTTAATTTTCTAGTTATTAAAAATGCCATTTAATTAAAAAAATATTTAAATAAATAAATAATTAGGTAATCATAACGAGGGCTCCATCCACACCCTGCAAATTAAAGGGGGACATGATAAAGCCCCCATGCTGACATGGCTCCATCCACACCCAAGGGGGCTCTAACAACACCCTCTAGCCTAACCATTGCATTGAAGTGGTGACATAAAAACACAAATTATTACTATATATTTTTATTACTTTACTAATTAATAAATAAATTGAAATGAATAGTGATTTTAATATTATAATAGTATAATTTTTTTAATACTTTTATTATTTTAACATTATAATAATAGTTATTTTGTTTTCTTTTTAACTTTAATCCTTCTTTTAATATCAGGGGTTGAGATAAGCTTGATGTCAACCGGTATCGAACCAGTACTGGTATCGAAAATATCGTTACGGTCCTGTTCGATATCAGTACATGAAGGTAAAAACCGGCACTAATAGAGAAAACATCAAAAGTCGGTGCCGAGTTGATATTGGAAATCTTTTGGTTCGGGAAATTCAGTGCTGCTACCCGGTACCATTTGCTCATCCCTGATCACGGTTACCGTACGAACAACGGTATCGTACAACTTTTTTTTGTTGATTTTCTTCAACTTTTAATATTTTCCCTTTTTAGTTTCTGGGGTAGGGATGAGCTCGGTGCCAACCGATACAGAATCGGTACTGATACCAAAAATACCCGTTACGGTACTGGTAAATGAAAGTTAAAAAACGGTAGTGAACCGGTACCAGGAACACCAAAAGTCGGTACTGAATTTGTACTTAAAATCTTTCGGTTCGGCAAATTTGGCATCGGTACCCTGAACAATTTGCTCATCCCGGACCACGGGTTTCATACAAACAACATCGTTACCATATAACCTTTTTGGTTGATTTTCTTTCGGTTATCTTTTAGTTTTTTTTTTCTACATTTTCTTTTTATTTTTGTTAGCAGTTCCATTCGCAACACGCTTGTAGTGATTTCAAAACACATGTAAACACAGACTAAATAACAAAAGAAATTCGCCACAACGCGGCAAACTTCTTTAAACCTAGTTAATCCTAAAACCAGACCTCTTTTCCCAAAACCACTTTTGAACCCAACCCCCTGTTTATAAACTAGTAAATACTTTATAAATGTTAAATGATTTACTCCTCTATTACTGTGTAAATTGACATTTTAGTTACTGAAATTTGACCAAAATTATCATTTTAGTCTAAATAGTTTTTCTTGCTATTTTAGTTCAAATATTTTTTTTTCTTGCCATTTTAGTCCATGACTTTTGTCATTTTTTGCTATTTACATCTACCACCACATAGCGATGAGCAAATGGGTATCGATACCGAATTTACCGAACCGGGTACATTTTCGGTACCGATTCGATACCGATTTTTGACATTTTCGGTACCGGTCTGGCACGGTACCAGTTCGGTACCGGTTTTTACCCTCAAATACCGGTACCGAACTGTACCGTACCGGGTATATTCGGTACCGGTACCGGTTCCTACTTTTGGGGATTTTCAGTACCGGTACTTTTGGTTCCGGTACCGGTCGGTACCCAACTCATCCCTACCACCACCCACCCCATCACAATCTTCTATCATCGCCACCACCTGCCTGCACCGTCACCACCCACCCCACCACCATTACCACCCATCATTTCCACCACCACCTGCCACTTTTCCGCCACCCACGTCATCAACCTACACCACCGCCAGTAAACCAGCAACCACCGGCCTCATCTTCACTATAAACCGGCACACCACCATCTCCATACCATCGCAGCTGCAAAAAGAGAGAAAAATGTGGTTTGACCAAAATTCACCTAAGTTAACTAAATTTTGTGAATGGAGTTAGTGGGTTGGATGAAAATGGCAAAAAATGACAAGGGACTAAAATGGCAGGAAAAAAACTATTTGGACTAAAATAGCAAGAAAAAAACTATTTGGATTAAAGTGACAATTGTGGTCAAACCTCAAGAACCAAAATGACAATTTACTCTTTATTATATTTATGTCACGAGTCAACCTCATTAGCCAAGTTCAAAGTTTTATACATTAAGTTTGAAATGGGCTAAACTATAAGTCGATCTCTAGCAAATTTAAACAAGCAAAGTATAAGACTAAGGGGTATGGTCCCTCCCCCCCCCCCCCCCACACACACACACCCCACCCACCTTCACATTACATTCCACCTCACCATCTTTCCCCATCAAGAAGAAATGGCTCCCCATCCATCCCTTCCAATAATGATATTAAGAGAAAGAATCAAGAAAGATAGATAGAGAGAGAGAGAGACAGGTTGACCGGGGCAGACAAGGGTGAGTCTCTGAGCTCACCGAATACTCCACCTGGGGGGGGGGGGGGGTTCCCCGACAGGGACATGTGCCACCAAGGCGCCCTGACCACCTCCCTGAAACCACACCCACCCGTCTAAGGTTAGCCGAATTTAAGCTCATCTCAACACAACACAAAAACGCATTTACATCCCTATCCTTATGAATCTATAAAACCTATTCAATATCAACTTTAAAAGTCAGATTTCCCACGTCATAATTGTAACACCTCAAAAATATTAAATTATATATATGTGTATACATGTATAATTATTTATATTGATAATTAATTTGTGAAGATAAAACTAGGGATATTTAACCTAGTTAATTATATGTTATTAAATGATCAAGAATCAAGGGATTCTAGCCCGTTTTATAAACCCTAAAAGTAGAGAGAGTAAAAGGAGCAAACTTGAAACTAGTTTAATAAATAAAAATGAAACACAAAAACACACACCATGTGTGTGTTTCTGTTCGACCAAACCCACAGAACTAAAGGAGTTCTTCTCTTAAACCCTAAGTTCACCAAATTCTCTTAAAATCAAAGAAGGAAACGGATTTGAGATCAATTTCAAGATAAATTAGTGATCACTATAGTTAGGAGATCACAAGGTATGTCCAATTTTGATATTTGGTGATGTTTTGATATGTCATGAACTCTCATAAATCAAATTCTTGAATGATTGTTTGATGTTATGACAAAATTGATATGATTACAAGTCTAGGAACAAACCCAAGATGAGAATTTAATGATTTCATGTCATAACCTGGTGATTGAAAGATTTATCATATATGTGCTATATGGGTTTTATGAATTAAAAGGATGAACACTTGAATTATAGTGATGAATTGGTGTTATTTGATTGCTATGGTATAAGTCTATGTGTAGTTTATGTCTACTAGACATATGATTTAGAAAAAGATGATTAAACATGGTTAAATTATTAATCATGAACTTGATTATGTTAGTATAATAATCTCGCCCATAAGATGTTCGACAAAATGTCTAAGTGATCTTAAAATATTGAGAAATACGAATGAACCACTTAATTGATTAGTTAGACGTGTTGTGTGTTAAATATTGAAACATGATTTCTAAGCGATGTATTCGAATTGAACTCTATAGGCAAATTGGGCGAATCGTCGAGTGGTCAAGGCAGAACGGATAACCGCTTAAAGGGAAAGCTTTAAAGGCACACTTCGTAAATTTTAGTTAGTATTTTTATGTCTATTTATGTTGAATGACAAATGAAATGTTATGAAGTTCGGTTGACACTAAAACGGGGGATTCCGCATGAATAAACCGAACGAATTAACCAGAGTCTAGCGATAAGTTAGAATGTAAAAGTGATGGATTTCACTATAATAACCAAACAGGTCAAAATAACCAAAGTAATGAAACTTTGGTTATATAAAAGCGATGGACGTCGCAAAGAAAACCAAACGGGTCAATTTGAAGTCTTGATGTAAACCAGGAAGGTTGCACAATTAATGGCTTCGAAGTGATGCTCGGATTAAGAATTGAAAGTCATTATAAGCGTTAACCGAGAATCAAGAACGCGGAATACAAGTAAAAAACTCAGGAGTTGAGTATGACTCAAAGATGCGCAATTCCATATAAGGGATTTGTGTTAAGTTCGTTCAACTAGTTATAGTTGAACGGGTCAAATAAACGACACACATATAGGTACCGGGCGCATAAATTTCACGGATAAAGCCCCGAAAATTTAGAAATGTTCATAGATATCAATCTCATACAAAATTGAAAGTAATAAACCAAGTTTGTTGTTTAAAAATGTGAACGGGTCAAATAAATTGGAAATAAATATAAAGCCGATAGCTTAAAATTATGAATTTTGTAAATCCGGATATCGGATTTTTACTCCATATTATAGAGGAACGAATTACAATCACGTAGGAAGAAAAGGGACGTAAATCGGATCAAAACTTAGAGAGTTATGTTCCTTTTGGTGAAATATGTTTTGCTGGAAATATGCAGCACTGTCTTAGGAACTTTCTGTCGAATTCAAGGATTCGCGCCCTGCGACAGAGAAAAGAGTTTCGGTCGCGGCCCGCCACGGCCCCTCGCGTCTCACGAAGACCATTTAACAAGCCGGTCGCGCCCCGCAACGGCTTAATAAGCTGATTAAAGTTTGCTGTTTGTTTGTTTTAGTTTACGAACATGTTTAAAGGTATTATAAACTCTCATAACTAACGTTTATGATAATTTTAATTATAGGTAATTACTACGAACTTCGGACGACGATCAAGCTTGCAAGAGAACTGAACACACACACGAATGAAGCTTCCGCATCTATATATTAGTCTCTTTTGTTACTAAACACTTTTGTAAAACTTTGATATACATAGTTTGAATGTTTTAAGCTTTATGTAAGCATCGTTACGTCGATGTTTCTTTTGTAAAATGGTGTGTTGGTTTAAAAATACACACTTTATTATATGAAATATTCATTATAATGTAAGGATCTTACAATAATTGTGGAAATTCATTTTAATAAAAGAACTTAATTAGGGTTATTTCTCCCCTACAATATGGCACAAATCCAGATCATGTAGGTGTATTAGGTAAAGATTTAGGTGTGGCTAAATTTTTTAATGATTTTATAAAAATAAATAAAGTCTTAGTATGTGCACCGATACACTTGACTTTTAAGTGGGATTGTAACAATCTAATGAGCCCGTGAACTCATGAAAGAGTAATGTCATATATTTTTTTTTTACATCAAAACAATTAAAAAATATTTCCCAGGAAAACCTAGGGTAACAATGATGTAAAAAACTTGGAGAAGTTTAAAAATTTCTAGAAAATAAACAAACACATTGAAAAATAATCAGAAACTTCTATTAAATGGTTAATAAGAATTATCCCACAACAAACTCTCCATGAGAATCTGTTATTTATAATTTTACTTGCCGTTAAAAAAAAGATAAATTTATTCAAGCTATTGAATATCTAGTATCCAAGTTTGAATTTGTATCAAGAATACTCATCTAACCATCAAATTGAATTAAAAACTAACATAACCATAAAGTTGAGCTTAAAGACAACCAATTTTAATCTAATTGTATAATATGTTATATGGTTATAACAAATTTAAAAATAATGATTGTAAAATGATGCTCAAAGACATAAAAGGGTCAAAAGCCAAAAAGAAGATGATATCCTAATCAAGTGGAACCCATGGGACACGTGATGATGCATGCAAAGACAAAATTTAAGCCAGACATTCAATTTTGGCTTTTTTCGCATGCAACCTCTTACCACGCTTATGTTTGCGACCAATTAAATAATTCTTATATCCGTTTGAAAGAATCAAGTTATGTATAGGTTAAACTACAAATTATAATATGTTTGGCATGTATGTATTGTGGTTTGTTTTTATTTTCTTTTTTATAATTACAGATTCATTTTTTATATCCTCAAATTCAAGAATCAAGAGCATGTGGTCTTTTAGTAATAAGTGTTAAAATGTTTTATAAAAAGAAGGATCCGTTAGGAACCACCCTTTATTGCGAGAACCGCGAGAACCAATGTAAACACAACCAAAAAATACCTAAAAACATCTAAAAACACCCAATTTTTTTTTTTTTTTGCTATTTTTTTTTTGAAAATCGCTATATTTCGTCAATATTAAAAAAATAAAAATTTAAAAAAAAAATTCGAGTAACAGTTAGTTATCCATGCACATGTGCATTTGTATCGTTTCTTTGACAAATTCCGTAATTCATTACAAATATCAGACAATTGCACTTTCATTTACACTACCATTAATAATACACTACTTTTTACACTACCATTAACAACCACAAGTGGCCTAGTGGTGGAGTGACTTGGGTTCTCCAATGGAGACCCAAGTTCAATTCCCATTAGTGCCACTTTGGTGGCCACCGACACCCGCTTTAAGCCGGACCGAGGACACTCGAGGTCTCGGGTTTGAAACATGTTTCTTACCCCTCTTTGATGGCTATGGGTATTTGCCGCCAGGGATCCTTGTCGGGTGGTGAACTGGGAAGGGAGATCCCTTCCGCGGTCAGGGGTACCATGCAACTACCCTTTACTTTTTACACTAACAATGATAGAAATGCACATGTGCATCTATATGTATGAACTTGTTATAACATCGAAAACACTAGAAATGCACATGTGCATCTATATATATGAACATGTTATAACGTGTTTTAGTACACCACTTTGAATACACATTCTCTTTCATCTATCATACTACACTACCATTACCTCCTACCATCCGTAATACAATACCATTGCTTTTTACCATCCATAATACAATATTATTACCAATATTTTACTTTATTATATGTACATCAACACCATTTATACCATCCAAACAACATATTACATCATAAAGTGACAAATATAATCAAACCATCAACCACTAGATATAACTAACCAAAACACATGTATATAGGCCTATATCATTTAAAATCACAAACTTTTTGTACCAAAACACCTTATTTCATGTTGATACATATAGATGCACATGTGCATTTCTAATATTGGTAATATAAAAAGTAGTGTATTACATATGATAGTATAAATGAAAGTGCATTTTTCTACTGATAATATATTATGGAATTTGTCCAAGAAATGATACATATGCACATGTGCATCCATAACTGTTACTCGAAAAAAAAAATTTGTAACAAAATATAACGATTTTTATTAGAAAAATATTAAAAAAAAAAGAAAAAAAATATTGTGTGGGTTTTTTGGATTTTTTAGGTATTTTTTTGTGTTCACATTGGTTCTCGCGGTTCTCGCAATAAGGGTGGTTCTCAAATGAACCTTACCATATATATATATATATATATATATAGAAACGGGTTCAGGAGAGAACGGTGAAAAGTGTGAGAACGGATCCTGGCCCAACACGTGGCAGGGGGCCCTAATTGTTATGCGGGGGTACGATTGTCCTTTTATACGTTCCCTCCTTATTCGCGTTATAAATATCTTTCAAATTAAAAATCCAAAGATTTATTGTTAGCTGTTACCTCCTTTGCAAGCTTTCTTAGATCTATGGCGTTTAATGTAGATTCTGTTCGACAAAGTAAAATTTGTTGGCGTTTTCTATTTTTCGTTCCAGCAAATCATGCAACAGATATGGCGTTTTGTTCTTTTATCATTGTTCTATGGCGTTTTTTTGTATTATTATTTTTATAATGTGTTGTATGATTTTCAATAGCGTTATTCAATTATGCAATTTAATGGCGTTTTAATTGATATTTAATCTATTATTACGAAATGCAATTGGAGTTTTCGATATTAATTTTAATTGTCGTTTACGTTCCAGTGTATTTCTTATGTTTTTACGATCATTGGAGTTTTTCGTCTATTTGATTAGTTTTGAATTTTATTTAGTAGTATTTGTGAATATCAGTTATTACTATTTTGTTAATTTGTGTAAACATTAGTGAAGAAACACTAACTAAATGGTCTGAACCGAGATAGTTAGGGGGTTTGAATCCGCATAAAAAGGTTAGTTCTCTCTCGATTGATTCAGTTGCAGCTGAACTTCTTCTCCGGTGATTCTGCAAAAAAGAACACCGTTAGTCTCGTCAAGGGGAGAAGAGGGTTCTCTCCTTGACCCGACTCCGGTGTGAGAATAAGTATTGGTAATGGAGAAGAGAAAGTATTTGAGAAGTGAGTGTGATCTTAGTTTATACCTGAACAGTTCATATTTATAACCGGGAGTTTGGGAGGGAAAACCTGTTATTGAAAAGATGACGGAAGATGCTAACGCCGTGACGGTTACGTTTCCTTCCGTTAAGTTCTTTGATCAGACGTTGAGTTACCTCGATCCGATGTGAATGCACACGGATCGTGGTTTGATCTATGGCTGGGGTATTGTCACGTGGAAAGTGATTAACTGGGGATTATTCTCCCATTGCATGCTTCCGTTGTGATTCCAGGGGTGTCTGTGGTAATGACACGTGTCCAGACGGTTACAACCGTCTGGGTGGTGCACGATTGTATTTCTTTCTAGAAGATTACTGCTGTAATCTGGTGTGGTACCTTACTGTGTGGAGGCAGATGAGTAAATCCCAAGTCTGGGTAAAATAATACCTAAGTCTGGATACTTGGGCGGAAGTATTAACTTTAGGGCTTTCATCTTTTGCTATAGGGAGAAAGCGCAAGGATTTATGTTCTCCTTTGGGCGCGCGACTATAGATTGCTGATTACTTTCCTCCTTTTGTAAATCCAGTGCGCGGCCGCGCAAGGTTAAAGGCGAAAAGGTAGAACTATGGTATGGTCCCAAATACTTATTATGAGGTTTTTGGGACCTTACCCCTTCAAGTCCCCCCAGTCTAGTGTTGTACTTATGCAAATAAGTGGAGCACTGGACTAATAAGAGGGAGATGCTTTTGGGCGCGAGAATTAAGAAATCTTCTATGAGAAGATTGAGTCTGTTGAAGAAAGTGACAAAATGTGACTTTGTAATCACACTCTGACGTGTAATGACGTCAGCTGGCAGTAAGAGTGGGTATTTTTCTCCTTTGTCTTGAGATTTGTAATGGCGCTTGTCAGTCTTTATTAATGGGGAAATGACCCTGGTTCCTGTAGCACCTGTTTGGATATGATATAATTCTGACAATTAATGATGAGTAGGTTTCTCCTTTCCCGAGGTTGAGTTCTTTTATATATATGCATATTCCAGATACCTTATCTTTCGATTGGTTTTTGAGCAAGAAGGATGAAGCGTTCGTACCAAACTCGTCGTTTGCTGGATATTTTTAGGGTTTACGAGGCTGCTGAAGGCCTTGTGCTTCTATCTCGTTCTCCCCCTTTAGCTGCTGTTGCAGCAGAGAGTCCGGTGAAGACTGATATTCCGGCAACTGTTGATTCTGAGAGTAAATTTCTTCAGTCTATGGATGTTATTGATGGTGCCGGTGTTGTGCTGGATGCTGATGGCTTGAGGGCTCGGTTCCCGCTGCTTCGGAAAGGAGAATGCCGGCTGGTGTATCAACGCCGGAAAACTCATCGGTGTGAACAGATGTTTGTTGTTGATGATGATTCCGATGCTTGTTAGGTTTGGG
This sequence comes from Helianthus tuberosus, assembly GCA_030545235.1. NCBI lineage: Eukaryota > Viridiplantae > Streptophyta > Magnoliopsida > Asterales > Asteraceae > Helianthus > Helianthus tuberosus. Next base: position 9,698,670 of record CM060384.1, on the reverse strand, counting down.
AGTTGTATATCCCTTCTTTTGATGTTTATGTCAGTCTACAAACCTCTTTTTTGAATTTCACCGGTGTGACTATTGTATATGGCTGTCGTCCTGCTACTGGTTGAAACAATGTTTCTTTTTGTTGTTTGTGAATATTCTAGTCTTTGGGACCAGTCTTTTTTGAAGATCATTGCCATGATCTTGTTTATGAAGTGTTTTGTTACACTTTACTGTTTATGTGTTGTATGTTTTTACTTTTTGTATGTTTGGATTACAATATGTTGCATGTGCTTAATTGCTTCTTGATAGGTGAAGCGAATGAGAAATGGTATTGTGCTCATGTGTGAACGTGTGTCCAAAGGGCGCGACAGCTTACCTGGTTTGGACTGTTCATGAGGTGTACAGTGTTTTACCATTTGTTTTCGTGTAAGCCCGAAGAATTTCATGCAATTTGTAACAAACAGAAATAAGTATGAAAATCATGTTTGTATTGATAAAGCGCAAGGCTTGTAATACAAGTGTAAAATAGGAAATACATTGCCTGTGAATGATTTGACCTACATGTAACACCTGCGCAGCTGCTGTGCGTTCCAGGTTCGTGGGACTAGAGTCCCGTCGAGTCTTTTTAAAGTATACGCCCCTTTGCCTAGAACCTCGTTGATGACATATGGTCCTTCCCATCTTGTCGCTAATTTACCTGGTTTCTCAGCGTTTGAAGCTTCATTATCGCGCAAGACGAAATCACCGGGGACAAATGTGCAAACGCGGACGCGCGCATTGTAATACTTTTCGAGCTTGGATTTGTACCTTGCTTCTGTTATAGCGGCGTTCTCGCGCCTTTCTTCCAGAAGATCCAAATCCATTCTTCGCTCTTGTTCATTGTTCTGTTTTTCCATGGCTATCATGCGCGGTGATGGTAAACCGATCTCAGCTGGAATGACGGCCTCGGACCCATAGACTAGACTAAATGGAGTTTCGCCGGTGCTAGTCTTTGGCATTGTTCGATGCGCCCAAAGGATGCTGGGAAGTTCGTCAACCCATCCTCTGCGTGCTGTTCCGAGTCGCGCTTTTATGCCGTCAACAATTTATTTGTTTACGCTTTCTACCTGACCGTTAGCTTGAGGATGCGCGACGGAGGCAAGGTTGTGCTCGATTTTCATTTCTTTGAACCATTTTTGAAGTTCTTCTGCGGCGAAGTTTGTACCATTGTCGAAAATAATGCGCAATGGTATTCCAAATCTGCAAATGATATGTTCCCATATAAATTTGCGGATTACCATTGCTGTTGTTGAGGCCAAAGCTTTAGCTTCCACCCATTTTGTGAAGTAATCCACCGCGACGATGATGAACTTTACTGCACCTGGCGCGTCAGGAAATGGCCCAACAAGATCGATGCCCCACTGTTGGAATGGCCAGGCGGAAGTAACGGGAACTAGCGGGTTCTTGGGTCGGAGTGTCTTTGGTGCGTGGCGTTGACAGGCTGCGCATCTTCTTAATAAATCAACTGCGTCCATGTGCATGCCTGGCCAGTAGTATCCGGTGCTCATTATCTTTGCCACGACCATGCGCGGTCCGGCATGTATTCCGCATAGACCCTCGTGAATTTCTCTGACTAGGTATTGGGCGTCTGCTTTATCAACACAGCGTAGTAATGGGCCCATAAATGACTTTCGATAAAGGACGCCATCCGCCATTTCATAATTTATCGCTTTGTGTTGTAGTTTTCGAGCTTCTGCTTTTCCTTCCGGAAGTTTTCCGTGTTGAAGGTACAAGATAATCGGAGACATCCAGGATGGATTTCCCATTTCTATGACGCTTACTTGCTTGAAATGAATAGAAGGGTTGGATAGTACCTCTATACGTACTTCCTTTGCTAAATGTTTGAAGCTGGTAGCGGCTAATTTGCTTAGCGCATCTGCGTGCTTGTTCTCGCTTCTGTTTATGTGGTTAACTTTGAATGTTTGGAATTGGCTGATTAGAACTCGCGCTTGTTCAAGGTATAATGCCATTGCTTCTTTTGCATCGTAATTGCCATTAACTTGCTCGGCTACCAGTTTTGAATCAACGTTAGCTTCAAGATTTCTTGCCCCCATTTTTAGCGCTAAACGAAGACCTGCCAAGAAGGCTTCATATTCAGCTTCGTTATTCGTGCTTTTGAAATCTAAGCGTATAGCATATGTGAGCTCGTGGTTGTCTGGGCTGATTAGTCGGAGACCTGCTCCTGCTCCATCGTCATTGGAAGCGCCATCTGTGTGTAAAGTCCAGACTCTATCGTCGAAAACGGGTATAGGGTTCTGGATTGCTTCACACTCTTGAACTTTGTCGATGGGAACTTCAGTGGCGAAGTCTGCTAGAACTTGCCCTTTGATTGCTGGTCTCGGTCTGTAAAAAATGTTGTATCCTCCCAGTTCAATTGCCCACTTGGCCAATCGTCCTGCCACGTCGGGTTTAGATAAGATCTGGCCTAAATGGTAATTGGTAAGAACCGTGATGACGTGGCCCGAAAAATACCTGCGTAGACGTCGGTATGCGTGTACTAGTGCTAGGACTAGTTTTTCTATCATTGAGTAGCGATTTTCCGGGCCGGTAAGCATCTTGCTGATGTAATAGATTGGAGTCTGGATGTTTTCGCGTTCCACCATCAATACAGCACCAACTGCTACTTCCGCGGCAGATAGATATAAAATCAGTGGTTCTTTTTCTTTTGGCGCGGTCAGCGTTGGTAGTTGGATTAGACATTCTTTCATTTGTTTGAATGCGGTTTCTGCTTCAGATGTCCACTGAAAGTCAGTTTTCTTTGCGCAGTTTCGCAGCGTGCTAATGAAAGGATAAGATTTTGCTGCGTGGTTAGCCAAAAATCTGTTTAAAGCTGCTAGGCGTCCAGCAAGCCTTTGCATTTCTTTAACTGTTGCAGGTGACGGCATTTGCTGAATGGCCTGTACTTTTTCTGGATTAACTTTGAAACCGTCTCTTGTGACTATGAAACCCAAAAATTTTCCTTCTTCCATGCCGAAGGAGCATTTTGTTGGGTTGAGTTTTAAGTTCACACTGCGCAGAGAGTCGAATGTGCGCTGAATATTGTTAAGCATCGAGTCTTCCTCGTGGCTCATGATGACGAGGTCATCCATGTACACTTCAACTGTCTTGCCGATGTCGCTGTTGAAAACTGTATCCATTAATCTCTGGTAAGTTGCGCCGGCATTGCGCAAACCAAAAGGCATTTTGGTGTAGCAGAAGATGCCTTTACCAGTGCGGAATGCGGTCTTATCTTCGTCCTCCTCTTTCATCTGGACTTGATGATAGCCTTTGTAGCAGTCGAGAAAACATTTCCATCTGAATGATGCTAGGGAGTCGACTTTTTTATCTATTTCCGGTAATGCGTAGCAATCTTTCGAACATGCTTTGTTGAGGTCCTTGAAGTCGACACACATTCTCCAGCCACCACTGTGTTTCTGTACCATTACGGGATTAGCAACCCATGTATGGTATTTGACTTCTGGTAGGATTCCTGCGTTAAGGAGTTCTGCCACTTGTTCGTCCATGGCTTTTGCTTTTTCTTCACTAAAGCTGCGCCTCCCTTGAGCAACAGGTTCCGCTGATGGTTTTATATTTAGGCAATGCTGCGCTATATCGCGCGGGACCCCAGTCATGTCTGCCGGGCACCAGGAGAATATATCTTTGTTGTTAGACAACAATTGTTTCAGTTGTATTCGTGTTACTGGTGAAATGGCATGTCCCAACAAGATGGTTTGTTCCGGGTATTCATTGTTTAAGACCCATTTCTCTGGTTCGTTTGATGTTGAAGGTTTGACTACTTTTGCCGGTGGCTCATCGTCCACATACATGACTTCTTTGCTTGAGTATAAAATAGCAACTCCAGTTTCCGTTGGAAATCCGCATGCAGCATGCGGGATAGAAGTGATCATACTGAATTCTCTTTGTGACCTTCTGCCGAGCAGGACATCATGGCGTGATGTTGCTGGCATGACCATGAAATTGACTGCAACTGTTCGTGAATGTTCGCCATCTGACAAAGTCACTGGGAAAGCGATTTGTCCTAACGGGAATACAGCTTCATTACAGAATCCGGTGAGGGGAAAATCGACCGGTTCTAGACGTGCTTTATCATCTGGGTCGAGTTGTTTAAAGCACTGCTCGTATATGATGTCCATTGAACTTCCCGGATCTATGAACATATAGTCTGTTCGGTAATGACCGAAAATACCAGTGATAATCACTGGTCGTTCTTCCTGAGGGCCCCCAGGAACAACAGGGAATACGACTTGCTGTTCTCTCCAATGTTGATCATAGTTTCGTTTATTTGGTCTTCGTGACGAACCTCCTTGAACCATGTGTATTTGTTTCTGATAACTGCTATCTCTGGATTGGTTGAATTGAATGTCCCCCCGTCGTGGTGTTGGTGGGTCCAATGCTGCAATACTGATTTCTCTTCCAGATCTGATGTTTGGGAAATCAGATCTGGCGATTTGAATAATAATTGTGTCTAAAGCAGTTTGGCATCTGCTAAACCAATGTTCTGGAGATTCTTCTATTTCTAAATTGTTTCTGACGTGTGGTCGAGGACCAGGTTGCCAGTGAGATGACGAATTTTCTGCCATGTGCAAAAACAGAAAACGGAATGAACTGAATCGAAACGAGGTAGAAACTAGAAAAACTGAGAAAACGGTGGGCGCCAATGAAGAAACACTAACTAAATGGTCTGAACCGAGATAGTTAGGGGGTTTGAATCCACATAAAAAGGTTAGTTCTCTCTCGATTGATTCAGTTGCAGCTGAACTTCTTCTCCGGTGATTCTGCAAAAAAGAACACCGTTAGTCTCGTCAAGGGGAGAAGAGGGTTCTCTCCTTGACCCGACTCCGGTGTGAGAATAAGTATTGGTAATGGAGAAGAGAAAGTATTTGAGAAGTGAGTGTGATCTTAGTTTATACCTGAACAGTTCATATTTATAACCGGGAGTTTGGGAGGGAAAACCTGTTATTGAAAAGATGACGGAAGATGCTAACGCCGTGACGGTTACGTTTCCTTCCGTTAAGTTCTTTGATCAGACGTTGAGTTACCTCGATCCGATGTGAATGCACACGGATCGTGGTTTGATCTATGGCTGGGGTATTGTCACGTGGAAAGTGATTAACTGGGGATTATTCTCCCATTGCATGCTTCCGTTGTGATTCCAGGGGTGTCTGTGGTAATGACACGTGTCCAGACGGTTACAACCGTCTGGGTGGTGCACGATTGTATTTCTTTCTAGAAGATTACTGCTGTAATCTGGTGTGGTACCTTACTGTGTGGAGGCAGATGAGTAAATCCCAAGTCTGGGTAAAATAATACCTAAGTCTGGATACTTGGGCGGAAGTATTAACTTTAGGGCTTTCATCTTTTGCTATAGGGAGAAAGCGCAAGGATTTATGTTCTCCTTTGGGCGCGCGACTATAGATTGCTGATTACTTTCCTCCTTTTGTAAATCCAGTGCGCGGCCGCGCAAGGTTAAAGGCGAAAAGGTAGAACTATGGTATGGTCCCAAATACTTATTATGAGGTTTTTGGGACCTTACCCCTTCAAGTCCCCCCAGTCTAGTGTTGTACTTATGCAAATAAGTGGAGCACTGGACTAATAAGAGGGAGATGCTTTTGGGCGCGAGAATTAAGAAATCTTCTATGAGAAGATTGAGTCTGTTGAAGAAAGTGACAAAATGTGACTTTGTAATCACACTCTGACTTTGTGAACGTTATGGAGATCGTGGGAAGCTTGCACATTTAGCGGATAGTTAGTTGTTTTAGTTATTTCTAATTTTAAAAGGGGATAACAAGCTTGGATTAGAACACCTGGCGATTTTAGCAAACACACATACTCGAAACAACTCTCAATAGTTCTCAACAGTTCATTTGGCGATTTCATACACATTACACTATAGTGATCCTTGTAACAAGCTTGTTATCATCCTGAGTTGTAACAATCATTTGTTTAATTGTAGTTGGTGATCGGTAGTTTCCATCACCCGAGGTTTTTTATGCCGGAGATCAACTCTTGATCAAGGGCTTTTTCCTCGTATAAATCCTTGTGTCATTTGTTCAAGCATCATTCCTCACAACAAAGATTTGGTTGTATTATCCTAGCCTGATTTTTGACCAAAACAGTTTGGCGCCCACCATGGGGCAATTGGTGCTTCATTTCTGAAACATTTCGCTCATTGTGTTCATTTTGGTCCATCATCTTCAACCACATGGCTTCTTCAGCGAAGAACACTTCAAGTTCAATGCCGACAGTCACTTCTTCACAGGGCGTTCCACCTTTGCCTCCACCACCTTTTGGATCCCAGAAGAATGCTGAAAATGCTGCAAAGAGACCAAGCCCCATTTTCCCAAAATCACCAACTTCTGCTGTTTCTTCTAACCCTACTAATAGTGATCTTTTTACTTTGATTTTGCAGATGAGGGTTCACATACAAGAGCAGGACAAGACTAACGAAAGGATCATCTGGGAGATTGGTGACATCAAGAAACAGAAGAGATCAGGGGAGGATCACTCTCCTCTGATACCAAGGTCACTGGATTTCGACACTCCAGCTATAATTTCCTAGCAATCTGCAGCTCCGGATATCCAGTACCAGAGTGAACCATTGGGAAGGCGTTATGGAACAACAACCATGAGTCAGGCGTTAGGGTCTCACTTCCAGCCTTCAGGATCCTATTTTCAGCCTTTGTGATCCTCTTTCCAGCATCAGGGATCCTTCGTCAGCTCAGGAGGATATATGGGGACGCACACAGTTCAAGGATCCTCTCAGGTTCAAGTATCCTCTCAGGTTCAAGGATCCTCTCAGGTTCAAGGATCCTCTCAGGTACAAGGATCCTCTCAGGTTGAAGGATCCTCTCAAGTTCAAGGATCCTCCTTCCAGGTTCAAGGATCCAACATCTTTCAGGATCAAGGATTCTTAAGAATTGTACAACCCTCAAGCACATATGTTCATCAAGGAGACTTCATTCCAATGCAGACCATTGCTTCTTCTGGTCCTTCAGTCATACCAGAATCCCGTCAATATGGATTCACATCTGGAATTCCAAACTTGAATCCTCTGGGAGGTAACACTTTTAATAATTCTTATAACGCTAACCATGGCTCTATGCAGGATACAGGTATATCTGGAACCTTTTGGGTATCTCAGCATCACAAATAGGTGGTGCAAAACGAGATATCCTATGGCTGCCATCTGCGATTTTAGGAATTTCATGATTATATAATGAACATTTCATTGATGTTGAGTTCCTGATTATGTTTGATTGTCTTGGATAATGAATCTGTGGTTAGTGGGATGGTAACTATTTCTTGATTAATCACTTGTTTGTAGACTTTGTTTACACCATGAAACCAGACCAGGGTATTGGTTTTATACAAGATATATCTTATTGTGATTAGGAATACTTTCTTGCATGTAAGGGTTCTAATGAATTATATGGTGTTGATTGCATGTTCTTAGATGCGGTTTATGATCCTTGTTTAGTAGTTTTGGTCTGAAATTGCTGACATGGTAAATTTGTGTTTAAGACATGTAAAGGTGAAATTGTTTGTTATATGATCTACATAATTGCTTATCCTCGTGGCTGTATTGTGACCATCGGTATTGCTTTCTTTGATAAGTGAGGTTAGGAATCCAGACCCGGTAAATAACCTATCTTTAAAGGTTCACATGAATAAATATCAATAGCTCGCTAATTAATGATTTTAGGTGGTTAACGTGTGACCATCGCGTTAACTTTCCGAAGAATCATAATGCTAGAAATCCAGACCCGGTAACTAGTTGTCTCGAAATTGGAAAATTGATTAAGTGTTTCTGTGACATATCTGATAGATAACATGTTTAGGTTGTTTCTGAAACAAGATAGTAGTATATTTATGTTTTAGATGTAGTTTAGATAATTTAGTTAAACAACCATTCACTTATCCTTTTATCTGGTAATCTAATGACAAAGATTTAGTACATATAACACCCGTGTTCCATGGATCGATATCTGGCTCTTACCAATACTTTGCTGCATATATGACGGGATACACTTGTCCTTTGTTGTGTGTGTTTTAATGTTAAGGTATAAATCATTTTTATAAATATAAAACGCACTTCGTTGGGCGCGTGAACATACTGTAAATAAATGTATATAACCACCCACGTCAAGAAGGAATTGGGTTTTCATAACCCATGTGTGGTGCTGGTTCGACTGGTGCAGAGTCGACTTCAGAAACTGGGTTTGAAAGCCCACCCATTTGCGGGTCTTCTTACAGCGGCGGGTAGTTGCTGTTGCTGGAGTGTTGGGGGGGGGGTGCTGAAATGGAAACCCCCACGCACAGACATCCGTGCAGTTCTTCGTCGCCTCGATGGTTCGGCAGGCGGTTGCTGTTCTGGCGCTGGTGGTGGTGGCGGCGTGACCGCCTGGAAATGTGGGTCCTCAGAAGGGACCTGTTGGTGTGGTGGCGAGTTACGGTGAGGGGGAGTATACTCCCACTTGTATGTGGCCCATCTTTCAGCAAAAATAATAGGGCCCCTGTAAGGTGAACCATGAAAGGATGATCCGCTAGAAATCTCAATGGGATGCGTCGGCGTCCCAGATGGTGGCATTTCTGGATCTGGATCATCGTCCACATCCATGTCCTGCATCTCAGGATAATGATCAGCTGGTCCCAAAGGGTTTTGACCCTTTGGTTCTTCTATCTGGTTCATCGGGTTGAACCGGCTCTGAAAGTATGGTGTCGGGTTCTGGAAGGAATGGTGTGAACCCGATCGTTGCAGTGGAATGAAAGAATGATGTGAATCATGGGGCTCCTCATCTTGATGTGGCCCGAACGAATGGTGGTGGGACGGTGAGGAACTAAGTGAGACTGAGCGTCTCGCGGGCTCCAAGTAGGTTATCCAGTCTTTGTGAGGACTAGAGCTGAGTGTTGCTGATGGCGTATGCCGGTGAGATGGTCCGGCTTCATGGTCGTTTCTAGTCAAAATTGGAGCTTTTCCTCTTCCTCCTCGGCCCCTCACTCTTGGAGGCATTTTGCTTTTGATCCTGTCAAAACAAACAAAAAGAAAACAATTAAGATTAGGATTAATCCTAAGTCATTTGCCTAGACTCGGAAGTCAAGGAATGTGCAAACTGTGTCATTGAGATTAAACACAAAAGGCTAGTGTTTAATTCACTCAATGTTAGCTCTGATACCAACCTGTCACACCCCGATATTTCCACGTATTATCGGTGGGCCCGGTGGGGAGTATCGTGACGTAGTTGATATCATCATAGTCAAGTAATCACAGTTAATGCACAGGGAAAGTCTAAAGTAATAATACAAACCGAATTGAAAGTATAATAAAATATTACACAACGGTTGTAAGTGGATCCACAGGCGGATCTAAAATAGAAAGTAAATATTGTTCAATAGACTTTAAGTATTAAAAGCTTGCAAGACTCTTTAATTAATACTCAGGAGTTTCCAGCCCATTACGCGTAGTACCTGCATTTAATCTTTTTGAAAAAATACGTCAGTTTACACTGGTAAATACAATTAACTAACTCTTTTGAAAAGTATTTATAAGATTGGTTTGGATGCACAAAGCATAAAATCTTTTATAACTTGGGACAATTATTTAAAAATAATCTTATATACAGATTTATATGTTTGTCGTACGTTCAGGACCGGAATAGAAGAGCCGGTACAAGATTAATAGAAACACCACTAGTATAAGCCCACAAGAAGTTTCCTCACGAGTGAGATACCGTTTTACATACGCAACTGTCAGGTGTATGCCTACACCCCGTGCTTAAGTTGTGGCCATTTCAATGAATGAGCCGAGGATATCCAGGACACAGTCATATTAACCCCCAAATGCTTTGTATCAAACAAAACAGATTAAAACGGGTTATCTCAATGATTTAACCACTAATCGATTAAATATTCAATACCCGACCAAGCGGTAATAATTTACCGTATCCTAAGCCCGTATAAGGGAAAATAAGTTAAAAGTATTTACCTGAGCTAAATGAAATTTATTCTCAGTCGTATTTTCTAATCAGCAAGTACAGGGAGCTTTTACTGGGCTCCTAATCTGGAATGAAGGTTTTAATAACCTATTAGATTCCTAACGGGTCTTATTTAAGTTGTAACTTTGACCGGTTAGTTTTAAAGGAAAGTTTACGGTACAAAACACAAGATTAAGCGGTGACCGGATTGGAATGTGATTTAGACCCGACAAGTATGAAGACTTGTACATAATGGGTAAACTAAACACATTCTGGATTTTGAAGTGAAAATGATAAGGTTTGACCCGTTTCGGCTAATTCATGCAAACTAGTTACATAAACCGTACCGAACGCGTATATGCATAACGGGTAACCGGATGAGTCATATACAAGTTCCGATAGTTATTATGCTTAAAATATGTTGTGATATCAGTAGCATATCTTCCATTATGCCCAAAACGAATTTAAAACCAATTTAAGTCCCGAAAGAGTATTTTGGTCATTTTAAAGTTTATAAAAGAGGTTTAAACATAAACTAAGGTTCTGGTCCAAACATTCTGTAAAAATATTTATTTTATGTTGATATATCAGCAAGATATCATACATATGTATGTTTAATCATTTATGGCCAAACTATGCACCGTATGGGCATTTTGGTCATTTCACATATGCTTTTAAGGTTAAATTTGGAAATCTGAGTTTAAGACTTTTACTTATTGTTAAAGTATAAAAATTTATTTTTAAGATCAGTAGGTAACAAGTCTTAGGTACTAAATATGGTTTTAAACCATACTATGCGCCTAATTCGCAGAGATGTTGGTATTTGACGATATTTGATATGTTTAAGGAAATCTGAGATTTTGATCAGTCTCAACTGCTTAAAATATTTTATTTAACATATAAAATCAGTATAAAAAGGTTTGACAAGTAAATGATGTGTAAAACTCATTTTATTAGCGAAAAGGGCATTATCGTCAATTACCGAGTCCATGCAAGAACTCTATGTTATGGTCAGTATAAAATTTGACAAAAATTTCCAAAAATCCCTAAATATTATATCACAACAGTGGTTAGCAAGGTTGGTGCCAAAAATTGGGTTTAAATATGGTTTATGCCAAAAATGCAATTTAATTAACAAAAAGTTTTTGTTTTACGATATCTTGCTTAACTTTCATTTTCGACCAGAAACGGATATCAAATTTTTAGGACATACTTATATCAGTAATAAAACTTTTTGTCCTCTCACATTTTCAAAAATCTCGTTTTAACATCAAAAGGGCATAATGGTCAATTTTAAGCAAATAACGGAACATGCATGTAATATCTGATTTCTAAGGGACCATGTAGTATAACTTCAGAGAGTTATACTAACATATAATATGGTCACAAAGGAATCCTAAGTCATAGCTAAACTAAGCTAAATCGGGTCAGAACTGAAAGTCAAAGTAAAAGTCTACTTTTACGACTTTCGATTGCGAACCGAGCCTAAACTCAGAATTGTCGGGTTGAACATGCCTAAACATGTTCTTATATTATTTACCAAGTTGTTTAAGTGATAAAATGTAATTTATAGCTTCTACATTATCAGTTATGATTGATTTTGCAAAAACTGACTTGTTTGACTTTTCTGTGAAGTAGTTTGACCCGACAATTGACCAAGTAAATTTGATAATTAGGAGGTGCCCTTTTTAAGGGTTTAACACCTACATAATTACCAACATAAAGCCACTTTCAATTATAATAATGGCTGGACCGTTAGTGATTAATCACAAAGTCAAAGCGTAATTACGATATCTTTGACTTTCGGTCATTAAACTAAGAAAAGCTTATCTATAGAAGCTAAGAACACTTACAATGGTCCTTAGCACGAAAATTAGACTTGAGAAAGCTTCCTAGATAACCAGGATGCTCCAGAGATCAATTTAGAGTGAAATTTCAATTGTGTAAGTTCAAGTGCTCAACTTTGGGTTCTATTTATAGTGAGGAGGATGAATCAAGATCAATCCATGTGTCCTCAGGTGAATTATGATGCTTCCAAGTGTCTAGTGGTTTTCCAAAACAGTTAACTTGCTGCTGAATTCGAAACAGGGATTGTAGAAGATCTTCACAAGATTGCAGGTTGCATGCTGGGCACCTGCCAGTTCTGCTGGAAAACCTCCTCTGTCGCGCCACGCGCCAAACCAGGATAATCCTGGCGCGCCACGTGAGGGTACACATTTTAAAGTTTGTTTGCATGTTCAGTCCCTGCACTTTCTGAACGCGAATAACTGACTTTTTCAGCATGCATGGTCAACATAATCAGGTCCGGGATGCTCTAGGGAGTAGGAACATGCATTCATAAGTCTTGGATGCTTTGAACTAGTCTCTCGATTGAAGATTTGCTATATTTACACTTTTGACCCTTTTCTTGGAAATTTACATTTTCATCAAAATTTTGAACCGGAACATCATGAAATCTTTATCAGATATTCATGAGGATATATTAAAACATTACAAAGCTTTGGGAACATTAAAAGGTCACTCAGAGGTAAGAATTAATATGTTGACACTTTTAACCCCTGTGTTTCGTAACTTTTGATTTTTAGGCACAAGCGGCTTCTTGTGTCCGTCAATTTATTCAATAACAAATATGAATATCTTATGAGGTCAATCAGAGGCACAAGTTTGGCATGTTGACACTTTTGGTCCTTCTATTTACATCTTTACACTGTTTGACAGTTTTAGCCCCTCAAGTTATCTTTTATCACGATTAGGGTTTATGACACGTGTCACCACTGTATTGGACATGATTTTACGAGGTGTTACATTATAGTTCAGACGGTGATAATATAAATTCCAAAGATGAGTTATTTAGTTGTGGATCAGATGAGGATGGTTCTAGTTGAGATGTAGCATCGCGTATTTTGGACTTCCTATAATTAGAAACTTGTATCTGTATCGTATTCGTACTCCATTTCCAATCTTGTAAACCAAGACTTCGATCATAATGGAGATTCATGTCTATATCAACCCTATTAAAACTGTACTTATGTTATATGCAATCAATCATCAAATACGTGTTTACATGCAAAACCAAGACTTATTATACATTCGAATTGACAATCATGCACACACGATACGTAACATATGCATACATACATTCCCTATAATTGAAAACCTTCAAATATAAACTTTTAGCATGAAATAACAAACATATGAAAGTTGAGGGACTAAAAGTGAATAAAACAAACTTAGACTGGAAATACGACAGGCCGCGTCACGCGAGCTTTTAACTTTCACACGTCGCACGATGCGAGCGGACTGAATCCGCAGAAAGTTGTTTAGGCCAATCCGGATTGCACCTTTTCCACCTTTTTTCTTCCCAATCACATTCAAACCTCATTAAAACACAAATCCTAATCAACCACTATATAACCAAGCCTCATACACCTTCATTTCACTTTTCCCACACTATATTCTCTCTCAAAACACTCTCAATTACTAAAATATCAAGCTTTGGGCAGATTATACACAAGTTCAAAAGTGAGCTTTCAACTCACTTTTGCTTTCTCTTCTTCATGAATTCTTGCTTCAACTTGCTTGGAACACCTCTAGGACTGTGTCCACAATTTTACCTTGGTAAATGAGGATGGACCATCACCATTTTGAGGTCCAAAGTGAGGTTTTAATTTCTGTTTTTGTTAAACTCTCAACCTATTATTTCTTTTCAACACCTTTCTTGAATGAACATGAACCAAACCTTGTTCCCAACTAACTTGCATGTTGAGGGGTTTGAGTTGAGGTATTATTCCAGAAAGTTTGAGGTACAAACACCTCCATAACAACTAACCTAAGTCACTAAACCACTTCATAGCCACAAAGTGAACAAGACTACACCAAGTCTCCAAACACTATCCATGTTTTGAATGCACTAGTCTAGTCAAACCACTTGGTTGTTTAAGTGATTTAGATGATTAGTTATCTAAGTAGTTTCCAAGAATCAAAGTAAGCAAACCCCACCTCGTCTCCAACATTTGCCATGTTGGGTATGTACACGCCCGGGTTGTTCTTATTTGACTACTTAGCAAACTTAGTTATTTGTACATTTTAATCTTATTCATGACCAACCGAAATCATCAACTAAGTTTATGATTTTGTGCTTTGGTGAATCCTTACAATGAGGTTAAATGGATGGAATTCATCCTACCTCCATGCATGACAATATATGACTTGGACCAAATATATATATATATATATATATATATATATATATATATATATATATATATATAGTGTGAGGTTCATTGGGGAACAGTAAAAAAGTGGGGAACAGTGGGGAACCGACTCAAAGGAACTCTGATTGGACTCATTCCAGCGGCGTTGGAACCGGCTCGTCGAACCCTAACTATGATCTTTTAACCCTAAACCCTAAATCATAACCCCTAAACCCTAAATATATTAGGGTTTGGCTTTTAGGGTTTAGCTTTAGGGTTTAGTTTTAGGGTTTAGCTTTAGGGTTTATGGTTTAGCTTTAGGGTTTAGGGTTTAGCTTTTGGGTTTAGCTTTAGGGTTTAGCTTTAGGTTTAGCCTTTAGGGTTTAGCTTTTAGGGTTTATAGTTTAGATTTTACGGTTTAGCTTATATTTTAGCCTTATTTTTTAGCTTTAGGGTTTAGAGTTTAGGAGTTAGGATTTAGGGTTTAGGGTTAAGAGATCTTAGTTAGGGTTCGACGAGCCGGTTCCAACGCCGCTGGAATGAGTCCAATCGGAGTTCGTTTGAGTCAGTTCCCCGCTGTTCCCCATTTTTTTAGTGTTCCCCAATGAATCTTCCCCTATATATATATATATATATATATATATATATATATATATATATACAAACACACATAAACCGAACCATGATATCAACCAAACCATGGTTGGATCTTATGCGATTGTTCAAAACCATCTATGTTCTTGATTTCCCAATTTTGGATTCTAATGGGTGACTTGGTACCCATGAAAACACACTAAGGCATAATGTCCAAGTTGAGTGTCTAAACAAGATGTAATTTCCTCGAATACCTACTTTCTAATACTCTAAATTCCCGCTTCTGAATTTGCAACCAACCCTACGAACTCACACACCTTCGTTTCCCCATTGTAGGGTAACTTGGGTGTCAATCCTCGAAACTAGTCAACTCACATTCGTGAAATTACTACGCAAACCGTAAGTATACTCGAATCCCCTTTTTACACTTTAATCACTTTTGAGGTGTAACGTGTATGATATAAATAAACTCATTTATGCACACAATTAAACTTATGAATTCACTCAATCCATCAAACATTCTATTTGTTATGCTTAGGTTATTCATGCTAAATACTCAATCATTCATACATGCAAACTATTTGTCATTAATTTTACGCAAGCCCACCTTAACAATTATAGCGTTATAGGAGTAGCACACCGCCTGTTTGGAGAATTGTTAAGTTATTCAATCTTTACGGTCTCGCTCACTTCGGTGGCGAGGGATGCACAATATACGGTCTCGTTCACCTCGGTGACGAGGGATGCACATTATAGTTATGCATGCTAGCTTCAACTTAGTATACCAAATGCGATGTTGGATTTGAGACAATCTTTTATACGCATGCTATGTAAACAAACTTGTGTACTCGCCAACTTTATGTTGATTTTATTTTAGTACATGTTTCAGGAACGTATGATGACGCTTGAAGAAACCTATTTAGGATGGACTTAGAAACACGCTTAAATTCTTATTTGTATTTCTTATGTTGTTTATGTTTTAGTTGCAAAATGTTGTCCTTTCCCATTTCAAGATAATGTAATCCTTTTAGTATGAAATGAAACTTGGTTTATTTAAATATTGTCACATTAGCACGTGTAATCAATTCTAAATAAAAAACAAATTTCCTTTTCGTCTCACTCCGATGTTTTCGCCATCGATTGAGGTGTGACATGAGAGGGCTATGATAATAATCTTGATGACGAGGTAATCAATTCTAAATAAAAAACAAATTTACTTGAGGAGTGATTAAAAGATCTGCCAATGGGGGGGGGGTCTTATTTAGAAGCACACAACAATTATGAGGATTTTGATAGTGATGTTAAGATACCTGGGGAGAGTGAAGATGATGACATGCTTGGGAACAAACAAAGAAAAATGTTCTAGTTGTGGATGACTAAACTGACCGGAAGAAGTTTATTTGGGTTGTTGGAACAAGGTTCCAAGAAGGGATGCTTTTAAAGAGACAGTTAGAAAGTATTTTGCTGCAAATGGTAGGAATCTTTACATTCCTATAAGTGATAAATATAGAAAAGGGCGTGTAGGTGTGTCAATTATGTGAAAGGGTTCCCTTTCCATCTATATTGTTCTTTTAATCAAAGAAAGGGTTGTTATATGGTTAAGGAAGCAAGAAACAAGCACAATTTTCAGAGGAACATGTCTAAAAACAGACAGTTAACTGGTCATTTTGTAGCTAATGAGTTCTTGCACTATTTAAAGCTAATCCACACTGGCCTGCTAAAGAGACCCAACTAGCAGTTAAAGAGAATTATAAGGCACTGATATCTAAATGCTTGGCTTATAAGGCCAAAATTTGTGCACAGAACAAGCTTCATGGTTCAATGAAAGATCACTACACCAAACTTGGTTCATATTTGACAGCTTCAAGGCGGCAAATCCAACTTCAACATTAATGCAGATCCTAGTTCAACATTTACAACTTTGTTACATACTTTTTGTGTGTTTTGAAAGAAAGGTTTCTTTGGTAGTTTACATGAAGGTTTTGTGTTTAGGTGGATGTTTCCTCAAAACATATCTTGGAGGTATGTTGTTGGGTACCATGGGAAGGGATGCTAATGACCAAATGTACCCCCTTAGCATGGGTAATAGTTAAAGGTGAGAACAATGACAACTGAGAACTATTTATGGAAGAGCTAAGAAAATGTTTAAAGGATATTATGGTAGAAATAATGACTAGGCGCACTAAAATGCAGTCACAAATGGCTAAATAAGATGTGGTTGTGTGCCCAAGGATATAGTTGAAGCTTGATAAAGAGAAATACATGGCTTACAAATGTAAAGTTTATCCAACATCATTGATTGTGTTCTAAGTAAGGGAGTTAGATGATGTTTCTGTGAATTTGAGTAAGAAAACGTACACTTGTAAAAAACGGGATTTAACAGGTATACCTTGTAAGTACGTATGTGCGGTAGCTGGGTTTTCAAACAACAATGCAGAGGAGTTTGCTGATGACTGTTAATAAAAGGAGCAATACATGAAATATGGATTCACCATTCCTCTCTTGGCTAGTGAAAAATGTTGTCCAAGTGTTTATTATCCTTTGGACCCACCTCCAATCAAGATTGTTCCTGGTAGACCAAAGAGGAACATAAAGAAAGATCTACATGAAGATCATAAAAGATTAGGCAAACTGAATAAGCATGGAGCTAACATGAGTTGCAGTAACTATAAGGAAAAAGTCCAAGAGAAGTTGCACAAAAAGGTCAAAGACCACTTGAAACTTGTGCTAAGAAGTCAAGGGGAAGGGTAAAGAAGGCAAGAATTTAAGCTACTCAAGAACCCCATCAGGAAAATTAATACCCAACAAGCTTGTCAACTCACCCAGGAGGCTAGTCATCAAACCAAGAAGTCAATGGGTAGGGCAAACTCACAGAGGAAGGTCAAAGGGAAGGCTACTGATGCATGAACATTTTATGCTTGTTTTAGTTTAAAAATTTTAGTTTGTTTTGGTTTAAGCATGTTAGTAAAGCTATGCTAAGTTCATGTATTTTGGTTAACTAAAGTATGTTGCAGTTTAAGTTGGTTTAAGTTTTTTTTTTTATTATCCTTTCGTAATGGTCAAGGAGACTTATGCATTTTGGTACCTTTAATTCAACAATGAATGCATAGTTTATGTCACTAAATGATGATTATGTTGCAACATACAGTGGTGTAACAGATTTGGTTATCACATTTTATGTATGAATAGTTTGTGCATCATTTTTGAAGAATTTGGCACATTTTATACTGGAATGGTTATCACAATTTATGTAGTAAAATAGGCACATTTTTTCAGGGTTTGTAAGGATGGCAATCGAACCCAAACCCGATGGGTAAACTCGAAATCCGACACCTTTGGGATTGCCTCGGGGTCAGGTAATCGGGTAGGGTACCGGGTTTGGGATTTGGTGACATACCCGTTTACTCGACTCGATTACCCAATAAGGTGTACACATTTATCCAATTATATAACCGATATGGTTTGTTTGGTTTTTTAAATATATATTTTTATATACAGTATTTCAATTATTGGAATACACTATTTTTGTTATCTTTACATTTGAGTAGTTTTTTAAATACATTTTGGTAAATAATTTATATACATTGTAGTTATTTGATATATTTTATATTGATAATACTGATTGTAACTGATTAACAGTTACCTGCTAGATACCCCACGAGTAACTTTTTTAAATTAACGAGTTTACCCGAAACTTGCGGGTATACCCGATACCCTATGGATAATTACCTGATAAAAACCTGATAGGTTTTGGAGGGTTTGGGACTAGCTTATCTAATTGGGTTGGGGTTGGGATTATTTAAACATTTCCCAAACCCGTCCCATTGCCATCCCTAATGGTTTGTGCAGATTTGGTTATCATAGTTTATGCAGATTTTGCTGTTCAAAAGTCAATGGTTTGTTGCAGATTTGGTTATCATAGTTTATCCAGTAAATTAGACATATTTTTCAATGGTTTGTGAAGATTTGGTTATCACAGTTTATGCAGGAATGGTTATATAGTTTCTGTAGTAAATTAGGCACATTTTTCAATAGTTTGTGCGTCATTTCTACAAAATTTGAGTCAATCAGTTGTGAAGAAAATCTGTAAAAATGGTTACAAATATTTTGGCCACATTAACCATTGTGCTTGCTATAAGCATTAACATTAACAACAAAACAGTTGATTCACATTAAACAAAACAGATTAACATTAAGAAATCATAGGTTTACAACCACATATTATCTCTCAAATAAGTAAAACCCACCATATTACCATGATAACAATTACTAAAACTAAAACATATTGTTTATTCCTGTTGGACTTTCTCATTGATGGCTGCTCTTTCAACTTTTTGTTCACCTCTTACAAGAATTTGTTCTATAATTCCAAATTTTCAATTTTCAAATTTTGATATCTAGTTGGACTTTTTCCCACAGTCGTGTATTTGCAATTACCTTGTTCTTTTAGAACCCTGTCAACATCTTATTTCCTCATAAAGAACTTGCAGTCCATTCTCTACTTGCAATAAGAATGGAACGAAACATATTTGAAATGGACATCTAAGTAGGAGAATTAAAGGGGAAACTTACCGGCCATAGAGAGCATCCATAAAATTCCTACTCAGTTCGAGAAATTCTATGACCAACAACTCGAAGGATTGCAAGCTTATCGTAATTGCAGTACACATTTCTATCCAAATCCAGTTTAAATATTTTAATGTTCTTGTTTGCGCTACATGTAAAAGACATGGATGAACTCATATAAGTGATTGTGTGATTTTAGGGTTTCAATTTTTTTTTAAATATGAAGGATTGTACATATTTAAGTAAAAGCTGAAACGTATTTTCCACATATGAATTTAATATCGAGTCTTTTAAAAACACCCGTGTTACAATTCACATACATATCAACCATTCGAGTTATTGGTTCCTCACATGAAGCTTTTATACTTTTAGGGCATGTTTGGGTAAGCTTTTAGAAACAACTTATTGACTTATTGGCTTTTTGGAAAAGTCAGGATTTTGTGACTTATTGACTTATTGGTTTTTTCCCCTCACATACACCCTCTTTGCCAAACATCATTTTAGAGCTTATGACTTTTCAAAAAGCCAATAAGTCAATAAGTTGTTTCAAAAAACTTACCCAAACATGCCATTATTACTGAGTAAATTACTTTTTGAGTCCTTTTGTTTTAGTAGTTTTAACAACTTGAGCCCAAAATCAAAAAGTTTAACGCCCCAAGTTCTGACTGTTCATTTTATAACGTTTTGAGTCCGTGTGTTTTAGTGGTTTTAACCACTTTAGTTTAAAATCAAAAGTACAAGTGTTAAAAAGTTGGACTCAAAATGTTATAAAATGAGTGGTTATGGACTCAAGACATTAAACTTTTTGATTTTGAACTCAAATGCTTAAAATCACTAAAACAGATAGACTCAAATAGTAATTTACTCTTTATTACTCCTAAGTAATTTATGGTTTATATTAATAATACTTTATTTAGTTATCTAACCCGTACATTATTGGATCTAAGAAAGCTAGGAATTAATAGTAAATGTTGACATTAATTAATAGTTAATATTGACATAATGTTTACCATTTAATTAATTTATTTAATATATATAATTTGAATTTGAAAGTGAATACGAATAGTATTTTGATTTTTATAATAATATATATAATTTCTTTTTTCATGAATAGAAATATGATTTTTATAATAATATATAATATAGTTTTTTTTTTCATATTTTTATCATTTCAATATTATAATAGATTATTATTATATTTACTTTTAACCTTAAATATATTTCTTTAATTTTAACTTTTAATGATTTTTTTATATATAAAATTGAAAAGTGAGTATGAATAGTGTTTTGATTTTTATAATAATATATATAATTTCATTTTCATGAATAGTAATTTGATTTTTAAAATAATATATAACTAGTATTTTGCCCGCCGCGCGTTGCGGCGGTGTGCGACGGGTGGAAAAATATAGTAAGACAAAACACGATTCGTAAAACGCAGTGCGTAAAAAATAATTACAAAAAAAGTGTAAAATACAAAGGTAGACACGAAGTGTAAAACACAATGGCTAAGACATTTCGTAAAACACAATGCATTGGCATTTGGAAAAATAGGAGTTGTAGTCTAGGGATTACAATAGCAATTTTTTTAAAGTTGGGCGGGTTTAAAAATGGAGTAATAGTGCAAGGGGTAAAAAACCAAAGTCTAAAAAAGACAGTGTAAAAGTATAGTGGTGGTGGCGAAAATGTGTAAAAGATGAGGGGGTGTTGGTGGAAATATAAAGGAAGAGGGTTGGTGGGGTAACTGTGTAAGAGCTAAGGGGGTGATGGTGGAAAACCAAAGTAGAGGGTTGGTGCTGACAAAGTTTGAAAGATGAGGTTATGGTTTTAGAAATTCAAAGTAGAAGGTTTAGTGACTAAATTTGCCATTTTATGAAACTTTAAAGGTACAAAAATCAAAGGGCTAATATTGTAATATCGTTAAAGTATAGGGGCTGAAAGGCAAATCCGATGAAAAATCCACCGACTTTGTCTTTTAAAATTGTATACAATATAGTTTCTTTTTTTTCAATTTTTTATCGTTTTAATGTTATAATAGATTAGTATTATATTTACTTTTAACCTTAAAAATATATTTCTTTAATTTTCATTTTTATCGTTTTAATATTATAATAGATTAGTATTATATTTGCTTTTAACCTTAAATATATATTTCTTTAATTTTAATTTTTAATGATTTTTTTTAATATTACTAATACTGTCTGAAAAACATCCATACTGGTACCATATAACATCGATATAATTTTTTATTATTAACGTCATAATGAGCCTATTTAATATTATATATAACTAGAAGTAACTTTATTTTTATAATAATATATAATTTTTTTCTTTATATTTTATTTTTTAATACTACACTAGATTATATTATACGTATTATTATTTACATTTAGTTGTACCGCTATTGTGCCAAAATAAACCGAAATCGATCGAATAGTATATGTATCGGTACCGGTATATTTATATTGTTTTTGTTTTCGATAAACTAACAGTGTATCGCTACTATACCATACCGTACAACATCAGTACCTGTATTCATTTGTATGGTTTATGTTTGGTAATGAATTTTGTGCCGCAACTGTAGTCAACCGAACTGAATTCGAAAGAACAACAACGGTATGGTACCAATACTTATTTTTATTGTTTTTACTTTTGATAAACTGACGTATCCTACCGACCAACGTTGTTACATGTACCTGTATTCATTTTTATGATTTCTAGTTTCGATTGTTTTCATTTATACAACTCTGTCTGTGATGATATACGAATATCATTACCAATACTGTGATGATCAAAACTGAGCGATACCATTTGGACAACATCGTTGTTGGTACCGGTGTTCGTTTTTTCCGTTTTCAATTGATGTAAAACATGTGTTGTTTTCTATACAGAGTGCATGTATCGTAACAGTACTATAACAAACCTAAGCAATACCGATCGAATGTCCGCGATAACGTACCGCCGCAATGCACGAGGAAACAACCTTAGTTAAGTTATGATTTTTTTTTTTTTGAAATTCACATTCCATTCCAAGAAATAACCGAACAACCTTTCCGAAATTTGAGATTTTATCTCATCACTTTCCTTCAAATAGAACCCTTAATAACAATTGGCATTTTTTATGTTTTACTATAAATAAATAAATTAGATGTTAAAGTGCTAATGAAACATTAATTTTTAATACTGTAAAATTAAACTGTCTGCACTATAATTATTCCGTAATTATTTTAATTTTCACTAAAATAGAGGAATCTAAACTAAAATAACAGACGAAACTAACAACCTATAGGACAATGAGGTTGTATGGTTTGTTTTAGAACAATCACATGGTTGTTTTTAGTTTCATCTATAGTGGCCAGCAACAATGAAGGGGAGAGCTGGGGGCTGAAAGGTCACCGGTTCGAACCTGAGGAGCGCCCGAGTTTTCTATTACAGTGCATTTACTCCGGAGAGTGTCAGTTCTTGCGGAGGGTGCAACTCCTGTCAAGTGGCAGGGGGCTGGAAATTTTCTCGGGGGAAGCCAAGCCAAACTCTAATGCACCAAGCATGGGCCCGGTTAAGACAACATAGTCTTGGTTGCGGGAGTGGGGCGATGGTAGCTACCGTTGGTAGTGAGGGACCTTGCCGTCTGTTGTGAAAGTCACCTTCTAAAAAAAAAATCTATTATTTTCAAAAATGCGAAAAAAAAATCTATTATTTTCATTATTTTAATCGCAATTTTTTTAATTTAAATTTAATACACATGTACTACTTTTTTATTTAAATTAAATATACATGTTCATATATTCATATTACAAAAATTCTGCCTTTTTCACATCAATATTTTACCTTTATCTGAATTTAAGTTATTCTTTTAACCATGTGTACGTTGAAATGTTAATTTTAAATAGGAAATTATATAAAAGAAATGACTTCAAAATATATAAATGTTTGTTCAAGTAGAGAAAAATAAAAACATAATTTAAAAAATAGTAAATGTGGTTGGGAAAGTAGGAATGCAACATTAATGTCGGAGTGACAACTGGCATAACATGTTGCCCACATCATCTTAACGTGAACACAACTCTATGTCGCCCTTGGCTGGATAACTTTCATTTTTTTTTTTTGAAAAATATCATTAGAAACAGAACCGACCAAAAACCAGGCCGGCCACACTACAACGACACTACATTATACAAATTTACACCAATTTTCCCATGAAACGTTCCTAAACTTTGACCTTTTAGAGAACCAAAAGAAACCAAGAGCCTTAATCTCACTAATAATTTGCTCAGCTTTGAATGACTTGCCTTGAAACTTAATTTCGTTCCTCGCCTTCCAAATGCTCCAACAAACGATGATCATAAGACCGTGAATGGCTTCTTTCCACTGACCCGAGAGACCGGAAAAGGAATGAAAACTCAGAAGATCTTTGAACGAAAAAGCAAAAAATAAAGGGATTTTACACCACGAACCGATCGCCTGCCAAACTGAAGATGCAACCCAACACCCGGTAAAGAGATGGTCTACCGATTCATCAGCCGAACGACAAAACGGACAGCTAACATCTTCAATATGGACGCCTCTATAACTTTCACTTGATCTCCTTTCTTATTTTCCTTTTTTTATTCAACGAAATTAATAAACAAAACGTTATTACTCTTAAAACAATCATTTTATTTTTGTCTTAGCATACAAATACTATTTCAATATATAGCCACGTTTAAAACCTGTATTTATGATATTACATCTAGATTACTTTGTTTTTGATTTTCCAATGACCTATAATATGTTCATAGAGTTAAGTTCCTGTGAAAATAAAATTACCGTACGAAACGTACGAAGTGAAAGAAAGTCAAAAAAAGTGGCGGTGGCAGTTTGGTAATTATCAGCAACTTCAAAATTACTCTAGTAGAGTAATTTTGAACTTCTGTAGGGTAATTTTGTAAAAGTTCAAGTAGAGTAATTTTGGTCGTGTAGGGTAATTATCAAAATTGTAGGGTAATTATCAAAATTACACTAACCCCCCCCCCCCCCCCCCAAAAAAAAAAAAAAACCTAAACCATTGTAAAAGTTCAAGTAGAGTAATTTTGGTCGTGTAGGGTAATTATCAAAATTACACTAACCCCCCGCCCCCCCCAAAAAAAAAAACCTAAAAAAACCTACCCCCCCCCCCAAAAAAACCTAACCCCCCCCCCCCCCCCAACCCAAACTAAAAGCTAAAAACTAAACCATAAAGCTAAACCCCATAACTAAATGCTAACAAAATTACTCTACAAGACATTTCCCAAAATTACCCTACAGAAGTCAAAATTACTCTACTAGAGTAATTTGATAATTACCCTACATTTCTCAAAATTACTCTACAGATGCTCAAAATTACCCTACTAGAGTAATTTTGAAGTTTTTGATAATTACCAGATTGCCACCGCCACTTTTGCTTTTCCCCAGTACAGTACTTTTGAAGTTGCTGATAATTACCATATTGCCACCGCCACTTTTTGACTTTTCTTTCAATTCGTACAGTTCGTACGTTTATTTTATTTTTATTTGATCCTTTACCTATGTTCATATTTACTTACAAATATTTATGACATTTAAAGTTACGAAATAGTAAATGTTTCATGTGCTAGAAATGAGTCTTACGAACATGATGGTCCAAACAACCAACTTGAACCGGTATCATTCGAGATAGAACGAGTTCTACAGTCCGATCTAACACTTTGTTAGGATAGTGCTCATTCTACTATATGTGTATATGTTGGCTTGAACAAAATGTCGACCTGAAGTTCTGAACTAGAGATAAAAGACATTATAACATGCATTAAGTATGGCCTATATCATTCATACCATACAAAAGGATACAATTGGGCTCAGTATACTACTTCTAGAATATATTCCCTTAATTACAACTTGACAAATGGCACACGTATTTGTTATAGTACTCGTCATTAATGTTTAACTAAGCCCATACGAGGGTCTCGTAAATGCCATTGAACACCCTTATGTATATAACACCAACTCTCATTTATTATTGATGCTTTACTAACGAAAAACATTACTATAATCATCATTCACTAACTCTGATTCAAGCATTGTCGAGCCACAACGGATCCAGATTATAGAATGGGCTTTGGAATGAGCTAGCAATACTCTAGATAGTATAATGAGTTATGTATGAACTATCATAGCTCAATGATGGAATGGGCTTTGAATGATGTTTAACATGTTTAAGTGATTAACCTTATGAGTTTTTGTGTATTTAATGTGTGAAATTGTATAACTACAAGAAGTTGATTTTTTGTAGGTTCAACAGGAAGAATTGGACTTGTTTCGGGAAAAACAAATGGAGTGGAAATGAAGAATTGGGAAAACAAATGGAGTGTAAATGAAGATATTGATACACGACATGATAGAGGGTTGAATTATGAAGACGTGGGCGAAAACGAAGAGAAAAATGGACTTAAAACGAAGAAGTTACGAAGAAAACAGTTTTGGAAAGAATCAGTCAGCAAGTAGGACCACAACTTCAGCCTGTTCCAATGTAGCCTACGGTGATGTGTGAAATTGAATAACTACGAGAAGTTGATGTTTGTAGGTGAAAAACGAAGATTGGAGGTGTTTCGAAAAAAAACATAGTGGAAATGAAGATATTAATATATGGCATGATAAAGGGCTGAATTACGAAGATATGAGCAGTAGGCTATGACTTTAGCCTGTTCTAGTGTAGCCTACGGTGCTGGGTACGAAATTATGGTTAAGATCTGGAAAACAATTTAGGCTTTTCCACATCTTATTCATTCCAACTGAGAGGCACGACTTGGGGCATGTTTTGGAGCTTCATCACCGTTCCATACCTTCTAATCATCATTCCATCATTTATAATGCATTCCCAACATCAAGATTTGAAGATCAATTCACAAGCATGAGAGGCTAATTTCTCTGTTGTTTCCTCCATGGCTAGGGTTTTGTAAGTAGATGAACTAATTCAATTCTCTTTATGTTTAGGATTATCAATCTAAGCATTTGATACTTTTTGCTTTTTAGTTTGTTTAAAACTGATTGTAACTAGATGAGTTTTATGCACAATCATTTCGTTTATCTTTCAATTCTTAAGATTTCTAGCAATTATGATATATTAGAAAACGAGTAGGGTATGATATTATAAAACTGATATGTTCATGATAGCCTTGCATTGCTAATGTAATATGAGTAAGTTGTCTTTTCATATCATACGGCCATGTCTATGTGATTTCTCAAACCGAATTGAATTAGGTGAAATTGCTGAAAACCTGAATACTGGAGGCAAGGTTGGAGAACTCGCTAGTCGCTAGCCGGGTCGGTGAGGTAGGGACTACGGACTACTCAGGATTACTCGGGATTAAACGGGATTAATTGGATCGGACTTTTTATGTATAATTTTAAGTTTTTATACATATATACATATATTTTTATACGTAATTTTTTTAAGTGGACAAGTTTTGACCGGAATCTGGAGGTTTTGGCCGGAATATGTGTTTTTTTTCCGATTTTTTCTGAGTTTTTCCGATTTTTCCCCGATTTTTTCCGATTTTTTTTTTGTTTTTTCCCGATTTTTTCCGATTTTTTCCCGACCGACTAGTCGCGACTAGGGCCGACTAGGCCGACTAAACGATTTTTTTTACTGATTAGCTGAAAATTACTCAGTTGATGGGCGACTAGCGACTAGTCAGCGATTAATCGCCGGCTAGTCGCGATTTTTGCAACCATGACTGGAGGAATCACCTTTTCTCCAATTTTTTAAAGCTCATAATTAATTTAGTTCTTAATCAACTCTCAATCAATCGATTTTAGTTGTTATAATTTAATTAATTAATTACTAAACAATCAAACAACGACACTTTCCACAACACTCCTCGTAGTTTGACCACCTGACTTACCTTATCCAATAAGGTAGTTGGGTTGAGTTATCGGTCACTCAAGATGGTATAATAGGTTTTGTCCCAGACCAACATTTATCCAAATGATATAAATATATAATGATATTTTTTTTGGACTCGTGGGTTTACTCCATACCAATCTGAGTGTCATCAAGCTCTAAGACCTAAAATGATGTTGCTTGTAGTTTATGTGTGTATGTCCTGCTCAATTGCTCAAACGTTGATGCCCGACGATGATAACTTGCCTACACACTCCAAGATGATGCTAGTTCAAAGTTTATCTATGTACAACTCCTCAAGTGTTAGAACTTTTTTTAATTTATTTATCACAAAACCTTCGAATAATATCATTTTCTTCATCCCAAATAACCCCTACTTAAAAATCCTCATTTATTATTTAGGTATCAAAGTGTATTTGTGGTTACCCTTCATAATTTAGGCTATTTGTTATGGTTTTACTAGTTTTTATTACCATGTTAAAAGCATGGTTGCAAAAATCGCGACTAGCCGGCGATTAATCGCTGACTAGTCGCTAGTCGCCCATCAACTGAGTAATTTTCAGCTAATCAGTAAAAAAATCGCTAGTCGGCCTAGTCGGCCCTAGTCCGCGACTAGTCGGATCGGAAAAAATCGGAAAAAATCGGGAAAAA